>VZRO01005135.1:156229-203233 GCA_013397915.1 Daphoenositta chrysoptera | reverse complement strand
TGCCCCGCGCCCAGCGCCGCCGGGCTCGGAATCAGCCGTTTCTCACGGCGGTGCAGCCGTGCGGGGACCGGGGTGGGCGCGGCGGCCGGACTGCCCCGCCGCCCCAGGGGAACAACTCTGCTCTCTCTTCCAGCTTACGACTCGTGGTGCGGCGTGGCTCACGGGTGCACCAGGAAGATCGGGCTGAAGATATGCGGTAAGTGCGGCCGCNTCCCCCTGCCGGCCGCAGGGAGGCTCGGCGGCCCCGGCCCCGCCGCTCTGCCGCCCCTCGGGCCGGCGCCGGCCCAGCTTTGTCCCCCGGAGGAGGGAGGGCTGCGCCCCGCGGCCCCTCCTGCCGCACACCGGGGGGTGCAGGCGCCGGGCGCTCCGGGCCAAGAAAGCGCAGGACCCGCCGGGGAGGCCGGAGGGGAGGAAGAGCGGGGGGCGAGGGGCCAGTTCGCCGCCTCTCACTGTCTGAAATTTTTCAGCCTTATCTGACTAGAAAATACGGATCTCCTGGGGAAAAAAGATTAACGAGAGGCTTATTAAAGAGCAATTCGTCAGCTTGCTGTGCTGGTAAGATAGCGCTGGCAGCCAGTCAGCGCGCAGGCACATGAAATGCAGAAGGGAAACAAATGCACAATCAGATTGCAACGTTATAGCAAGAGATTCATTTGCAGATAACAAGCTGTCTTCCTTCTCTACATTGCTAAGTAGAGCCTTCGCTTTCAGAGACTAACAGTCAAATCTTCATATTGTGATGGAGAGAATCACTCAGTTTAGCCCATACCCCTCACGCATAAAAATTATTTCCCCTTTTCTCCTATCTTTTAGGGGGATGGGAAGTATGTCGTGGGAGAAACTAAC
Source organism: Daphoenositta chrysoptera (assembly GCA_013397915.1). NCBI lineage: Eukaryota > Metazoa > Chordata > Aves > Passeriformes > Daphoenositta > Daphoenositta chrysoptera. The sequence goes on along the minus strand of VZRO01005135.1, from coordinate 202,387 downwards.
CTTTTTTCCGATGCAAAGGGACATTTAAACCTCTTTCCCTGCTTGCTAGAGTCGAAGTTCATTCACTAAACGTTTTGTTATCTGGAAGTTTGAACGGGAAAAGAATCAGGGTGCAAATGTTTAGCCCTGTGTCTGAGATTTCATCGGTACCCGCTGGCTACATTAACGAGTAGTCGCTTAGTTCTATAAATAGCTCCTGATCTGGGTTTAATGGACCATTTCCCTACCAGTCCCCTCAGTGGCTGGAGCGATGGGCATTTTCACCATCATTTTAATTTAGCCCGGCAAGCAGAACTGATAAAGTAACGCGCTGTTAGGCTTGCTCCGTGTTGCTAGACTACCGGGGTTAGAGAGGGACAGCAGCTTCTCTCGATGAGATCAAATACGCTGAAAATGAAATATCCCACCATTTTGGATTTGAAAAACGCATAAAAGAGCTTAGTAAAGGTTTTGTGAAGGGAGTTCAAGACAAACTGTATTTTTGGTTGTGGTTTGGTGCTCAGTTTTCCTTTACTGGCTCTTTTCTGTTTTACATGAAAAATATACTCTGAATAGTGAGTGACCACGGTTTGGAATACTCGGATTTGACCGCGACCACTGTTTTTGCTTGTATGAGCCCTCCCGTTTGAATCGAACACCTTCGCAAAGGCATAGAGGGAAGGTTGCCTATGCTAAACAGAATGAAGTATTAAGGTTGCCAAGAATCCTAATTAAACATACTAAACGAGTTGACGTTTGACTGTTGCAGATGATATTTCCTTGTCCTTACCTTTCACAGGACATCGTTCCGGACCCTAAATATTGTGTAGTCACAAAGGCGCCTTGGAATTGTTCCTTCCGTGTGTATCACACTGGAATCGATTAATTTTGAATGCAAACTTTAAATAAGGGTTGACCTCAGAGAAAAGGCAGGTCTTGAACAATGAATTGGTTCTTCCATCTGGGTTGTATATTATGGGCTTGACATTTTCAATAATTACGTACCCAAGATGTATGTCATTTCTTCTCAAATAACTGACCGATTTAAGGATTAGCTTTTTTTCCCTTTTCTGGTTGAAAGCCACTGCCTGAAAAGAGTGCTGCCGCTGCCAGCACCACTACTTCTTCCCCATCCCCACCTCTCTCCCCACCCACCCCCCGCTCTTCGTCTCTGCACATATCCACTTTTAAAAAAAGAACAAAAAAAACCCAANCAAAAAAACCAACCCAAACCCCCTATTTTAAAGCGGTTTAATGAACAGTCACGGCAGGCAAACTATGGGCAGGTTCCCCCTGTGTCTGGATTTGTATGCTACACCTTTCACTCTCACCCTGGCAATTGTTATTGCTGGGATTGATCCTGCTAACATTTGCTTGGCATCAATGGAAGTGCTCAGCGTAGTAAAATTGCTCAGGTGCGTCTTCAGCTGTTTGGCCGCGGCCAGATGATGATTCCAAGCCCAGTGAGCAACTCGGGAGAGCGAGGCTTCAAAAGCAGCCATGTATGTCAGAAACCCAGCTTGACACCGGAGTCCGTGGGATTTATGCTGCCAAGTCACGTAGGTGGTGCTAAACACCCCGAGCACTGCGGGGGGGACCAGGATCTCCTGCAGCCGCCACCGACGTGCATCCCCCGATGGCTGCGGATCCCGGGAGCCGGCAGGTCTGTCCCCGCCGCGGAAGCTGAGTGTCCCCCCAGGGCTGCGAGGCTGAGGGGGACTCACACACCTGCCTTGTGCGAGGCCTGATGTGCAATCACGCTGAGTTTGTGGTCACGTTGCGCACCCAGGGACTCCCTCGCCAGTCTGGTGTCACTCGGCTTTTGAAAACTCGGTGTGTTAAAGCGCGTGGATGAAAATGCACCTGCGGGACGGACCTACTGCTGAGAAAGGCTGCGCTGTCCTCTCCTCCAGGAGAAGCAGCCTGGACGCTATTTCATGCTCTGCTACTTGCTGGAACTCTCCTACACCGGCCTCACTTTTCACGTAGGATACAGATGAAAGGTCGGCTACAGTCGTGCTCTACTCTCCGGGCGCGGAAGGAGTCCTGGAGGGCCGGCTGTTACTCTTCTCTACAGCCCGGGGGAACATCCCACGCTCTCCCAGGGAGGAGCTCGGGAAACGAGATGGTCCGGCGGCTCCAGAGCGGGGTCTGTCCCTGCCCCCCGGGCTCCCCCTTATACAGACCCTCCAGGTCCACGAGACGCTGCCGTGGCCGAGGGACTTGGGCGAACGGCACGTCACCTACAGCCGGATGGGCTGATGTCGGGCGACAGCGAGATCCTGCCTTCAGGCTTTTTTCGTCCTCTGATCTCCGCCCTCGAGCCTTCCCAGCGCGGCCGCGCAGCCCCGTGGGCCCCACGAGGCGCCGGCTGCAGGCCCCGTGCGCGGCCGCTTCGAGCCGCAGCTGATCCCCGCCGCCGGCTGCGGGACACGGTAACGGGGCCGGGGAGCTCCGCGGGGAGGAGCAGCCCCGAGCCCTTCGGGCGAGGGCTGAGCTCCCGGCCCACGGCGTCTAGTTAGGTCAGACCCTTCAGCGAAGCCACGGCCCCGCTGGGCCCGAAAAGAGTTGAACTGGAGGCAACTGCAGCCTTTCTCTGTTACTGAAGCGGTGCTCCCTCCTTTCCCAGTCTCTGAGGAATGCGTGTCTGCACGCCGAGGAGAGCGCCAGTTGTGCGAGGAGCACAGCTCCCGACGGAAGCGGAGCACCTCTGTTCCTGCTGACGTCTCCTCTCACAGAACTCGTCCCACTTGAGCATCGCCACTGACAGCCTAAAAAAAAGACGGGTGGGAGGGAAAAAAAGCAAAATGAAGCCCGAGGAAATGGTAAAAGAGGATTCATAATTCAGTTTAGACTGTACCTGCTTCGATATCAGCTGCTCCTCCTAATGAGAAGGCAAATAGCACTAGCTGTTGCGGGAGCTAATGATCGCTACAACAGCCATTAGAAACAGTAACAACATAACTACATATATATATATATATATATAAGCGCATATATGGACGGCTACTCTTAACTTATGCACGAAGAGAGTTTCCCTTAAATAGTCCTTGTTTCATTCGTAAAAGCATCACAGAAAAAGACTAATTAGTAGAAGATCAGAATTAAAAGACACAACGTGAGGTGTTCACTGAAAGTATGGCTCCGACAAACTTACCTCGGAGAGACTCCCCTGGAGACTGGTTTGGGTGCCCAACAGATGCAGAAGGGGCTGCCAGCCGAGTGCTCAATTTTCGGTAGCTCTTTCGTGACTGCCTGGCTGGCAGCAGGGTCCGAGGCACAGGCACCGCGCCGGGAGCCATCGGCCCTGCAGCTCACTGTCGCTCCCTATTCTCCCCTGCGGTTCAGCCCCTATGCCTGCCCGTATGCGGGGGTCCCGCATGGGCCGGCGGTGGGCGCCCGATGGGAGGTGCCCGCAGTCCCCGTCCGCCGTCAGGGCTCCGGAGAGCAGGGACACATGGCCCAAAAGCGGAGGGCTCTGAAGAGAAGCGGCGTCGGGGGACGTGGGTGAGCGAATTCAAGACGTTGTTTTTCCTCCCTGCTAAGCCATCCTCTGTGGAGGATATCCCCAGTCACGACGAGCCTTGGTTTTGATTGTTGCTTGTTTTAAAAGAAAAGAAAGAATAAAGGAGACCGGCGCCGCCGTAGTGCCTCTTCCAAATATACAGGCACGCTCGCTGTAACCTGGAAGGTCAAACTCCGATGCTTTTCTTAATGATGAAAAGCCCGACACTATCCGTGTTTTAGTGGGCATCATAGATTTAATAGATCAAATCCAGAAAATTAATTGCTCTCCCTGCCTTGTTAAAGTAGACAGATCTCATTACTCGCCGCGGACTCTGCATGGCTCCCGCCCCCATAATTCTTGGGGTGAGTGGGTTTATTATTGCCGCGGCATATAACAGCGGCAGTTGTGTTCGGGTTCTGGGCGCCAAAGATGCGTTTCCGGTGAGAGCAGAGCTCCTAAAACCTCCGGGGATGATTACTGTTAGCATCAAAGCATCTTTTCAGGGGGAAAATCCGCATCAGTACTTACTGATAATAGGAAGGTGGGGTTATATGAGTGCTACTGGTGTCCTCAGAGCTCTAGCACTCTCAGGACGGCTGCTCCAGAATGGCTGCTTGTTCTCATGCCTTTTGTGCATGTGTGAGAGCACCACGAGAAGAACTGAAAATGGCCCTGATTTTAATCATACATCATTGCCCCTGTCTGCTAGGTCCATAAACTTCGCCTGCAGGCTGAAATAGCATTGACTCATCCTGGACTCTCTTCCAGTGGCTGATTATTGAAGTGGAATCTGTCTGATCGACTTAATAAGAATTTACCACTGCACTAAATGACGAAATTTCGTTTTTTGCATGGCTGCGTTTTTGCAGTTGATGGCATTTTGACCTCTCCCTCCTGGAGGCAAATAATCCCCATAAATACCCTTATTCCCGACCTCATTAGTCAGATCTAGAGCCAACACCGCTTTTAACTGTTGTCTAGAGAGCTGCTTGAGATATTTCTAAACATGTTGGGAAGTGAGAAAACTCTGACCTGTGCACCTTGCAATAATAATGTAGGGTTCCTGCAAAGGACCAACAGCCTGGAAGACAAGGGCCGGATCGTCAGCTCTCTGAAGGAAAAGCAGTCCTCCAAGAGCCTGCTGGCATGCGAGAACAGTGAGAAGGAATCCAGGTTCCGACGCACCGAGACAGACTTTTCCAATTTGTATGCCAGAGGTAAACACTTTACAGTTTCTCCTTGCTCCAGCTCAGGCATGTCCCTTGGTAGCCTTGCCCCCATCTCCCCTGGAAGTGCAGCCACGTTCAGACCGTGCTTTTCCTTGGCTATTTTTGAAGGAAGTTCCGTGTCTGGTTTTTTTGGGAGCTGCACTAGCGATGTATGTAGGCTTCCTGAAATGCAGTTTTATGTACTTTGGGCTGATCCTCTGCAGCTCAGCCTCAGCGGTTTCAGAGGTTACTCCAGATCCAGCATCCGGGAGGAGAGTGATTTTTTGGTTCTGTCCTCCTTAGTGAAATAGTAATGAAGCAGCCTGTGATTGCTGGTACGGGGCCATTGCAAGAAGGGTGGGAAAGGGAAATCAATCCCTTTGCGGGGCGGAGGTGGGGACGTTGCAAGGTAAGGGCAGGTGTGGATTTCAGGTACTTTTGGCCCACAGGAGGCGAGTGCCTCGCACCGCATAGCCTTAGCTTTGCAAGGCGTGCTCCTGGGCCGGGCCGCCTTGGAGGTACCTCTGCTGTTGCCATGGGCGACCTAGGCTCGCCCTTCCCCACGGGGCGAGAGGGACGGGGAGCCTGCCCAGCTGCAACCGGGCAGCACTGGGGCCGCGGCTTCCAGGTCCTTGGAGCGCTGCGGGCAGCCGGGGCTGCTTCACCTCTGCTTCTCTCTCCCAAAGCAAGCGCTAACAGCTGGTTTGCCCCACAGATTTGTTGCCCTCCAAGAATGGTGAGGAGCAGACCATGCAGTTCCTGCTGGAGGTTGTGGACATCCTCCTCAACTACGTGAGGAAGACTTTTGACAGATCCACTAAAGTGCTGGACTTCCACCACCCGCACCAGCTCCTGGAGGGCATGGAGGGCTTCAACTTGGAGCTTTCGGACAACCCTGAGTCCCTGGAGCAGATTCTGGTGGATTGTCGGGACACACTGAAATACGGAGTGAGGACAGGTAGGTTTTTGCACACTAGTCTGTTACGAGTCCCTCCTGGGACTTTTCTCAGGCTCACGGTGAAGAGAGCGTGATTGAGCTCACGGAGGTAAGCCCACACCCTCTCTGTGCCTGTGCCTCCCTGCAGGCTCAGCTCCAGGGCTGGCTGTGGGCGCTGCAAACGTCTCTGCTCAGAAACTTCAGTTATTGATGACCATCCGCCCGCACCGGGTAGGGCTCAGTGCTGTTTGTAGAGCACAGAAACAAGTTTTTAAGACGTAATCTCTTTCACTTGATGAAATGCGAGCTGTCTGTATCTCCGGGGAGAAATATCATTAGGTAAATGAGGGCATAAATGACACAGAATTTGCAATTTTTCTTTTTTATGTTCATCTAACGTTTAATGAAAAAGAGACTGAAATCATAGGAATCATCAATAAAGGAACCCTGTGGATTTCAGCCCATTACCCAGGAGCCCTGCCTGTCCAAGTCCTTCTGAATCAGACAGAAATCCCGGTTTGTAATCACTTCTTTTACTGGGTGAGCTGTAGCCAGCCTCTGGAGCAAAGTCAAGGCTCTTTCAGGCTGTTTGGCCTGAAATGTTTTACGTTGTATCCACAGAAATCTCGGCTGGCAACCAGCCCTGGCTGCTGTAGACACCCAAGCGGGTCAGGAACTGGAGCGGTAACGGAGCGCGCCGAGTCTCCCCTCCCCGGCCTTGCTCCAGCGTTTCGGGGCTGCCGAGCTCTGCTGAGCCCGGCTCGGCTGGGCTCGGCTGGGCTCGGCTGGGCTCGGCTCGGCTCGGCTCGGCTCGGCTCGGCTCGGCTGGGCTCGGCTCGGCTCGGCTCCGCCGCAGCGGAGCTGGAGCGGCGGGCGGCGGGAGCTCAGACAGGGAGGCTGTTTCCTGGCGGTCTCTGGCTGGGCAGCTGCGAGCCACGGCTCCTGAAGGACGGGCCGCAGCTTTCTGCTGTGGTTAGTTTGGCAGCCATGAAGACCCAACACGGTGCATTCAAGGAGCAAAATCTTGACAACAAGGCGGGTAGCCTCTTGGCGGGTGGCGTTCTGTCCTTTTTCCTATTTACTTGGTGGTTTGATTGATTCAGGGGAGTCAGGAGCATACTTTGATTTTTGTGCTCTTAATCAAAGAGGAGCCTGTTTCACTCCCAGACGCGTGGGTTGTTGGACAGGTGGCCAGAAGCTAAGTTAGAGTGACTGCGCTCTGCGTGCTTGCACCATTATTCCGCTATTCATCGTGTCGGCGTGTCGAGCAACCTCCTCCCCTCACCCTGGGCCTCCCCTGGAGCTTCTGTGGGACCAACAGGACCTGTCCCCGGGACCTGAGAGGCAGGTATCCGACCAGACACAAGCTCTGTCCAAAGCGGTGTCTGGTGCAGCTTTAAAGTGCTGCTCGGATCGTCTGACTGCCTAGGACACGCATTCTCCTGTGGGCTGCTGGGGCTCACATTCTCTCTAAGGCGAAGCTCCCTTCAAAGTCACCGGGTCTGAATCTGCAGCCCAGCCTTAGAGGACCGCGGGCTCATTAACAGCTATGGGAGGTCAGTGAAATGTCGCTTAAGATAACTTCCTAGCCCGCGTGTCCTGGAAAGGGAGAGAAGTGCTGATTTGTAAAGCAAACAGCTAAGCCATGGTGGTATTTCTGGGCTCTGGCCTCGAGCCGTGGGGTCCCCGGGCGGGAGCAGCCCGGGCGCGGCGCATCCTCTTCAGGAAGCGTCGCGATGTGGCAGCGCCGGCAGGCTCACGCCTCCGAAAGATTTCTGCTGACATCGCTAGGGGCAGAATCGCATTTATTTCTTCATGTCAAGAGATGCTGATGTTCTCAGTGTTGAACCGAATCTGACGTGACAGGGTCCCCCCAGGCGTCGAGAACTGACCTCCCTTCTGGGGCTGCGCTGTCCCCAGTGTGCTATCTGCGTGTCCTTTCCCAGAGAGCAGAGAGGTCTAAATCATGACGCCTCCCACCTCCCCTCAACGCCTGTTATCAGTCGCTAGGAATTTCTTCTCTTCATGCTAGAAAAGAAGACGGGATTATTGCTTATAAAAGTCGTTAAAGCAACTTCGGCTGAAATACAGGAATGTGATTTATTTTGGTTCAATAGCAAACTCTCTTTAAGGAGGTGAATCCTAGCACGTAAACCGAGTGGGGAAAGGGCCCGAGCCGAGGAGCTCTGGGCGGGAGGAGGGCTCTCCCCCGCGTCGTGCCGCGCTGGGACACGGCCACCGACACCTCGCGAAACGTCTCTCCCGTGTCCTTGTAGCTCGGGAAGGGACTGGCTCCTTCGCACCCCTCTCTGACTCCTGCAGCCCCAGCTCGAGCACCTGAGCCTTCCTCTCTTTCTCCATTCAAATGCAAATGACCCCACTATCTGGAGGCTGTTACTGCCAAGGCTGTGTCCCCCACCGTGTACTCCTCGCCCGAGTTCACAGCACCACCGAAGTCGGAAGGGGGCTCTGGAAATGAGCTAGCCCGAGCCCTTGAGCAGGTCCCGGAGGTGTTTTACAGGCTCAGTCGGCTCTGAGGTTCTCTTTTAAATTTAAACGCAAATTATTCCATACTGAAGCTCCCATCCAAAGTGTTTTTTCAAGTTTGTAATAAGACATCCGTGACTGTTGGCTATCGGTCTCCCCATAAGCAGGACTTGCTTTGAAAACTTGGCTGCAAGTGTTCTGAGTGCAAAGCTGTCATTTGTATCAGAAAAGGTGGATGGTTTAAAATTGAAACCTGACAGATACCAGTAGAGTTTGTTCTAAGGTGCTCTCAATTCTCTTTTCAGGTCATCCTCGCTTTTTCAACCAGCTGTCCACAGGACTGGACATTATTGGCTTGGCTGGGGAGTGGCTGACATCGACTGCTAATACAAACATGTAAGCACTGTCTTGTCACCGCTGTCTGTGACTGGTGCTTATACAGGCTGCCATGTATCATGGTACATATGTGTGGTCACAGATAGGAATAATTTTCATTTTTAAATGATGAATACTGCATTTTCCAGAAAAGTGTCTCATGTCTTTCTTAATGTGTCTGTAATACAATGAAAACAGTTACATAAAACTGAACAGTTTTACATTTCTTATAAATAGAAATGCAAATATTTGAGAGTGCATGGTAAGTAAAATATGATTGATTATTCTAATATAATAATATGACATTATTTTATTTCTTTTGGACCAATCTTCTTTATATTTTTCTTTTTTTTAGAGCTTTGTCTCTAGACTGAGCAATTCTGTAGCTAGCTACATGTTAACACTAGAATACAAGATACGGAAAAATTTATTGTCTTCTTTCCTGTTGACTTCAGAGATAGTAGGGTTGAGGCAATACCTTCTGTTCATGTGCTGGTAAAGAAGTGGCTTCTGGGTAGCTTCAAAATTATTAAAAATGTAATACTGGAAAATAATTTTATGATAATGAAGGAATTAGTCTAAGATTAATAAAGTTGTGAATAAATGAAGAAACAGAAGTATAAAAAAGGAAAGTTTAACATCTGAATGCATTAAATAAGAAACTTTTCCTAATTTTTCTTGACCTTAAAGTTAATGAAAGCTAAATGTCAGTGTAAAGGTATTACGATGAAATTTTGCAATAGAGTGCAGTTAATGAAAAAAACCCCAAACAATAACACTAAACAAAAACACCCAGAAAACAAACAAACAAAAAATCCCCCAAACCACCCCCACCATCAAAAACCAACCAAACAAAAAAAACCCAACCCAACCCACCAAAAAACCCCCAAACCTTCTGGTCAGTTTTTATTTATATTTTGATTTCTATATGTTCAAAAACGTGATGGGAGTCCAAGTATTCAGCAGATAAGACTGCTGTCTTGTAGTTCTGTACTGAATGTGTTTTAGCTGTAAAGCTTACCTCTCTTTTGGGTAGTTTGTTGCTAATTGTCATAACATAGGAAATGCATCTGCAGATTGGAAAATGAACAATATTTTCTGGCCTATCTGTGAGTATATGGTTCATTAAATATAGCTGATTACTAGCAGCTCTATGTAGATTAGGAGCTGTGCCTGTTTCGTGACATTAGCAATAAAATAGAATAAATAACTAAGGTGCTCCAGCCAAAACCAGCTCTCTCTTTGTAATAATCGTCCCAATTAGTTCTCTGTTTGCTAAAAATTGGTAGGAGACATTCAGATTTAAAAGCTGACTGGGAAGAAAATGCAGCAATATATATTTTAATTGTTAAACAGGTATTGCAAAGTGCTTTAAAGTGCTTTGAAGTGCCTTTTTAGCAGCACAATTAAAAGTGAAAACAGTTCTGATCACATTTCTAAAAAAAAAAGTTTGCTTAAAGGTTTTTTCTCTGTGACAAATGTCACTTTTTCCAAGCCCTTTTTAACTAATTTAGTTATCCCAGTTTAGCTGTCCTTTTGTAATCAGTGAAATTACACACATCTGACAGGGCATAAAAGAATTCAGCTCTGTGGCAGACTGGGACAGGATTAAGAAACATTGCCATCATCCTTAATGACACTGTGCTCATTTATTCACTTCTTATAGAGTAACTCTCTTTTTAATTGATGTTTGCCTTTGTTTTTTTGAAAGTAAGTTGTTAAATAGCTAGTTTCTGATCCATTTGTGCTTTAAGCAAGAGCATATCTTGAAAATACTTCTCTGTGAACACGAAAATTTAGTATCTGTTTGTTAGTATGAGGCTTAGTGTGCTTTTTTTTTCAGCAAACCAAAGTCAACATGGTGTGCTTTCAAATAACACAGTAATTGCAAGTAAGGTTAAAGCAAGATGTTTGTCAAATATGATTCAAAGGACTGTCAGAGGTTGTTGAAAATAGCCAAATTTCCTCTGTGAGATCTGGGGAACTTATTGTTTTGAGCAGTGTTCCAGTGTACAAGAAGAGGTTTTGACCTTTACCTAGAAACTGTTTTAACCTATTACAGCTACAGAAGCACATAACACACAAACAACAGTAACATTGGATTATGGTAGGGAATGTTTTCCATTTGCCATTTTTTCTTTTCTAAAGATAAACAATACTTAAAATATTTATGAACAATTAAAAAGATGTGTTTTCTTTCGCAGATGAGTTTTGAGTAATCAAAACAACTGTACTCTCTTGAAATTTAAAATTATCATTAGGAAATATTACTTAAATGTCACAATGAAGATAATATATAAAATTAGGCATAATAAGCTTCCCACATTGACTTGGAAATAATACATCAGTGTGCTATTCGTAGCTCAATCACTAGTCATGAGACCTTCAGCATGGAAATTTCAGAATTTCATTATTCATCCAGTTCTAGAGATCTGTAGTACAGGGCATTCTCTCATCATGCAGCAGCCAACTGAGGTTAAAAAGAAATATTATCTGGAAGTTCTGTTTATGCCCGCTGTTAGCTGAGACAAGAGAATATATTGGTGTTTTCAGCATTATGTAGATATGCTTATGAATAGAAAATTGATGTAAAATGCTCTATGTTTATTCTCAGACTGCTTTTACATACTGGCAAACGGGAGAATGGGTATCTAGAGAGATTTGGTCTGATAAAGTGATTTGTCCATTAGGTGAAAGCAGAATTAAGCCATCACTGGCTTGTACCAAAAAACCTGTTAGTAAATTCTACTAGTAAAGAGCTGATACTCATGACTGTTCTAGTTAATTCACAGAAATGCCTGTAAAGGTTGTAACTATAGGAAAGGTCTTACCAGAATTTTTTTAATAGGAGATTGATTCTGAAGTTGGATGGTTCCTTTTAAGCTGAACACATTTTTTTGGTCTTACTGAATTTTTCAAAATAATTTAAGTTTAAAACAAGTAAGGTGGAGTGAACTTTAGCAAGATGTGATTTGTAAAATCATAGCCATCATCTAATATAGCTGCACTGGCTTTTTAATTTATAAACATCTGCTGTCTTTTATTTCTCGTCAGTTTTTGGAGACTCAGAAAATAACTACAGAATAGAATAAATAAGTACTATTTTCTTTGTGTTTAAATATATTAAAAATCTAGTGTGTAAGGTCTCAGGACAAAACTCAAAATGTGTTTAAACTGGTGGGGAAAAAAGAATCACGTTGACTTAAATGTACCTTGTACTGAGCTGTAGTGATCTATACATATATAGCTATAGGGATTTATACACTGTTGAGTTCCTGTTGACTTCAGTTGATCATTCTGCCTAAATAGAGACTGGAAGATATTCTAGACTTGCACTGCTTAAAAACAAAACAAACCCAAGACACTGTTAGCAGACACTGGTTTATTAGTTTTGTCTATTTTTAAATACTGGCAGCAAGCAAACTACAGATCAGTGTTCAACTGTCTCTGGCAGTTCTAATGATAATAAAAGCAAAATAAGTAGTATTTTGGCTTTTAAAAGTAATAAATCACAATAATTAAACAAATTACAAATTTTTAATCCTAAGGGAATGTTTTAAAAATGGTGGTGGTGTTTCTCTGATGACTAAGGACACACAAAGACTGAAGAAAATGTTAACAGTGTAAGTAACAAGTGTAGCTCAAAATAAAAGACAAGTTTTTTCAGACACTTGTTTCCTTCTTAATATCATGTCTCGTTCAGGTTTGCTGTACCTATTCTCAAAATATCATTTTAGTATTAGAGAGACAACACATACATTTTGATGAAATTATTCAAGTGGAGGACATCATTAAAATCCAAACTGTCAGGATGTCATACTCTTATAGATTCCTCTGGAAATCACAGGTTGAATTTTTAATTTCTCTCTGCTTCCTTTTCCCACTTACCAATTATTTTCCCCCTCCCCACAACAGGCAGAGTTTGTTTACAGCAGCAGTAATTTATCCATGTACCTTGATCACCAAAAATAGTTGTATGGTTGTCAATTTCCATCCACGTATCTGACACTGACATCAGGGCATGCCAGGATATGTAATGTTTTTTGCCCTCATTAAGTGGATACAATAGTTGACTGCTGACTTGGTTTTGGTAATTGGTAATTAGAAAATCATCATTTGTAATTACTCTTGACAGTTATTGATCACATTGTATTGTAGAAGTAAGTTGTCCTTGGAGATCATCAACGGAATAAATCCACATAATTAATTATATTTAGACTTTGAAACCCCAGCTCAATACTTCTAATTATGGTTTTGTTTAGCTCAGTGAAGTTCACTGTTTTCATAAGGATTTAACAGTATGTTATTCCACAAGTGTGGAATTGGCACTTTGGGAAACAAATGTTTTACAGGACAACATTGTGCAGAGGTCAGCAGTGCTATGATGGTGAACATTAGGTCTTACATTCACTATATAGAAAGCTGTAAAATAACTAATACTGCAGTTTTTATTCACCAATATTTCCAATATTGTCTTTCTGAGGATTTTTGTTTGGGTAAAGGTTCAGGATCAGAACCTCAAGTTACAGGAAAACTTCTAGAATCCTTGAGCATTTTAACAAAGAATCACAGACTGGGAATTTATTATGTGTTTTCAGAATCTGTTATCTGATTTTGTTTCTTTGTTTTGCTTTATCCATGCAGGTTTACCTATGAAATTGCCCCTGTTTTTGTCCTCATGGAACAAATAACACTCCGAAAGATGAGGGAGATTATTGGGTGGTCAAATAAAGATGGTGATGGAATATTCTCACCTGGTGAGTTTTTCTTCTCTGTTTTGGTGGTTTGACTAAAACTTCAAAAGTTAAAATAAACATAGGCTGTGTCTAAATAGTCACACTATCTGCAACACAAAGCAATGAGCCAGATATTTAGAAGTAGGAATGCTTTGTTTAAACGCCCCACAGAAAACCTGGGGTAAAAAACTGTCTCTGCATATGGTTATGCACTATGGCTGGTCAGCATTTATAACTTGACTACGGGCTCTGGTGCATAGTTGGACATTAAACACCCCGTTTGTGCTCGTTCCTGGAGGTGCTGAGCAACTACAGCTCCTCTTGACTAGATGTTCTTGAAAATCATGTACTGATTTCTTTGGTGGTCAGTGAGGATTTGGGCTCACAGTCAGGAAGAGGTTGTGATTGTCTGTCACTTTCTGGGACACATTATCTGGGATACAATCTGATTGGATTCACAAGTATGATTCCAGTGTAAAGACCAAGACAAAGTGTCTTCCCATGCAAGTAACATAAAGGCAGTGAGCAGTGACAGAAATGGCTGATGATAAACCACGTGAAGGTCCTTGGCCAACGCGTGGACAACGTGGGTGCCCAGCAGAACTCTTCTGGGTTTGGCATGAGGGAACACCATCCTATTACAGAGCATAAAGGACAACACCACCTCCTTTTGGAAAAGCCCACATAAAGTGCACACTTGCTTGATCTCCAGTCCTATCTGCTAGAAAAATACAGGTCTTTCTGTGTTCTCGTCGATGAAAAAACTTTAGAGGAAGAAGTTGTCGTAGACTGAGAGGTGAGATTGATCTTATTAAAGCTTGAGGTCTGCATCAAAGAACTGCATTAATTTTTCAGGGGTCTTTTTAACAGCAAACCAAGAGAAATAGGTGCTTTCCCTCAATTCAAATTCTTCAAAAGTAAATGTCAAAATAGATTAGCTGAATTATAGCCTACGAAGTGCCTCTTTCCCATAACTGACTGTGAGGGAGTTTAGAAGAAGTAGCTCAGTTGTAGTAATCTTACCTTTAAGCATCTACTTCTATGTCTGGAGTAAGATGAGATAAATCCATCCAATATGTGACATTTCTTCAGTCTCAGAAAATATTAAGTTCCTGTTGTTCTTGCGAACAAGAAGTTATCATGCAAAAGCAACACAATGAAAGCTGAACTTTTTATGAATGTGTTACAAAATGATAGCAATTGAAAGAGATAGCATTGAGGAAATTCTGGTTATCACTGTCTTTCTAGAGAGTCTGCTGCATGCTATTTAGACATGCCTGTGCATTTCAGAGAAATATTTTTTCATAGTTCACTGCCACTTTCACTGCATTATGCAAATGAGACTTGTATGTCTTTGGTACAATATACATTTTTTTTTCATTATCACTGTTTTATTATTCATTTATGTATTCATTCACAGGAGGAGCGATCTCCAACATGTACAGCATAATGGCTGCACGCTACAAGTATTTCCCTGAAGTTAAAACCAAAGGCATGGCTGCAGTCCCTAAACTGGTTCTCTTTACCTCAGAGCATGTGAGCTTAATACACTGCTAATTCTTAATTTACTGATATATGTCGATAAAATGCTTCCTCATTAAATAACCACTCCATTTCATGTTTGTATGTTTGCTGCAGAGTCACTACTCAATAAAGAAAGCTGGAGCTGCACTTGGATTTGGAACAGACAATGTTATTTTGATAAAATGCAATGAAAGGTAGGATGAATACTAAAGTTTTGATAGATTAAATGTGTTCATCTGTTAAATTTGTTTTATTGTGTTTAAGGACTGATTCAGTATAGTGTGTCAAGTTGCTAATGGCCTGTTGAGAAAATCCTATTAAGTTATTTCAACTGCAGCCATTATTTCCATATACATTCTTTAATTTTCTTTGTCTTTCTGTTTCTGTAATAATTACAGAGGCAAAATAATACCAGCTGATTTGGAGGCAAAAATTCTGGAAGCAAAAGAAAAGGTTTGTGTTTTTAAAAATTAGTGCTTAAATGCTTGGCTTAGTAAAATTGCTTCTTCCTTTGAAGCCTGAGTGTTGACATTAAAGAGAACATTATAAAGATATAAATATAACAACAGTGTTTTTACATGCTTAATTATACATTCATGTATTGTTTACATAATTATCTATACATCTTGGTAAGGTTTCCATTTTCCAAAACAAAAATATTTTTAACTCTCGAACCACAACTGTACATCATGACTTTTAAAAAGAACTTCCTGTTTGGAAACACATGGAAAAAATAATGAAAACATAAAATCAAAGCTACTTCTATCTAAACTTTTAAGTTTAGCCAAAGCCATAAAGAATTCTATAGAACCCTTTAAAAAACCTATAGATTTCATGTAGGTAGCATGTATATTTGTTAAATATAGACAGTAAGCTTAGTTTTTAGGCATTAATTGCTATTTCTTGAATCAATGCAATGGAAAAACCCATGAATTTTGTATAAAACAACCAAAGAGCAATCAAGATTATTATTTTTTTTATTTCTTAACTTCTTTACATTTGGACACTCTATGAAATAGCAGTTCGCATTTATTTCATCTAATTCAAAGTTGTCTCTTTTTGGTCTGATAATTCCTCATTTATTGCTTTTGTTTTAGATTGCTTTGTTCTGCTTTGTTCCGTTTATTAGTAGATAAAGACTAAAGGAACAATTTCAAGCCTTCAAATTACAACTTACAAATCACATTTAATTAATTTTTGTTTATAGTGCTGTAAAAGTCCTAAATTTACTTGACTATTGCTCATCTTCTAGTACATTGTTTGAACCTCCCCACTGAAAGAGATTAGACAAAATAATATTCTTTATCTTCCAACCAGTTAATTTTGTGAAGTTACAAGAAAATAAATACAATCAAACCAGAGTTTGTTCTTACCATGTACATGTTCTGATGATGCTTATGTGTGCCTTTCACATGGGAAGAAAAATATTTTTAGGTTAGAAAATGAGAAAAGTTTCTGGAATTATTTTCCTTTTCTTTTTTTCTTTTTCTTTTTTTTCCCTGAAAGTTTTTTCAATTTATATTTTATATTTTTATTTTTACTGTAGGGATACGTTCCTCTTTTTGTAAATGCAACTGCAGGCACAACAGTATATGGAGCCTTTGATCCAATACAGGAGATTGCAGATATATGTGAAAAATACAACCTCTGGCTCCATGTAGATGTAAGTAACTAAAAAAGTGCTGCTATTCATGCAAAAGAGTATTTTAGTTTACACACGTTTTTCCTTGAATTAAAATTCTTATTACTAGATCCTGAGTAAACTAAAATCTGTTGAGCTTTTTCAAAAAAATGAGTATTTTCTTTTTTCTGTCTCTTCCAGGCTGCCTGGGGAGGTGGACTCCTAATGTCCCGAAAGCACCGTCATAAACTGAATGGAATAGAAAGGTACTACACAGTGCTTATTGGTAATGCCGTTATTAAAGTACTTTCATATGGTACATGACACTTCAAAAATTCATTAAAATATTACTTTGCTACATGAAGGAGGTTAAACACTAAATTAAACAATAGCAAGACAGATGGTAAAGGTTCAGACTAGGGAGATTGAAACAATATTACAGAAGAAATCAGTGATGTACCATTGAGTGAGAGGTAAGTTTTCAGCAGATTTGAAGGAGGACAAGGAAATTACTTGGCAAAAAGGAAGGGAAATTGTTCTATGCATAGCTTTGAAGGGATCATGAGTCTGGGAATGGATGGAGAAGGATTTGAAGACAAAAATGAAGTGTGGGAGCTAGACAATCTCTGAAACGTAAGGCTTTGAGAATAGCAGTGATAAATGAGGGATCCAGGGAAGGTGTTTGAGCATGAATACCCACAGTGGGGTTTGTAGAGGTTCTCTCCTGAAAGATGTTTGCTGTTCTTCCAGAAAATAAAGAGTATATGTTCATGAGTGTTCTGTAAATGGAACATATATATATGCTTAGTCTTATATTGTTTTTATTTATATATGTGTGTATATATACATGCAAAAATAGGTAGGTGTATACAACAAAGAGAGGAGGTAGAGACAGAATTAGCAGCCATCTTCATCGGCAAGTTTCAGTACCTATAAGGCTGGAAAGGACTGTGATAGACAGAGCTGCTACACTTCTGCTGTACCAGGGAGAAGAGTGAGGTCATTTACAGAGAGGCCAGAAAGGGTCAGAGATGCTCACCTGTCTCAGGGCACAGGGGCCTGTGCATTGGTGCCATGTGAGGGTTACAGGAAACAAGCTGGAAGCTCTTGTAGAGGTCAGAGTGAAGTCTGCAGAAAAGAGCATGTGTATGCCCCCAGGTACATAACCCCGGTTACCAAGATACCCACTCAGACCAGAAGTCAGAGTTTGATACAACCAAATTTAAAGAGGCAAAGCTTTTGTGTTGGTAGTGATGGCAGAGTGAGAGTGGCCCTCCCACTGGTCCTTACAATTTCGGCTCAGGAGTCATTCCAGGCATAGTCTTTGGCACAGTTGTTCCCATATCCAGCCGTGACAAGTCTGTACAAGATGCTATATTTATAATCCTGTGGGTGTGTTTGTCTCTACATTTCCTCTGAGAGTGCTCCAGCATAAAGTGGTGCCCACCTGAAACAAATCAGAAAAGCAATGAAGAATCAGAAACCTAACTTTAAATTTTTTCCATCATCAGCCTCCAGGGAAGCAAAAAATATTTGAAGCAAGCTCTACCCATGTGCTTTTAAATTAGCACCAAATTGCTTCCTTGAGTTGGCCATACTGCATATGGGCACGGTGTAAAGGTGTAAAATGAGTACAGTGAGCAATGCTCTTCCTTAGGGAAAACAAACTATCCTAGGTTTGGTCATCTCATACACTAAGTGAAGAATAAGTACAACATCAAGGATAGTGTAGGGAAGGACTGGCAGCAAAACCACATGGACCCTTCTGTCACCAGGACAGCAGTGTGTGGCATGGAGTACTCTAAAGCAGCAGAATCCTAGCAACCTTTGCCCGGTCCAATTTGCTTGTGACTCATGGCAACATGTCTAGCATTAAGCCAGCATTGCAAAATAATTTTCTTAAGCTACAGAGGTTTGGTCACAGGAGTTTGGCACACCCCTTCTGACCTGAGGTCAACCCGGAGGTGCTAATTAAGGCCATAATTTTAAGCAAATACAGAAAGCAATGGGCCATGAAGTGTGAAATTATTTCTTTCCTAGTCAGCCATACAGATCTTCAAACATGGGATGGGGCCCACATGTACTGTGTAATTGCCTGTCACAGGCCCCAGCTGGGGTCTGTTGCTAAACCTCAGGTCGTACTTGGCCTGCTCAGAGACATTGGCATGGAGGGCTGGCATGCTGCCACGGTGCAGAGCTGGGATTGCCTGTGCTAGGGTAGCCTCTGGCTGGGTGGATGCACTGAGTGCAGCTTCAGGTTAAAATAAACCTAATGCTCCTTGTGACGAATGACTTAAAATTGTCTTTGTTTGAAACCCTGAAAGCTAAATGAATGTGCTGAACTAAAGGCATGGTGTTTTAAAAAGGAAGTAAGCTGTTATATAAATTCCTTTTTCCTGACTGCTCCATCTGAACTATTAGTGAAGTTTTTCTAAAAAAAAACTAAGCCTCCTAAGTCTGAGCTATTTATCTGCTGGTTTGCACCACATGAGCAGCCGATTTTAAATGGGTGATAAGCTCCCCAGGTATAACACAGGCTGAGCTGTTCTTTCAGCTGAGGGCTGCTACAGTCTAACCTAGCACACACAGGGGTTGGAATCATATCTAGAAATCAGTGGTCCCCAGACTGGGGTGAAGACATCATTGTGTTGCTCAAAACAGAGAAACTGTGGTTGTGTCTGTGTCCTCTGAGAGCAGGGTGTAGAAGACTAGGAAATACCTTTTAATTTTCTTTCAACCACATTGCAAAAACACATGCATAGTCTGTGAAATACAATTATGCACTTTGCTTCTCTGGGACACGCAGTGATCAAGGGGACGCTTGGTAATGAATTACTTAGGGTGAAAAGGTCAATGGATGTGAAATGTTGGCACATTTATTTCAGTGTCACCAATAAACTGTCTAGGATAGTATTAAAATACAGAACATCTGTTTGACTTGTAAATTAGGTGATCTTGTGCATTCACTTGTGTTTATATGTAAGAAGATCCTAGCTCTACAGACAGAATGGTAGGATATGATATAAAGTTTTGGAGCCTTTTAACAGTCCATGGGCTTGACAAGCAAGGCCTGTGGCTCTAACTGGGAAAGCAGGTAAACATGCAGAGCATCTTCATTTTCTCTCTATTTTTCCAGCAGCTGTTTAGTAAAGAACTCTATTCTCCCACAATTCATATTAGTTCCTTAATTCTCTGACACCCCCTCTTTCCCAGTCAGTACCTTGAATTGATAGAACATGTCAAACTGGTTCTGTTATTTTTATTGTTGCTATTTCTAGAAGAGGACTCTTCTGAGGATGATGTTACTCTATCAGCAAATCAGTCTGATACTAATTAGCTGGTATTAGTAATAAAATAAACTAATCACAAATCTGACATGGCAATGTTAACATGAAAAAATTCATTTCCTGGACCACATAGCTGGGAAAGAAGACACTTAAGACAGTAATAATATCCATAGTGATATCATCATAGACAAAACTCCATATATTTCCAGCTGAAAGCAGAAAATGAAGGTGACTGCTTCAAATTAAGTCTCTGTTTACCAGACCTATCTGAATGTGTAACTTTTTTGCAGAGCCAACTCAGTCACTTGGAATCCACACAAGATGATGGGAGTGTTGTTACAATGTTCTGCCATACTTGTCCGGGAGAAGGTCTGCCTTCTATTTAATAATTAAACATTAAAATAATAGTAAATATCAAGACCTAATTTTTAAGACAGTACTGCAAAATATGTCTAATTTCAAAACTTCTTTTGGAAGGAATAATTGTGTGGATTTACACTATGTTTTGGAAGTTGTTTTATCTGTCCTGGGATTTTTGGCTTTTTTGTTAAAGTTGTAGACAACATGGGTCAGATCCTCACCTGTTTAGGTGAGCAAACCATTTTAGAAATGTCACATGTAAGACTTCTGTGTAACATACAGGAATTTGCTCCTCTGTGTTTCCACCAGACATTTTTTACCAGTAGTCCATAGATTTCTATTGGTCTGTGAACCATTTTTATTTATAAGCAAAAAATGTCTGGTTTATGTCATTTGTGCTTATACTTATCACTAGTGTTAAGTGTCATAAAGCTGAACAACATACAAAGTTTAAACCTTCAATTAAGTTTTTTCACTTCATTTTGTGTAGCCATCTGTTGCACTGAGAGACCACAGCTTCATTCTAGTGTGTAATTTAACAAATCAGAAATTTAAGTGTTAAGAACATAGCCTTATAAATTGAAGTGGGTAAAGCTAATATCACAAACTAAGTATCCAAATTAATCCCAGAATGTTTTCTCAGGGGGGAGTGTTTGTGTCTCTAAAACCATATGGCTACTCAGAGACTTCTAGGGGAACCACCTTAGGTTATGAACTTAATTTTGTGGCTCAGGTTTACAAACCAAGGTCAGTATGTTATAATATGTCCCATCAAAGAACTTCTGTATATGTTTGAAATACATTTTTATACATTATTAATGTGTACATTTTCTCATGCACATATGCCAGGTAAGTCATACAAGTGTACTTGTTTTTCATTGTAGGGTATCCTTCAGGGCTGCAATCAAATGTGTGCAGGCTATCTCTTCCAGCCAGACAAACAGTATGATGTCTCCTACGACACTGGAGATAAGGCAATACAGTGTGGTCGACATGTGGACATTTTCAAATTCTGGTTGATGTGGAAAGCAAAGGTAAATAAAAAGAGTTTAGCTTAAAAAGCAGAAATTAATTTATTTAATTTCTAAGTGTCATGTAATGGAGTACGTTATTTTAACATAAATGTTTACGTAATTACAATCTCTCAACACACAAGTATCCAAGTATTAACTCAGAAAAGAACTATGTGAATTGTAGAAAAATGCTAGCTGTCAGTAAATTCAGATGGCAATTTGAAGAAAGGTTTAAGTCACTAGATGAGTCCTGCAGAAAACCATTGAGGGCAGGGCACCAAAATGAGCCCTTGTTGTGATGCTCTACACTTGCATATGTATTTTATGACAGATTACTTGTAGTAGCAGCAGAGTAACCTTGATGACTTACAAGGGTCCTTTGAACGTGACATTTCAATGCATAGATTTTATAAGCAGCTTGGAAAACAAAGCCTTTTTCCTAGGAAGCTTTGCCCAAGTGACAGTTCCACAGCTGATTACCTGGTACTACTGTGGTATGCCTGGATGGCTGAAATTAAGCATGGGTTTATGTCCACGCTTACATGTTCACAAGATGATGGTTCATGTAGTCAAGAAAACGCATTTCATTTTTATTGCTTTATCTGCAGTCATCTCATTAGAGTAATTCTTGCTCTTCTGCTGGCAAAATGGAATTCAGTTGGGTAACCTGTCCACAGTCCAATTTTTTTCATTAAATTGATATTAAATCTAATGACAAACTCTAAAATCATAAAACAATTTTCACTTTGGGAGAAAATACTTGCTTCTTCATTCATGTGCAAAGTGTACTTAAAAAAACTCCCAGCTATTTATTATCAACATTCGTATACTTTTTCTGGGATTATGATCTTGACAAGATATCAGTGGGTAGGCAAGTGACTTCTAGTAAACATATTGCAGACTTTTACTTACTGACTTAAATGCACATTTCTAGCAAACTGCTCAGAGGAAATAAATTGCTTCCCAATTCTTGCCCTTTCAACTGAGTTCCCATTCCAAGTTTCTGGTGTTTCAGCAGCAGCTGTGAAGCCAAGACTTAATACCCCTAATATTTTTGGAAACTGGAAAAAACTACAAAAGACCTAAAATAATCTACTAAAAACAGTGAAAGTGCTTGTTATTTTCATAGTAAATTCTCTTAAAATGAGACAAAGCCAAATTGTGACTTACAATTCAGCCACCTTTATTCACATTTTAGTGTTGATTAACGCTACTTTTAAGTTACAATAAATAATTCTGCTAAATGCTTTCTGCCTGAAAATATTTAAGACTGAAACCTGTCTGAAAAGGTGATTGCATTGGAGCAGAAAAAAATGACCATATAATTATTATTTACTTTCTTATTAAAACAGGGTACAGTAGGATTTGAAAATCAGATCAATAAATGCCTGGAGCTGGCAGAATATCTCTACACTAAAATCAAAAACAGAGAAGAATTTGAGATGGTTTTTGAAGGGGAGGTAAGTTTGCTTTCACACATGTATGAGCCAAATCTGTCTTCATGCTTCTCACAGTTCTTCAAGACAGCTATGCAAAACTGCTCTTATTTTCTAAAGAACTACACAACTATTGGCATCTAGGCAGTTTTTTTGTCAAATACATGTGGTTTTGTACCATAAATGTCAGATTTATCTCCTCCTCTTCTGCAGAGACCTACTCAGTCTAGGGCATGAAGATTACCTTAATACAACCTACTCATACTGAGATTATTACGTACATAACTGTGAATCTGCTATTTTTGCTGCATATTCTGTTGCTAGTGCCACTACATAAACCTTTGGGTGATAGTATAAACTTAATTTCTCCATTTACTAAGAAAAGGAAAATTGGATTGCTCTTGCTGTGATCTTGAAAAACCGTTACTCATAAAACTGCACAAAGGTGAAAAGCATTTGCACTTCATTAACACCCTAAATATTGTAAATGGGACAATGTATAGGGAATCTAAGGCAGCAGAGGCAAGCAGCAGTACTGCAATCTATTTCTTTCTGCTTAACATACAGGACTAGGAAAGTTAATACTATATTTTGTCTTTCATGTCTGTGATAAAATATGCTACACACTAACATTTAGTGTGGGACTGATCTGCATTATTTTTAAACTGATGTATATGTTTGGTTCTTTTTGCAGCCAGAGCATACAAATGTATGCTTTTGGTATATTCCTCCAAGTCTCAGGGGCATGCCAGACTCTGATGAGAGAAGAGAGAAGTTGCACAGGGTAAGTATTTTAGGTTAAATGTAAAAAGATAGTCTACTCTTTCAACCCAAAATTTATTATTCATTAAAATAATATATCTATGTGTTGACACATCTTCCAAATTCGGCTATGTCAGTTCTCCATTGCTTCTTATGACCTTGATATTTGTTCACTTTTGTATTTTATTTATATTGATGCTGAAGTAATGTTTTCCCTATGGAGCCAGATTCAGAACAAATTCAGTTATCCTTTGGTTTGGATCACTTCTGTGCTCACAAGTGTTACAAACCTTCAAAAAGTAGCTAGACCTACAGACATCACAGTCTTCTTTGGACAGGACATCTTATCAGCAAGAGAAACAGAAGGGTAATTATTTGAAAATGCTTGGACAGGTAAAGGACATGAAAACCTCTAAGCTCCTTCTCAGGTATTTATTTTGATTTTAAATGCCAATGCATTAATGCATTTCAGTGAAAATAAATACCCTTTGGAGGACTTTGGGATAAATTTATTTGAAGTGGTAGAGGGAAGTGAAGGCATCATAGAAGCAACACCAGAAAAGATACCATGTTACTTAGGACTTGAGGGAAGCAAAATACATCAATTTTGTAGTAGTGTTTTAGACAGAAGTGGAATGAAATACATTCAGGAGACAAAAGAGTAATTTCATAGGTGTCAAAAGTAATTGCTCTTTTGTGTGTGTGTGTGTGAGCATGTGTTAGGGAAAGGAGAAGAATGGGCAAACTTGGGAGGTTTTGTAGAGGATTTTATGACTGTGTCACAATGGAGAAAGGGAGTAGAAGGGAATAGAAATTCCTCGGTCAAGCCAGTCCCATGTTAAGTACAGAAATTGCCAAAAAACGAGAGAATAGAGGAAGATAGAGGTAAGAGGTAAGAAACAGCAACAGGGATGAAATATTTTATTTGACCCTATTAAATGTTAGAGGACATCATAAAGCATTCTACAAAACAGTAAAAGAGCCAGACATCTGACCTTGCCTGGCAGAGAGTAGAGCAGGAGAATGAAGGTCTGGATGGAAAAACCGGGCTTAGTCAATACCAAAGATTAAGACTGTCAGAACATTATTCCTTGTAAATTAAACCAAGGAAGTGAGATTGTGGTAACTGCACAATACTGCAAAACTACTGGAAGGTTTCCATGGCTTATACTAACAAAAAATATTCTTTATGACATAGATCTTGTTGAAAAATTTCCATTGTTGTCCCCACATAAAAATTGCTTTGAGAATACATAATATTCTTATGGAAAACTCCAGTACCCTCAAAAAGGTCTGGAGTGGACTTTCATTCAGAAGCAGAAAATCTTCAGCACAAAGAAATGAGATATAAATTTAATATATAAAACTATTACACAGTGAATACTCTAAGATGCTATTAATCTGTAAATCAAAAAGACAGATATTATTTTTGTCAATTTTCCTTTAAATAGCCAATCCTACATATTTAGTTTTTCAAGCTTTTTCTTGTTATGGACATTTTTTATTAAAACAAGTGCCTGTCAATTTATTTTTTCCAGATTAAGAAATGCTGTGACATACAAGGAAACAATAATTTTTTCTTTTCTCTTTGTCTCTCTCTCTCTCTCTTTTTTTCCTAATGATAAAGGTGGCACCAAAAATCAAGGCATTGATGATGGAGTCAGGTACCACCATGGTTGGATATCAGCCTCAGGGCGATAAAGTCAACTTCTTCCGAATGGTCATCTCAAACCCAGCAGCAACTAAGTCTGACATTGACTTCCTCATTGAGGAAATTGAGAGATTGGGGCAGGAGCTGTAGTGGTTGAATTTGTTTCTCTAATTCACTGTTTTCCAGAACCGGCTATTTTTTTAACCCAGTTCTGCAGAACATGTTTTAAGGAAATTCTCTTTCTGTAAGTTCCAATCTCCTAAGACATCCTTAAACAAAACAACTATAGGCTACTGAAATATATATGTATTGGTAGATCATATTATTGAGGGAAAATGTATTATCTTGAATTCTCTTTGTCTTTGACTCTTACTATGACTCTTACTATTGGTCTTGTTTATTGTAGACAGCAGAAAATTAATAAGTATTAAAATAGCAAATGAAGAACTCTACACAGTATATATGTACAGTATAAATAAATATATATAATTATATATATACATACATATATATATATATATANATTTATCTGCTGATAGCCAAGACTGCTTCTTGCTGAGATGCTTTACAATATATATATACATACATATATATATATATATATATAAAGTGGTTATAAACTTAGATCTAAGCCACAGCATGTTTTCCACTTTAAGAAAATTAACTTTTCCTTCAACAACTTTGATGTGGATAATGTGCTACAAGTTTTTCTGCCAGACAGAAATAGACATGTAGAAACATTTCTAAAATGTAGATTCTTAGGAGCTAAAGAAAATGTATAACAGTATTAGATCTTATTGTTGGTGCTTTTCTCACATACAAAACAGCAATCTCTAAGAGCACCTTTGAGTAAAATAGTTGTACTTGCCCTTTAGTGTCAAATCAGGGGATGACAGTAGCAGAGTCATTGTAACAGGTATATTATTGCTGTATTTTTAGAGGTTAATTTGTGTAGATTGTGTATATTATTGTTAAATGACTTTGTGTAAAAGGATTTAAATGTAATAGTTTTACAGCAAGATAACTGTCAAATTGTAGGTATCTGAAATATTTGCTTATTTATATGCAGAGATTTACCATGCTGAAGAGTTGTCTTGTATTTTCTTCCGTTTGTAATGTAACCTATTTATATATTATTGAAGTTCTAAATAATGTTTATGGTATTTTAGTGTCTTTGTGAGCCAAAGAAAAAATACGAAAATATTAGTTGACACTTTCGTTTAAATCCTAGTGCCCTTAAAGTAATAACTTACAGATAATTTTACTGAAGATAAGGAATTCTAACAATGTGTATAGACTATCAAATTATGAGATCCCTTTAATCTATTAGGATTATTAGATGTTTCAGTTTTATTTATTGTAATGTCAGACTGTCTGTTCAGTATTCTGAATGCTTTTCTAGTGAATATTGATTGCTAACAAGGCCCCTGGTTTTGAGTTTTATTTCAGGACTGACCTCTGTGACCATTTGAACTAAATTCTGTGGGAGTTTTAACCAGCATCATTCTTTTGGTGAAATGGAATTCACTATCTGTTTGGAACTTATAAAACAAATAAAACCAAAAGTAATCTCAGTATCTTTTAATACAGCTAGCTTGTCCCAATAATTTCAACTGGTTAGGCTTTTCAAAGTATAGACACCAGATTCATCTGCAGCTTGGTCAATTTTAATCATTAGATAATCAATACTACTGAGTGGAAAAGTCTATACTGGAAATAGAGTAGTGGAACAAAATGGAGATTCAATAATCCTCTATTCACTGAGTTAGTGTCATGGTGATAAATGGAATGTGCTAATTTCAAGTGTTTTCATACATGATTCTGTGCAAGTCAGTAATTAATTGCTTTTTCTGCCTCCCCTTCACCTCAGTCATAAAATGGAATTATTTTAGAAACCTTCAGTGAAATACAGTCATGCTATGCAGTTTTTGCAGTCTCTCTGGCCCCTGTCAGTCCTGTGGAAAGACACCTACAGGCAAGAGAGATTTCCATCCTGCAGGTCCCACTGGTTGTCTTTTGAGGATGGTGTCCCACATTTTTGGCTGTGTTAGCACAGGGGGAAGAAAGAAGCTGTTATGGTAAGTGCTTTATTGTATGGCACAGCCTTTCCAGCTCTCCATAGGACTCTAGCTTATTCCTCTTTCATAACCTTCTGTAAAATCTTTTCTTCAAATTGAGTTGAATCTAGAAGTTACTTTAAGTTTGTCACTGACCTTTAGATTTATGAGTACGACTTCCAAAATAGATCTGCATTGTTACTTTATATCATTAAACCCCCTAGCAATCTTACCAATAGAGTATTTCTTTCATTAGATTTTTTTCCTCAAGACAGTCTAGTTGGTTTCTTGCCTTCTTGATCTTAAACTTCAATCTTCCTTAATTATAACCCTATAGTATTACTATGTATTCAATACTTGACATTTCCTGAGGTAAACATCCGTGCTGTATGACCTGAGGCCTGCAGTACAGAAGTAGTTGGCATAAACATTGATTTCAGTACTAATTTATGTAATATTAAATGCCATTCTTTATAGATATCAGCTATACATCAAAACTAGAGGACCTCTCATTGATAGCTGTTCTTAGAGCACAGAAAGAACTTTGTTTTGAAGAAGCACATGTCACATTTTTATTTCAAACTTCCGTCTGAAATCTCAGTCAGTTTTACTTTATTCAAAGGGCAGCTACAGAAGACTGAAAAAATTCTGTCAGTCCTTCTTGTTTATGAGAAACAATATGAACTAATAAAATTAATCCAAAGGTATATAACTGGGGACTTAGCTTCACTAGGGGACTTAATGTCTTCCACAAAAGCACCATGTTTCTTATGATTTCCACCAATTCTTAGGTGGGAATTTGATTTCCTCCACCTCCCTTGTCAATAACAGTATTACTAAAGCTCTAACTTACCCTCAATCCTCTAACCTTAATATTTTAACCTCGTGAACCTTGTGTCCAGATCACCACACCAATATTCTAATAATAGTTTAATGTATCTGAGATGTTAAATCTCCTTGAAGCATATAAACTAGGTGAAGAGAATCATCTTCATCCTGATCATGAAGCTGTAGGAAAAACCATAATACAGCTCACTGGCATTCATGCAGCCAGCCCCTGACAGTTCTGTGATGTAGTCAGAAACAGATCTAGAGCTCTTCAGTGCATATATAATGTTTTGCTCACTAAAATTTCTGCTTCTTCATTTAATAGAGTATCTTGTGTTTTGAAGGTCAAAAGCATCAGAAGTTCTTCCTACAGCCATTGAATGTTTGCAGCTAGGTGGGAATAATGTAGCTCCTCCTGCTTGTTTTGGAAGAGAGACAGTTAATGCATAGGTCTTGTCTCTAAAGACAGAGGGCTTAAATTTTTCTTCCTACCCTCTGCATTTATCTTACTTTTCTGCAGTGTTGTGTCCTGACACAGATGACTGCAATTAGATTTTTGCAAAACTTTTTATTCTAATATCAGATTCTGGGGTGTTTTCCTATTACATATACCTTTAACATGCCTTTTACAAGCACCATGCTCATATTAATTTCTGACTTGGTTAGCTGATTTTAACAGAGCAGTTATAGTCATTAGTGAGAAAACTCATCTGTTTTCTTATTAGGTCATTTCCATCTGAGTAATATGCCACAGCTTCTCAAATGAACACTTACCTGGAATTTTCCTTCTTTTTAATCCATATACTATGGACTGAGAGAGATTAGGATGTATGGATATACAGAAGCATTGACAAATGCAAAACATTTTAATTCCAGGTGAGCAAATTTGTTTTTCTGAGGTTTAAAACATATTCTAAGGTAGCAATTTTGCCTTTAAAAATCACATGGACAATCACTGTAACTTTGCATGGGTGAATTCAGATCAATAAAACAATAGGCCAGATCTTAGCTGAACAGGTAGCTGTAGTGCTTATTAATTGATATAATTTATTTGGAAAAGACTGACAACCAGATCAAAATCAAGAGCAGCTGTTGATTTTGAAAAAGAAAAATTCTAATTGTCTTATTAAAAGTAATTTTTAGAGAAGATAGATTATACCATTCACAGCAGACAGCCAGAACCAGGGGCCTTGGGAATAATCCAGAATTTTAAAATCATCATGGAGTTAGCTCATAATCTGTTTTTTGAATGGTGATAAATATGAAGAGATTTTTTAAACAGAATCTCTGTTTTGTGGTTTAAGAAATGTTGAAGTTATAAAGAAGTTATGCAATGCAGTTTTAATTTTTTCAATAAAAGTTGATCTTAAAAATGCCTAGCTTGTCTCATATAATTTTTTTGAGATCTTTTGTTTCCTTAAGAATATGAGACAAAAGCCATGCAACATTATCCTTCACCTTAAAAATAGTAAGGCAAATGATAAGGCAACTATTTAATTTTGATTGTGGATTGAATGTGAGCTTGTACCAACAGAGACTGAGGAAGAACCACAAGCACAGAACCTTGTTCAGTTTTGGCAAGATTGTTGAGACATTAGTACTGTGTATAATATGAAAAATGTGCTTTAAAACCTTGGATTCTAGACCATATTTTGGGGTAATCCACCATTCTCTTATGGGGGATAAAATAATTTTAGGGTTTTTTTTAATAGCAAATACGAAAAATAAGAGTACATTTTTAATTCATAAAAGCATAAAATTCTCTTTTTCATGATATAGACAAATACTGATTAATTGCTGCTCTATGCATAATCCATAGAGCTGTCATTGATTTTACCGGTATATAGGAAATTTGATTTCGATTGCTTTAGGGTAGGATGAGCATCCTTCAAGTAGGATGAGTTTTCTTAAGAACAATTTTATTTCCAAGTTAAATATTCTATGAAGCAAACTAGTAATGAGAAAAATAAATGCAAAGAAACTTATTAAGCCAGTTAGTGTAGCATACAAATGCCATAAAGTAAAGCACTAAAAATTATGGAAGATGATTGTATGGTGTGAGTATTGAGGAATGTTCAGCTCATGCACAGACTGTTCAGTAGAATGTTAGGATCACAACAAAACTGTTTGTATTTGGTACAGCTCTCTGTGGTCAACAGAATTACACCTGCCTGAATGTCTTCTGTAGTGTTTTATAATTTGCAAGTTGTGACAGTTATGCTGAGGATGATGGTACATGAATTGGGAGTATTGTTCACCCAAGAACAGCAACTAAGTGAAGAGGAGATGAGAAGGTGCAAGCATTGTCTGAAAGCAAAGAATAAAAGGATGGGTGGCTGCAAAACACAGAAGGATTTGTGTTTCATTAGAACATTTGAAAGAATCAGACTTTTGGACAAAGCAATTAAAATTTTGTTTAGAAGAAAAGGTAAGATGCAAGCAGATGGTTTTAAGTAGACCTGTTAAAGGAAGAGAAAAGTTCTGGTTCTCTGCTTTAGTAGATCTATCTACTGAGGAAAAATGGAACATTGTTTAGTAATGATGATAACAGAAAAATATGAAGATAAAATATTACAGACCTTGGGTTATTTCTGCTATTTATAAGGGACTCTGTTCAGCATCTGAATGTAATTATTTCAGATTGTATAAGTATACTTGATATGTGTATTTGTGAGTGTATTTATATTTCTTGGTATAAATGAGAACATGTTCATGCCTTTACATACTCAGTATGTATCAGAAAAAATTAAGTTTTGCATGATGATAACTCTTTTGTGTAGGACTTTTCAGGACAGTTGAAATATAACATTAAACAAGTATACAGTGAAGGAATTAGTAAATTATTTTCCCTTATCTTTAAAAGTATGTGTATGTGTTGGATATTTATATAAATGGTTAAATCTCTATCATGTGAAATTCTCAAATTACATACCTTTTATTGGGATACCAGTCTGGTTTATCTAAGAACAGTTGGTTTGATGCAGGAATTACTGTATGAAAATTTTTGGCCTTGTTTTTTTTGTGGTCAGGTGTTGTGTCTCAACTGTGTGAGCACAAATACATAAGATCAATGAGGGGATAGGAAACGGAGGAAAACTAAGTTTAACCTAGAAACCTAGAAAAAATGTCACTAGAAGCAAAATCAAGAAATGTAAGTACAATTACTTTAGCTTGGATTTACAGAAGTCTATCATCTGTGACCACAATGTAAGCTGTTTTGAAGCAGTGGCTGCTCAGTGTGACATTATTAAGAGTTTCAATTATGCTGGTGTATAAAGCAGGCATGTTGGCCTTCCAAAAAATAGAAACTTGAATGTTAGCTTTAAACTCAACAGGTGAAAGTGGCTCTAAAAAGCAAAGTGAGAAAGGCATAAGACATTTCTCATTCAGTGTCATATGCTATTTATATCTTCTAAAGCTTGCAGGTATTATAAATTACATTCACAGTTTAACATATTGCCTTCTTAGAACTTCCCATGGGCCTCAGCAAAAAAGGCCATTAATCTCAATTAAGCTTCTTCCTTTACTTTTGGGAAGGTTGCCTGCAGGGTAGGACTGACATTTGTTCTTGTGGGCATACAGCCAGTCTTATCACTAGATAAAGTCTTTATTTCCATTAGTTTGAGGCTTTTTATGGTTCCTTGTTGCACTGTCTGGCTGTGAGCACCCTCTGAAGACAGGGCCCTTATTGAGTGTCCCTTTCAGGTGATTCAGGGTCCTGCCACATGCACAGCCCTGGCCATCACTAACCACACCAGCACAGCCCCTGAGTATCTCAAGGAGCACAGCTTCACTGGGCAGTGGGATGACATCTCCATGTGCTGGGTTTAACAGTGCTAAACCAAAGAACCATAGTTGTTTTGATTGCAGCAGGATTTCCTATTTGTGGGAAAAAAAGGACTTTTACTAATTCATTGTAACTGTGACTCTTAATTACTCATTGTTTTAATTTGCCAGTAGGTATGCTGCTTCAATAATTTGGTGTGCTCTCTTACCTTGGTTGCACTTTAAAAGTATATTACTTGTACCTGACTGTGTTCTGTTTCAGGGGTACTATATTTCTTCACACTGTTCAGATCATCATGGTTCTTCAATTAATCTACATATTTTTCAAGAAGAGGTGTGGGGTTTTTTCCCCACTAAAAAAGAATCAAGTTAAGTTTCCCTGCTGTAAATACCCCATATCAGTGAGTAGTTGTTACTGTTTTTACAGTCATAGCAAATGTAATTATTCTTAATGTAATTAAGATATATTACATATAAATGTAATTAAATACCAGCTTTACCTTACAGTATAATGCGATGCATCTTCTTTTGTCTTCCCAAGCATATGAGGCCTGTCTTTTTGCAAGATAGGATGTGAAGTCCCAGGCTGCTAATTGTGACCTGGCTCCCTGGCAGTGAGAACTGTGATTGCCATCAGACAGCTCCCTCTGCTTCCTCAAGTGAGTGCGTGCAGAATGATTGCAGCATTAGAGCTTGTGTTGCAGGGTAAAGAAGTTCAAAAAAATTTCTTCCTTTCAAATACATCAACATTACTTTAAAAAGGGCTACCAGGCCAGTAATTGGTACAATTTTCCTTCCCTAAAAGCCTAGAGCTTTTTTCCTCTCAGAAATTCTGTGACTCAGTGTAAATAATTATGCTTAGCTATTGTTGAACGACTTAAGAACTCGTGTTAATTTTCTATATATAATGCTGCTATAATTGTACAATTACTGCTGTACTGGAAGCAGGCCAGAGGTGGAATAGAGGTGCTCAGGGGAGTTTGAATACTCTCTCATTTATTCTGTAGCTCAGACCAGAGCTGTCTCCATTAAGTTGGCAAAGTGGTCAAAAGAAAAACGGAAATCATTGGATTATACTAGAGAGACTTAGTTGGATTCTCAGAGAAAAGTGCATGGCTTGAATTTACAACAGGAATGCCTCTTCCCCCCTCATCTTTTAGCAAATGCATTTAGTTAAAAGAGCTTCAACAAACACAGAGTCCTTACTTGGGACCAATTTAGGGTTTATGTAGTGAGCTACTAATTTATCTGTCTAGATAATTCCTAAAAAGGCACAATTCATATACAAGTGTAGATCTCTAGGCTTGTAACAACAAATTATTCTTCAAATACAGGACATCCACAAAATTTTGGAAGTAAATAATGTTTTATATATTATCCATCTTCCCAGCATTCTGCATTTCTCACCCTTCCAATGAATGGATCAACATAGGGGACAGAGAGTACAAGGGGAGCTTCTGTGCCAGGCTACAAAACCAGTTTTTCATGCCCATCTTTGAATGGAAGACCAGATTGTGACGTTGTTCTAACACAAGAAAACAAAACACCAGGGTTTCTTGGGTACAAATAAAAAGGGAAAGAGAACTGGTACACCAAAGAACAGTCACTTTAATTTCAAAAATTAATTTCAAATTTAATTTTCAAAAATTAATTTCAAAATAGTAAAGCTGCCCAGCAGGCAAAAAGGAAACTTCTGGCTGAATAATTTACAAACATCAGAAGAAGCCAAGAAATAATTTGATAGCACTTAATTGATGCTCATTGCATGTAGTTTGAAATAGACACCAGCATAGAATATGTTATTTTGTAGGAATATATAGAAATAAATTAATACCTACCAGTCCTAACTACTTACTTATGTAATTTTAAATGCATAAGGTTTTTCTGGCAGCAGTATTTTTTCATTACGTCCACAGGCACTAGAAACCTTATTTACCATCTACATCACTCAGCAAAGGGTACTAATAGGAATTGTGTAGAGAGGGAAAGCTTTCTTCTACCCACTTTCTTTACTTATATTTGTCTATGTTAAGTCAGGCTAATTCTCTAAAAGTGTTGATGTCTGTTAAATTACTTGTTGGTTTCCTAGGCTAAATAACACAAGTTTCATTACTAAAATAATTTGAAATGGTGAAGGGCAAAGTTAAACAGTGAAAAATAGACTGCATAGAAGCAGACTTGTAGAAACAAGTAATTTGAGCTAACAGATTATTCTATCTCTATGTGCTTTGAGTGTGATGTGCTCTCTGAAATGCAGATTCAGCAATCTGAGCAGCTGTTCAGCAGTTATAACAAAGAATGCCAAGGATTTAGAGAAATTGGGGCCCATTTCCCTATTACTGTAAAATCGGGCTTTTATGTCTAGTTGTGAATGAAAGATGTGATCTGGTAGATCCTTGTCCACGAAAACCTAGTCACACTCAGATTTTGACTATTTTTTTTAATAAATCAATTACTGTTTGAAAAGCTTTTATATACCAAATTATGCAGAATCTTCTCATGGAGAACTGGATTTATATCTCTGCATCAAACCAAATATCTTGATCAGTTATTATATAAGAAACAAAGAAAACAATATAAAATAATAAATCTAAAACATACATGTAAAAATATATAAAATGCTAGAAATATTTTACCCTGCATATTTTGGTTTTGCTTTCTTTTGTTATACACTACATCCTACAAATAGCTTTTAAACTACCTTATAAATTGAAGATCTTTATAATTTCTTTTGTATTTATCCATGCTCTATAAGCCACATTGTAATTGTAGTTAGTTTTATGAGCCTGTTTTATTTGTAGGTCTCTGAACTTGGTAATATTTTATAAGATGCAGCTGTTGAACTGCTTTTAGCTGGTTCAGTAATGATTGCAATTGTTTTGTAGTTGACTGTAATTCCTAGGATTTAGTTGGTTTGCTATTTAAAAACAACAACAACAAAACAGGAAACCATTGACAAATTACATTCCTAATTTATGCAGTTATGTTGTAATCTGTTTTGATGGCTAACAGATCAAGACTTAACAGCATAAATAAGGAGTTTAGAACCTAACATTAAAAAAAAAAAAATTACTTGACCCTGGTGTAATGCTATTGAATTTTAGTGCAGTTACACAAAGGAAAATTAAGGTGAAACTGAACAAACTAGAACCAGGTGTACTGCCCTGGTTCTAAAAGGGATGTGACTATAGTAGAAGAAAAAAGTAGTTTAGGGAAAAATAAGACCAGGGTGATCATAAGAGATGCTCTGCATCCCTTTTGTCAGCCTGCACCTTGGTTCCAGCTACAATTTCAGGGTTTTATTTCATGGCTGAACCTCCAGCAACTTTAACCTGCCAAACTTTGCTGCTGTGGTACAGCTGCACGTAATGGTATAAGAATGGTGGGCACTGTAATTCCTCTGGGAATACTCTGGTTATCTTGTCCATGTCCCCTATTCAGGATCATGGCCAGATTTCTCTTGAATATCTCTAATTATGAAGAATGAGAATGAATCTGATATCTGGTGTCTCCTGTTTTCTCTCTGTATGTGATGGTGAAGCCTAAGCACATACCTGGAAATGGGAGCAGATTATTCCACTTGCAGTTAGGAGGGAGACCTGGCTAGTAAAGTCACAAAATCTAAACTAACTTATAATCTAGAGACCTACAGAAAACAAAACAAAACAAAAACCAACCAACAAACAAACAAACAAAAATCCTCCAACTCTAACCAACAAACAGAGATCCAGTGTAAAAAAAGAGGAGACTATTTTCATCTCCTTTCCAGACACCAGAAGAATCAAATGTCAAGATTTAGATCTATTAATCATTTATATTTATTTGGCCTGAACAAACATAATACTAAACATGCTGGACATGTCTCACTGGTGATAAAGAATTGCATTGTGTATTTACAATGGAGAAATAAAATCATTCCCCACAATCATCTTAATATTTTTGATGAGTGTTAACCTTTAGAAAACTCTTCTACTGAGTCAGGGGTTTCCCTAAGAACAGAGAAAACATTAAAGAGGTAGGAGATGGAGTCCTCTGTGCCTGATGTGCTTGGACTTCTTAATGAATGACTGGTATTGACTAAGACAGTCTTCTACAATTGTGTTGGTGTTCTTAAAGTAGTTGTGTTTTAATCTGTTTCAACAGCTTTGCTAACACTTTGCACTAAAAAATTTGCAATCATAGCTTTTGAAGGCAACTGGAAACTGGAAACTAACTAACCTGTGTTTTTCTTTCGTTTGTTTGCTTTTTAACTCTGATATCTGTTTCTCATTATGACAGAGTTAGGTCATGAGTTTTGCATTNCTTTCGTTTGTTTGCTTTTTAACTGAGTGGGATATCTAAACTGTTACCCATATTACAGTAATTAATTTAAAAGCACTCTGATATCTGTTTCTCATTATGACAGAGTTAGGTCATGAGTTTTGCATTTAAAAGAAAAAAAAGAAACAACTGTAAAAAATAAGAACCACAGTTCCAAAATGTCTGTATAATTTTGCGAGCTGGCTGCATTTTGCACTGATCAGATTTTAAAATTGCTGCTTTCCAGTTCACATTTTCCCAGCTAAGTCTCTGTGTAAGGGACATTTAAAAGATTGAGCAAAAGGGAGTAGCCAGTTTTACCAGGGAGGTACAAGGAGATAAAACAAGGTTAAACTGAAATGAGCTAGAAACTCCCTACAAATCTTACATGGTATATTTTAAAATACAAAATGGGCTTGCACGAAATGTAGACATATTGGAAACAGACCCACTGCCTTTGATATTCTAATATGAAAAAATACAACTCTAAAGGTTGTGTCAGTAGCCCCCAGCCAGTAGATTTTCTGTTTCCCACTGGGCTTTCAGTAGTCACTGAAGAGAAGCAGCAGCTGGAGAGAAGGCCAGGGGAGCAAAACTGAGCACACGGGTGCACAGTGAGGACAGGTCTCACCTCAAAACCTGGATCTGAGCATTGCCTGGAGGTCGGCCTGTGGCTGTGAGCCTGCGCCTCTTCCAGCTCCCGTGGGATCTGAGCCTTAGCCTGCAATTTCTGGCTCTTGCTGCACTCTTATGTTCCTTTTCTAAGCAGTTCTGTGGCTTCCATAAAAACTAGTGGGTAAACTGCCTTTCCTCTGCTCGTTTCTTGGCTGCAGCAATTTCCTCTGTGCTTCTGTTTGTTAGTCTCTTTATGGTGACCGCAATTTTTCCCCTTCATGCTGACTTAAGTAGGAAAAATTTCAAATTATCATCTTTTCTCAATTTTCTTCAGCTGTTTAACTCTTTCCATCCTTGATGTTATTTTCCTTAGCAGCTTCTTGGCCCAAATCCCTGTTCCAGCAGTGTCTGGGCCTAGGACAACATCCAAGTTTGTGTTGGGAGTTAAAAGCCCCATGTAAGATCCCACAGTTCACCGAGTCTGACACCATATCAAGAAAAGATGCTCAAAGAAATACACTTGGTAGGTGATATCTGTTCCTGAAAACAAATAAACCATCTTCCAGAAACATCTTTGAAAGTCCTAGCTAATGCTTTGTACATCACTTCTCTCTAATGTCACACTCTAAGGCTACCCCATAAGTTAGAAGGAAGCAAGCCTTCATGGTTAAGGTTCAATCATTTTTGTGAATAACACCACACTCTTCACAGTGTGTTATAGCATAAAAGCTGGTCCATGCATTCAGGGAGGTATTGCAGGACTCAAACCCCTTGGCTCTGGTACTGATCCACCCAGAAGAGCTAGAAGAGGTGTCAGTGCCAGCAGGAATAAAGGGGCAGCTCCAGAAACTGGCTGGGCCTTTCCAAGTGGTACTATATCACCAGTCCTGTCAATTGCACTGACACCTGCAAATCCCATCTTAAAATAAAGAAAAGATATTACAGCACATCCAGATGGGCCCACCAGCTCTGGTTTCCCAAACTTTGTGCTTGCTGAGAAATGAATCTGATCAGGTGGCATTAGCAAGGGCCATTGAATCATTCTTGTCAGCAGCATGGAAAAGCATTGTTGTTCTGTGTCATTTGGCTTTCAGTGCAGCGATTTCAGATGACAAACTGCTCATTTGATTTTTAAGCTCAACACATGGGTGACATCCTCAGCTGCTGCCTTCACGACACTGCAGAAAGCAGGGAGAGCTCCATCTGCCTGCAGTGAAGTGGAAACCACTTCAAAGATGCTTGTCCAGGGACGATGATTCTTGTCGTAAACTGTTCTTTAACTTAGTTTAACATATCTAGGTAGCTGTGTATGACTTCTGGCACTTTTTCTCCTGCTAAAACTCTTTGGTTTTGCTAATTCACCCGGGAAGTCCTTTAGCATTTCCTTTTTGGAAGTGGTGCCAAAAGAAAGCACTCATATAGCCAGTAAAGGAAGGATTAACCTAAGCTCCAGCTTCTAGTTGATCTCATTGGTACATGTGGGAGGACAGAAATTCCAATTTTTTTTTGGATAAAGGTAGGGTGCTGCATTGGGTTGACACTGCTTTCTGGCTAGGCTTATTGGATCTGAGTATATCCTAGGTTTTTTCTCTCTTTCTAATCAATTTTATTTGCTCCCTCCAGCAAGAACTTATCAAGAGAACGGTCATCTGGCTTTAACAAACTCCACCTACAGAATAATTCTACCCAGTACTATTCTTCCTAGGACGTTAGGGCCATTATTTGAGGTTTGCCACTCCCATGGCATATATTACATTACCAGTTTGTTTTATTGTATTCAAGCTCCCAAACCTAACCTCGAAATAAATAATGTTCACAAGGACCCAGAAGAGGCCTGCTGCTTTCACAGGGATGTGATAAATAACAGAAGAAGCTCAAAAGATACATTTCCTTGTTGTGGAAGATAGAATCCTTCTCTTTAAGACTTGCAGGAAAAGAAGTTATCAGCTATTGAGGCAGAAGAGAACAAATCACAGAAGACTTCTCAGGGCAAGAAAAGATAAAGGACAGGGAGTTGAATGTTGGTTTTGTTGAGTTTTTTCTGAAGGGGGGATTAAAAATAACTTAAGAATTAATAATTGTGGAACCTTTCATAGAACATGTCAGGATGAAAACAATTCAAAAATATAACAAAGACTAAAAAGGTCTTTTCCTGAGGCTAAAGCAGATTGAGCTTTCTCTGAGCTAGCAATGTATTGTTTCGAGCATGGCTGGAAAGAGGCTAATGGTGCTTAGTTCGTAGCTGTCCAGAAGATGGAGGAATGTGCCCTTCCGTGACTAATGAATGCACTTAGGAGGGCTGTCAGAGAGCTGGAGCTGTGTGGCAGGAAAGAGGAGTATTGTGAATGTGTACAGCCTATGGGGTCAGATCGTCCCTGTGTCAGAGTCTGAGTGCAGTATTTGTCCTGTTTATCTCAAATGCCCTGTGAGAATATTTGTTTTATTCCTTCTTTCTGTAAAGAAGAACCTTCTAGGACCTTTGTATTTCTTCTTCTTTCACCCTCTTCACATGTCACAGGTTAGCCAAAAGAGTAGTAGCCCAGTAACAGCACATGGGTAGCACAAGGCAGTGTTTATAGACTGCCTGGTTTCAGATGGTCCCTTTTGGATTTAGGGATACAGAAGAAAATGACAGGGCTTCTGGGAGAGGCAACTCTCCTAACTGTGCCTTGGTATGAAGGTGGTTTCTGTTTCTTACAGCTTTCAGAACTGCTCCTGTACTCTGACAACCAAATATACGAAGGCCAAAGCTATAAAATCAAATACTGTAGATGAAAGCATTATGGATTTCTTTTATCCCTGATACTCAAGAATTATATTTGGCATTTCTGCCTGGTCAAATCTGTCAAGCCAAGTGTAATTTCTCTTTTTAATGTTCAACGTGTTTGCAATAACTCTATAAAGCCTACAGAAAACGACTGGACTTTTTTCCAAGAAGGACCTTTGTGTCAAGTTCAATAAATGGGACACTGTTCAGGACAGGACACTAAAG
Source organism: Daphoenositta chrysoptera (assembly GCA_013397915.1). NCBI lineage: Eukaryota > Metazoa > Chordata > Aves > Passeriformes > Daphoenositta > Daphoenositta chrysoptera. The sequence continues at coordinate 162,926 of VZRO01005135.1, read as the reverse complement.
GATTTAATATATGACCCATTTTTAAATACAGGAGGTTTTTAGTGTAAGACTTTCTCTAGTACTGCTTTCTTCTAAAATAGTCTTCATCAGCAGCTGTTCTAAACATTCCTCAGCAGATTCTGGCAGTTTGATAGTACTGTCAAGGTGTACATTTGCTTTCCTGTCTTACTGCTCTTTTATCTTAAACCATAAAATTTCAGTTGGGAAACTCTGAAGTAAATTTTTTGGTTTGGGTTGGGTTTTTTTATGTGGACCAACATCTGTCATTATTATTTCAGTCTGAACTTTAGATAAAGGGCTCTAGAGAAACTGCAGATAAAGCAAAATGTAGAGCTGACTTTTTAATTCAAGATAAAATAATTTAAAGTGCCTTATAGAAATAAAGCTTAAATAGTACACATCACTATACAAAGCACTGAACACCCAAGACACTGCAGAATGGACTCTCTGAGCAAAAAAAAATTCTCATTTGATTTGTTGAATTTAAGAAAAAAAGTATTTAACACATCCTTGTTAAATAAAAAGGAATGCAGCAGTAAATCCTTGACTATCAACAAAATCTCTTAGTATAAGTAGTTTCTGAAACTTCAGATTTTAGGCTAACCACTTGGGTCAAAAATGGCTGACAATGCATGTAAGTATCATGAAATGAATTGGTTGGAAATTACTTAATTAATCCTTCATTATGAACCCTTCTTTGCAACATCCCTCGCTGCAGTAGTCCCAAAGCCAGCTGCTATCTACAGCTGAAGAGTAGCAGGCATATTAAGCCTCTTAAATACTTGCATTGTAATTCCTAAATTGGGTGGCCAGAACGTTAGTCTGTGCAATTGCTTCTATAATTAAGATTCTATCTGTGTTTCTATAATGAACCCTGTTTTCAGCTCAATATAGTTTAAAGAGACTTCTTTTCCTTTTTAGCAGTGATTTCACGGACATTGTGTTATTGCCTGGTTAATAATCAAGTGAATCTTTGAAACGTTCTGACATTTGTCAAACTCTGTGCCCTCTCTTAACCATTCATCAGTGCATCTTTTACTGTGAATGCATCTATTTAAAGGTTATTCTCCTGTATTATGTCTCCTCTCCATCATACACTCTGTAAAAATTCTTAACACTATGCTTCAGGCCAGAATTTGGGGTCTGATGTCTATATGAAATGGGACAACAAGCTAGAGTAAGGATTGCAAGTTTAAAGGAATTATGGAGGTAGAGAAGCAAGGACATTGATTTTACTAAGCTCATTCCAATATTCAGGCACACATTTTCAAAGCCTTATAGGAGCAGATGATGTCTATTTTTGAGTTTAATCAGTCTTAAAGTCTCAGATGGAACCCCTGTAGCAAGTAAAAATTGTATAAAAGGCATTCTGTCAGAAACCTATGGCTATAATATCTTTAACAGTCAAAGCTGTGCTTCTCAGCTTTGTGTGAAAACTACTTAGCAGTGTCTAACTCAGAGCTACTGGGTCTTCAGCAGCTTTGGGAAGACAGGCAGAGTTTAACTGTACTACATCCAAGTCACTCCCTTTTACGAGTTAAAGAATGAAGGCTTTAGGTAATTTCCTGTGTCCTATTAATAGAACCTCCACAAATTAATTTTGCTGAGTTTCTGGTTTCTGAAACAAAAGCCTTGATTCTGGTCTCAACTGACTTGGGGAAGAGAGCTGTAGATTACCTTTACAATTCTCTGATCCCTTGATGGCATCTGCAGTCCTCGGTGCAAATTACAGCAGCCAGAGGAACTGTTCCTGATAATAACCAGAGCATGACAACACTGACTACAGCTCTAACACGTGCCCGTGCTGGGAGCTCTGGGGAAAAAGCAGAGAGCAATTCTGGCAGCTATCTGCCACAGAGCACTCCCCTTACAGAGATGCAGTGTGCTAGGGCTGATCCTGAGACATTGTGACCCTTCCCTCCCACTGCAGAAGGAGATTGCTGTATGTTGCAATAGTACCGATTTAGAGTTTTTAACTGAAGGCTTATGAGCTCCAGCAACTTGCTTGCTAGGTACAAGTCACTCCTAATTGTCTCAGTGAAACTGCTTCCCCTCCCTTATGCATTAGTGTAAATCAGCCATAATGCAACGGAAACTGATAGATATTTATAGTGGTAAAAAATGGCAAGTCGTCAAGACTAGGCTCTTTGAGTTTGGCATGGTCTTTTGTGTCTTGTGGAGCACCAGGGGAGAACCAGCCCTGCAGCATTCTCACTGGGAAAACTATGCCTAAGAGAATTTGTCCAGCTAGTGCCTTCCTCCCTTGCATTTCATTCCCTGTTTAGCTGCATAGCGACTAATGGCCATGAAACCAGCTTTACAAAAGCCCCACATTACTTCTGTACTTAATTAACTTTTAGAGCATCAGACCGTAGTATTTAAGCACAACCTGCAGAGTTTCAGGGGCTTGTTTGGTCGGAGGCTCACTAATGCTTGGCTTCCATTCAAAGTGTTTCACTGTTAATTTCTCTTTACATTCACACATGGTCTGATCTTTTCACAGCTGTTCCCAGCAGAAGGTCAAGAATAGGTTCAGTCTCACACCCCCTGACATTTGCACGTATGCTGACCATTGCTACCTTACTTATTTCTTCTTAGATCACCTCAGTTCCAAAGCACCTACTGCTCCTAGTCTCCATGGTCCAAAACTGCAGCCAGTGGATGGGTGTATGGCTTCTCTGGGTCAGCAGGTTTTCACCAGCCATTTGTGCGAGCTAGAGCGACATTTTTGATTTTGTAGAGCTGAAGGGTCTGTGTTTTAGGCCTGCTGTTAATGAGAAGTTCAAAGCATTGTGGGTGCACAGCCAGGTGGATGCCTTCCAAGTAGCAGCAGGCTGTTCTCTGTGTGTCTGCAGAGGTGATAAAATCTCCTTGGGCACTGCTAATGTATGAGTTGATCTTAGACATACATCAGACTCTTTGTGGTTCCTACCAACCCCAGTCCTGCTCTGCTGGGACTGAAGTCAACACATAGATATTCTGAACTGCAATTCCTCATACTGGGCCACACATTAAGAGCAGAAATGAATGAGGTCATACATTGATTAGAGGATAAAACGAAGAGCTATCTTACAACCCATCTTCTTCTTAGTCACTGCACACTGCTGCTCTATTTTCATCTGAAACTATATCCTTCCTTCAGTGTTTGCTTACTGGGACAATCCCTTTAAATACTGTAGGCCTTCCCATAACTCTGTCAGGATTCACTTAATTTAATTTTAAAGGCACCCATTAATTAAAATTATTCTATTTGCTGATTCTTAATAATGCCTCAGAAGCTTTTGTTGTGGTGTGCATGTCTATGTTTTAGCTCAAGACTGTTTCTGCAATAAATCATAATTTTCTGCCTGTCTTAGCCTCTAAGTGATTTGGGCCAAATAGACTGATTTGTTCACTGTAGCTCCCTTCCTGCCACACATGCCTGGGTTTCTGTCCATTTTCATTCCTGTTTGCCCAGCACCAATTATACAGAAGGGTTAAAGGAGGGGGAAAGAAAGAGCAGTTGCTTTTCTTCGTCCACTGCATACCCTGCTCTGCAGGAAGATGCTGGCCCCGCTGGAAGCATTTGCACCACATCCTCTGCAAAGGTCAGCATGGCTGCTTCATCTATTGCAAACTGGATTTTAGCCAGCAGCTGGAGCTGACAGTTTCAAGAAGGCCACTTCCCCATCCATCTTCCTCAGACAACTGTGTGCAGTCTCCAAACTAATAATTCATCATTTGCACATATGTGCCTTCTACTTCATTATTTTATTAACATATTAGAAGGGCCCTGCTTTATTTATTAAATTCATTATTATTCTTATCAAATGATGACATGTTCTTAGCCAGGAAGATGCACTTGCTATCTCACAACTAATTATTCCAATTAAGTCTTCATGATTCTACCATAAAGCACAGCTCATTAACTTTAATTACTTTTGAAATGCAGCTGCTGAGATACAAACGTAAAAGAACAGGTAGGTTATATTTGTTAGTTAATTTCTGCAAATGGGGTTTGTTGTCATTAGGTCTTAAGTGATACTTTCAGGCAATCTTGTTCCCTATGTCTTAGGTAAGATTTGTTTTTTTTAATCTAAGAGGGCTCTAAACTTCGTTTGGTTTTTTTTACAGATTAGTCTTTTGCCATAGAACATTGGACCAAATTCAAAGATATTTCTTCAAATAAACCCATTGTTTCAGTTCAGCCCTTAATGGGAATTGATGGAAAACTGCAGATAACATCTTTCTTTGCTGAGGTGGAACTAGCCCAGGAAGGGTGACAGCATTTTGATGGAAAGCTGAGATGCTGTGGTAAGGCAAAAGTTCTTAAAAAGAACTTCAGTGATGCATGTAGTTTATGTCTCCAGTGAGGGGCCAGGTTCAGATTTCTCTGAAGGGTTGACTGGAGCGATTTTCCTGGTTTGGCTGGGAGAGAGTTGATTTTTTTCTTAGTGGATGGTTAGAACAAATCATGGCTGCCTATTTTTGAGTTCATCACATGCAGACATGAAACTTTTACAGATCTCCTGAGGAAGAGGGAAATGGAATTTCTTTACTGCTGTGAAAATAAGACAAACTGACTACTGGTGCAATGGTACTGACTGGGTCTCAGAGGTTGTAATGTCTGAGCAGACTCAAGGACCTGCAAAATCTGTTGCCTTTTTTCACCACTAGCACCTTTAGGAAATGTGATGGGCATTCCTCCTTTGATAACATTTCACTCTTGCAATTGCAGTCAGAGTAGATATATTTTGTGTTTCCTTTCACAAACAGTTGGATGCAGTAGCTGCTGTGAATTGCCAGAGTGCTCTTCCTCAGCCCCTCACACACCTCTCAATGGGCACAGGAGCATAACTCAGCCACAGAAGTGTTACTGCCAAAGACATGGGTTTTTTTCACTTTTAAGTTTGTACATGGTGGGTTTGGCTTTGCTATTTACTGGGAACTGGATAATTAGAAGTTAGGTTCATCAAATCAGCACTGTGTAATTTGGCCAATCCCAATTTTAAGGCTGTTTACATGTCTAGAGGCCAGATGGAAGAGTGTGAAAGGCTAGTATTCATATCACAGATTTTCAAATGCATATTCATCAAAGTGGCAACTTTTTAATGGCAAAACATGGCTCCTTTTGGTCCTGGTATTGGTGGGTAGAAGTATTAAGTTTGGGATAATAGTCACCTTTTTTTTATTTTTCAAAAGAAATCAAAGTTCAGATCTTTTCTTTACAGTTTTTAAGGACATGGGAAGGGGTTTCTAATAGGTATTTTGCAGTGTCTGTTTTGCTGTGTCTACTGAGAGACAGCTTTTTAAGGATGAGGTATGCAACATGCTGAAGTGAGGCTTCAATGTCTTCAATGAAGTACACGAACAATTATTGTATCTGACCCAACATAAAGTTTGAATAGAAAATGCCTGCCATTAACGAAATGTTTATTGGCAGCAAAGCCACTTACTTCTCCGTAATTTCTGGGAAAACAGAATTTTTACTGTAATTTACTGTGTGGTCTAAAAATGCTCTGGAATTTATGGGACTTTGGCCAAGGAGGAAAGCAAACCGTTGGAGAGTGGCTTGAGTTGTGGGGTTTTTTCTTAATACAGTAATTCAAAGGTCTTCCAGTCCAAAGGCCAGGCAATGAAATTGCACATACCCTAGAGAAGCCTTCACCAGATGAAGATGTTCACCCATGGGTCAGTTTTCAACAAAGGATGGGCTGGCATCAGAGAGCCCATCAGTCAGGAAGACAACATCGGGCTAGCATCTGCCTTGTGGCCACACAAAACCTTACAAACAACCCACAAAATTGACAGCACCTACCTGGAAGCATAAAAAGATGTTTCATGCAGGAGCCACTCTGCCAGAAGAGAGCAAAAGAATGACAGTGGGTGGTAGTGTGCTATCAGCTACGGATCTTTTAGGGAGCTTTGGATAAAGGTTGGTGAATCACAGTGACTGTCCCTGGATCACACTGTGTTATACTACTGTCTCTATGAACCTCTGATAGCAAGAAAGAAAGGAACTCTGTCTGCTCCAGTGGAAACCGCTGAGCACAGGGAGGTGGTCAAGGGTGGAAAGGGGTTGGTCATCTCTGCAGGCAGCACTGGGGTAAATCCCAAGCACAGTGCACAGAGGCCTTCAATACTAAGCAGTAAATATGATAGATAGCACTATGATAATACAGAGGGAAATGAGTCCAAAAGAAGTGAAGTATGCTAATCTGGATATCCTTTCCGTGCTCCATTAAAGCTCTTTAACACTGTGTTGCAGTTCACTAATAAATAGTGTTTCTGCATCACTAAAAGACCGGTGACAGCAGCATTCCTTGAAGAGGTCACCTCTCTGGAGGCCTGCGGGATCGGAACCAGGACACACTTGTTTGCACGGGCGGGCTGTGGAAAAGCCTTCCAGGAGCAAAGAACTCTCGGAGAGGGATGATCTGAGCCTGAGCTCCGTAGTGCTCCCTGATAACCCACCGTCCGCCTTCTGCAGCTGCACCGAGGCCTGCCGTCGGCCAGGGCCGGATTTTGTTGCCGCCGTGGGTGCGTTCCAGCAGGAGCGGCTCTCCCGCACGGACAGAGCAGTTCTCTGCCGCTGCGCCTCCCGACAGCCTCGGCAGCCACATCTGCCCCGCTATCGCGCTGCAGTTTGCGGGCCCCGAAACGGGTTAGTCCAGAATTCGGCCCCTGGGCAGCGTTTCTCGCCCGATCCCTTCCGTCC
>VZRO01005135.1:52137-155874 GCA_013397915.1 Daphoenositta chrysoptera | reverse complement strand
GGGCTCCGCCGCCGCTCGCGGGAGAGGTGCGCCGGGCCCGCGCTGCCGTCCCGGGTTTGGGAAGCCTGGGGAAAGAAGTGGCCGAGAATAAACAATTCTCCGGGCCGGGTCGTGGCGCCAGGCCGTGCCTCAGTCTGACCAGGCCGGCGGGCTGGCGACGGGAGGCGATGCTGGGTTGGGGCAGCCTTTGCGGGCGAGGCGGCCTCTGCTCCGGCAGACGCCGTTCACTCCCAGTCGGGGCTGCGCTCCGGTGCTGCCGGGATAACGCGTCAGCCTTGTCTTGGTCGCTGCACCCTGGGTCGGGCTGTAGCTGCTGCCCCTCCGCAGTGCTGCAGGGGCGTCGGTCCAAGGTGTTCACATGAGGGCTGCACACCTGAGGGCTGCTACTCCAGGGAAAGTACCGTTTTTCATGGTTACATTGGTTTTGTTCACATTGTGGCCACAAAACTTTGGTTCTGTGTGCGAAATACAAAATACCTCTTAGGCTGCATTTTTTAGGTTTTGTGAACAGCCTTTTGAAAGCCCTTTCTTTAGTGTGTGTTTTGCTTTCCGTGAGCAGAAGGGTTCCCAGGTCGTGCTGTGGAATCTGAGGCACTGGGGTGCAGGGACTTTGCTGGAGTCACTCATAGCCCTGACCCCGCCACGGTGCCTCTGCCTCTGTAGCCGGAGTGTGAGAGCCCTCCCTGCTGGGCTGGTGTGTCTGTTGGAATCGCATCCTTCTGGATCAGTTCTCTGCTTTTGAGAAGCAAATACTGATGTTCTGATCAAATCCAAACATTCTGTTAAAATTTGTATACAGACTAAAATCACAGTGGGGTTTTTTTCTCCCTTTTAATGTCAATAGTATTTAAGAATCCAGTGTTACTAATTTATGTCCGTCCACTTTGTCTTCTCCTTTCCCCCCACAGAAACTATTCTGCAGGTTGGTAAAACTGGCAGACTTCTTTTATTTTTTTAACATAGTACAGTGTAAATTTCATATACTTTTTACTTTGGAGACTTGTAAAACCGGTATGTACTTTGCAGTTAGAATTACAGTTACATCAGATTTATGAGTTCATACTGTTTGATTAAAGCATGTTAATAAATTGAAATTAATCTCTTTTATGAAGTAGAATCTACTCATTTTTTCTTGTAATCTTGCTTGGATCTGGCACCTTTTGTTTTCATTTAGGCACTTTTTTGTTGTAATGTTTTTGTTATGACCCAAAGTGGCAGTGTTTGGTTACCAGTCTTTGTAAATGTAATTGAGAGGTGCACGTTAAAGAAGTTGATTTCTAGGAGGATATTCTTATTTATATTAAATGCAGGAAAGGACCTGCCTGCTGTCTTAAACAGATTGATATCTCTATTTTTTTCACTGCCTTGTCTTCTTACCAGTATCTTGAGATGCCACAATAATGAGTGATTACTCTTTGTCTGTGGACAGGCACCTTAAACTGCACCATGATCCCAGCCTAACAATTACAATTTGGGATGTTTTTATTGAAATGCATGTGGCGTACATGAATGGGACTAGCATTTATCTCTGTAGTTTTCCCAAGTTTAATTTTCCAGTCGCCATTCTGTAGTAAGTTTGTTACAGACAGAGTTGGGCTCACACTGTTAGAGGAGCTCTGCACAAGTGCTCTGTCTGCATGGATTGACCTTTAGTAGAACTTGAGGTCAAGCAATACTGCTGTTTAGCTCTAGTTTACTTTAAAGTACAGTTTTTTTCTGAGCTCAGTACTTTAATGAGGTAAATGAGAATGGTAGAAGGAAAGCAGCAGTAGTCTTCCAGTGTTACAGATCTAATTTGAATAAGATCAGATTTCTTTGATAACACCAAACTTCTGTAAATAATGTAAAGTGGTAGTTTTAAAGATTTCATTACATGTGGGAAAATTAGAGAAATGTCAGAAAATTTTTTCAATTACTGGAAGAATTTGTTTGGGTAAGGCAAACAAATGAAAAATGTGTGTTAAATGGCCATGAAACAAAGAGTTTACACTGTTCAGTGTGACTGCAGGAGCCAAGCACAAGTTGCCAGAGGGATGAGCAGACTGTTGCCCAGTCGAGGTTTTTTACAGTGAGACTTTTAGACTGTACATGCTGCCTCCCCACAAAACTAGTGAAAAATCTCTTTCTCTGCTCACTTCAATCAGGAACAGAAGTATATGCAGCAAGTGAACACTACCATCATTAATTTTTGATTTAGTATTTGCAGATTACTTAATTCTTTTGGCTGCTTCTGCTGATACTCAGTGCAATATTGCTTTCATTGTGAGCTTTATCACCAGTGCAGTTGTAACAGGAAATAGGAGCACTCCAGGACTGAAGCGCTTGTCAAAGGAAAAGAATTTCATCATATGCATAATTGACAGCAGAAGTTGCTCTGGGTTGCATTGTTGGGGTTCTAGACATTAAAATGTTGCGCTTTTTTCTTTTTTTGGTAAGAGGGAGAAAAGGTTGCCAAGTGTTCTGTTGTCCAGTTCATAAGTAGACCTAGTAATAAGTTATTTGTTTGAAGCAATTCTCCTCTGTAAGTTTCCTTTAACATAAGGTGTGTGGCTGATCAGACCAACTGGCTGACTCTGTGTATTGCTCAGAATGTGTTTGTTTCTGCTCTTCAAAACAGAATGAAGGAAAATTCTGAGTACTTTTCTTGTTCAGCAGTATGAAACTGCTGTAGTTTGCCCAGGCTGATGTAATGATGTGACAGTTTCTTCAGCTGATAGATGATGTCACAACATCCCTATGGCTGGGGGCAGAGTGGCTGGGAAGTGGCCCCGTGGGAAAGGACCTGGCAGTGCTGGTTGACAGCAGCCGAACACGAGCCAGTGTGTGCCCAGATGGCCAAGAAGGCCAGTGGCATCCTGGCCTGTATCAGGAACAGTGTGGGCAGCAGGACCAGGACAATGACTGTCCTGCTGTACTCAGCACTGCTGGGGTCACCCCTCGAGTGCTGTGTCCAGTTCTGGGCCCCTCAGTTCAGGAGGGACATTGAGGTGCTGGAGCGTGTCCAGAGAGGCTCTGGAGCACAGCTCCTGTGAGGAGCAGCTGAGGGAGCTGGGGCTGTTCAGCCGGGAGGAGGAGCTCCGGGGAGACCTCATCGCTCTGCAGCTCCCTGAGAGGACGGTGTAGGGAACTGGGGGTCAGCCTCTTCTGTCAATTAACAAGTGACAGAAGAAGAGAAAAGAGACTCAGGTTGCACCAGGAGAGACTTAGAGACCAGATTTTAGGAAAACTTTCTTCATCAAAAGGATGATCAGGTATTGGAATAGGCTGCTCAGGGAAGTGGTTTAATCAGCATTCCTGAAAGCATTCAAAACACACATAGATATGGCCTTTGGCTTAGATTTAATGGTGAACTTGACAGTGCTGGGTTAGTGGTTGGATTTGATGATCATAGAGATCTTTTCCAATCTAAATTGTTGTAAGATTCTATGTAAGAATTCTTATCTGTGAGAAATTTGTATGCTACCATGTTATGTGGTGTTCTCCCTAAAAGATACTGAGCAGCAGTGCCCAAAGTTTCAATTTCTCACTCTTGTTTGAGTGCTTTGGTTTGTGTAATAGTGATACAAACGTGTTGCATGAAGTGATGACTGACTTTTTAAGGGAGGTTCACATTTTAAAAGCTTGACTTCAATTCCCTGTGCTAAAATAAAAGGTTAGGCTACGTAGATAGAATCTGTTTTCTTACCAAAACCGTATAAAGCTTTTTATCTTGAAAACTGCATGTTTCATCAAGAAATTCAATTCAGTTATACAATGTAATGTGTTAAAATAGCTGACAGAAATATAATAGATTCTGTCAGATCTAACAGGAATTGCTTATACATGATACATAATGAAATTTTACTGCCAGTTATGGAGTGGGTGGAAGAACTACAGAAAAACCTTTCAATATTTCTTTGCTAATAAAGTAGAATACTGGGAAGAGTTTCTTATGTGGGGAAAAAAGAAAGCCTTGGAAGTTGTATATTTAATGCTTGAAGCTAAGCTTCTGAAAACTTAAAAATGAGTATAAGTATTTCAGAAGTGGTCAGAGCCTCTCTGTGCCTCTGAAAAATCCAGGTTTCAGTGCCTAATTCCATTTGCAGTTGCACTGCTCTCTTGGGGCTTTGATTTGTGACCACTGTGCTGCTGAGCAGGCTTCTTAAAATGTGTAATGTACAATATATTCTGTGTAGGCATAGAATGATAGTGTTGGGAACAGTGTTCAGCAAGGAAAAGCTTCATGTATTTACCAGTTATGTCTTTTTGGTAGTGCAAATTAAAATCGGTGTATTGACCTTGAATCCTTTTTCCTGTTTAATTCTTGACAGTGAATAAAAAGTGAAATCAGTGTGTTATCTATGTACTCAGCAGCCCTGCTGTCATCTTGGTGAGAAACTGAAACCCTGCAGCACTGTGTGAGGCCCTTTTCTGCCCTCTGATACTCAGCATTCTTGATAGAGGTTTTCTTCATGTGCTCTTAAAAAAGCTCTGGTGTTGCATTTCCACAGCATCTTTGCATTTTCTGTGCCACTGTTTGTCTCTGTTGTTAGAAAGGCATGATATTTACCCGTAGGGGTCTGTAAGTTGTATGTCTGAAATAACAGCTGGCTTTGAGAGAATCTTTGAGAGGTATCTTGCCTGCAGTAGCATCTGTTGTAAATGATATTACTTGATTATTTCTCAAGAATTATTCAATTACAAAGGCAAGTTACTAAATACCTACTTGGGGCACACAGCAATGCTGCATAAAGCCAGATTGCTCAGGAGGCACAGAGCTTATTTCCATCCTTAGTAGTGGTAGAATAATTCGTGTCCTTGTATATTTTAAGGTCCCTGGTTTATCCTTTGTTGCTGTATCTCTTGGAAGGGAATCATGGCCACAGAGCTTGGAGCAGAGAGCTGTATTGTGCATTTGGCACTGTGTGGTGGTGATGAATTGGGCAGGTGGTGACTGAAAGTAAGATGGTGTGACAAAAACTGTATGGGGTCAGTGCAATTGTGCAGGGCTGAGTATATGGCTTCTTTAAGGAGGAGACTTCTCATGTGGCATGGACTCAGAATTTCTGGTTGGCATTTCTGGGACTGCCAGGTATAAACACGCCATGCTGTCAGTGGAGTTAGGCCAGGGAAATAGGAAACTTTTTGTGACAACCTGTGCATGGCAGGATGACAGAATAGGATGACAGAAGGGATGCAGCTACTTGCTTCTGAGGTTCTTGTATGATTGATGCAATGATAAGGACTTGACTTCTTTTATGCATTATTTATAATTTATATAATTATATATATATAATATATATATAATTTATATAATTATAATTTATACATTATACATTTTATACATATATTCTTGATACAGCTTCCTGGTAGTTTTTACATGCCCACTTAGAAACAAACCATGCAGAGATGTTCAAGATTGTGATGGGTTTGGGGCAAGGAGTTCACCATCTGAAGATACTTTCTGCAAAACTAATGGTTTAGAACTTGGAAACTCTCTCAGTCCCTTCACCAGTTTGGGGCAGAACACAGACTTGGTATTCTAAGTAAATTATTTATACATCCCAGGTGTCAGTGAGCTTGACATTGATGGATGCTGAACATATGTAAGTCTCATTTATTGTATGTATGCCACCTTATTTCAGAAAATTGCTCTATTGAATACTGGCCACTCTCGGCTCACAGTGTTCAGGATATAATCTCTTGGACGTTACTGGGGAGGGATATTGTGTCAGGATGCAGGGGGTTTCTTGTGGTTTTGGTATGGTTTGGTTTTTTATTTCAAAGAATTTCATTTAGGAATGGAGGAAAATCTCTGAATGAGATGAAGTCTGGCCTTTCATAATTTCAAGGCCATGACATACATCCACTCCCAAAAATCGGATGTGTTATCAGAATAAATGTACCACTTTGCTGGATTTACTGATTTTTAATGCTGAGGTTTAACTAACACATGTCTTTAAAACTGTTTTCCTAGTAAGTTCTGAAACCATCTGCTGATTTACTTTTGGTATAAAGCCTGTATGTGAGGTTCATTAAAAACACAAACTGTAAGTTCCTCTATGACCTATGCAATAGGTGGTGGAATAAGAGAGAGAGGCTGTTGGAGTATTTTCACATCACTTCTCTAAACTGAGGGAAGAACAACAAACAGCATAAGCTCATCCTATATTTGCTACTCAAAAAACCACGAGAGGATGCTTTGAATGACTTGATTACAAGAGAAACTGCAAGCCTGAGAATACCATTATGGATCATGTCCATAGGAAAGCAGTTTTTTAATTCTCCTTTCATGAAACTCTTTAACCTCTCTTTGGCAGGGAGGTTTCAACTATTCAACGTACTAAATGCTTTCTACATTTGGGAAGAATAATTCATATAGTGAATTTTAGCCTCTCTGTGGGTTTTCTCCTAAGCTAAAACTTCTGTTTGTGGAGGCTGTTCTCAGGTAGCCCTACTTTATTGAAAGTTTTAATATCTATGGTTAAATGAGCTCTAGAAACAGTCCACAATTGCCAAAGCCAGATCCACAATGTGCCTGGAAGTTTCTGTGCAGCTGGAGTCAGGGGCTCTGCTCCATGCAGCTTAGCTTGTACTTTTACCTTATTACCTGGTGCACAGTTTGGTGTCTGAGCTCTGGTTGTTCTCGGTGAGAGGCATCTTGAACAGACAGATTAAGTAACGTGGGGGCTGTAGTTTGGATCTGTTAGAGGGACTGCAGGATATTTGGTGATTGGGAGATGTGGCTCCATACGCTTAATACTTGGCCGAGAGGGAGAATATATGTACCCCACCTGTAGGAAGTTATTTCCAAGGAGCATCCAGGCATCTCAAAGAGACACTTTTACAAACACACTTCAGGTTCTAGTTAGAAATCATAAACGTGGACTTTGGGGATGTTATTGTTGCCTCGGTGATTCTTACTACTTTGGAATATTGTTGGTTTCATACTTTTTTGCTGCTTTACAAATCTTGGACAAATGTGAGTGTGATGTGACTCTGGAATTACTAATTCCAGATTTAGGTTATGTGACTAATGTTCTAAGGTTTGGGCATCTGTTACAGAAAGCTACCCACGAGTAATCTGAGTTTTTTCCAAGCTCTGATTTTGTGAACATGTTGGGTAGAGATAAATAAAATTTAGAAGGAACAGTTTTAGTAGCAATCAAGCACTTTTAAATTCCATATTAGAATATTTTGTTCTAGATACGTCATATTAAGAAAACTCAATTCCTGCAGAATCAGGCCGGTATTGAACAATCAAATACATTTGTACCACTTCTGTCAGGTGGAATAACATGTAAAGTAAGAAACCACACTGTAAAGGGTAATGCTTTTTATATCATTTTGGAAGGTGATTGTAGTACATAAAAGACAAAGCCAGTGGGTAGAATGAATCAGCTTCCACACAGGAAAAGATAGTGTTTGCTAAAAAACTGTAGGAAAAATCTGACAGCCATATTGGAGTTACTTTTTGTTGTCAGCAATGCAAGCAGTAGAGAAAAAACAACATTGGCAAAATGTCTCTCAGTTACTCAATTTGGAATTAAAAGCATACTTCTAGCTTCTGGGAGCAGTGTGTATCCAAAACTTAGGCCTTGTCATAGTGGAGTGGTTGAATTATTTGAGCTGCCACGGCTGCAAAATTGCATGACTCTTTTTTTGCAACTTGAAGTTATGTTAATGAAATCACTGGTTGTACAGATGCCCTCTGTGTCTCAAGAATGTCACCAGGTGATGTTTAATCATGAGATAACAACCTGTGCTTACAGATGTGACTTTCCTATTCCTTTAGTAAGCATAAGATAAAAAGCAAGGTCCAATGTTGGTACTACTGTGGAAAGATAGTACTTTTTAACCAACCTTGTCAGAATTCATTAACCTTGTCCTTTCACCATAATCTTCTTTCTTGAAACAAAGACTTGCAATTTATCTGCTGCAACTGCTAAGCAGTGCTTTTCCCAGGGAGTGGCTACTGCTGTGTCATTCCTCAATTTATAAATTACTAATTCTTTTGAAATTTCTTTCTTTTTTTTTTTTTTTAAGGCAAGGATTTTTTGGTTCTAAAGATTATATTTGAATATTTTAAAACCATACATACAAACATTAATAGCTTCTAGAACTACAATTGGCACAAGTAGAAATACAATTCTAATCTGTGAATCAGCAGTGGAACACTTCTACTAAATTCTTGTTTAACTTTGTTAGGTACAAGAAAACTCACCAGGGCATAGAGCTGGATTAGAGCCATTCTTTGATTTTATCGTGTCCATTAATGGTTCAAGATTGGTAAGTGTGTTGCTATTTTATAACTTTTAATATAAACAGTGTTGAGAATCTGATATTTATAGGTAAACCGATGGATTTGTTTTATTTAAATGTATATAAAATATTTCTCTTGAGTTTAAAATGAGCAAGGCAAACTGCAACAGGAATTGATTTCCCTCTTGCTGTAGTTACAGTTCTATTGAGTTTAGCTGGAGATAAGGATGCAGACAAGCATGTTCTCTGCAGACATCTGAACCAAGACAGGATTGCCTGCTGATCTACCCCTCATGACTTATATTGGTGCCCTCCTAGTTCTGTCTGCTTCCATGAGAACTCACAAACTTCATTCAGTCAAAACAGGCTGAGTGAAAAAGCTTCTGTCAGAGCTGTTAGCTGGGCAGGATGCATGGGGGGAGCTTTCAAGCAGAGTTGTAGTCAAACAGCAGACCAGCATAGCAGTGGAAAAAAACAGGTGTGGGAAACTCTTCCACCAGTATGCCTGGATTGGAGAAAGTCACTGAAAAGCTGCAAGGTGCATCTTGTTACAGATTCAATTGAAGTGTTTTCATTTTTGGAAAGTATGACCTGTTATGTGAAATCCCAGGGTTTTGCCAGAGTTGTATTCTAGAATTGTGAAGGGACTGGAAACTTGTTCCAAAGCAGCTGTTAATACATGTTCTGGTAATGCACAGTGTTTGTAGCACCTCTGAAATACAAGTGTTACTGTAGAACAGAATGCTTGTTCTGTTAAATACTAACCCAGGCTCTTGCTCAAACATTCACAGAATAAAGACAATGACACTCTCAAGGACCTGTTGAAAGCAAATGTTGAAAAACCTGTAAAAATGCTTGTGTACAGCAGCAAAACACTGGAACTGAGAGAAACATCAGTAACCCCCAGCAACATGTGGGGTGGGCAGGGCCTGCTGGGAGTGAGCATTCGCTTCTGCAGCTTTGATGGGGCTAATGAAAACGTCTGGCACGTCTTGGTACGTATGGACTTGGAACTATTCTCGTTATTGCTCACTGTTTCTGTCTTACTGTTGAAAAGTAACTTGCATGGGATGTAGCTAGCAAGTCGTGAGATCAAACTGGTCTCATTGATCACTGGTTTAATTGATTTTGGGTTTGGGAAGACTTTGAACTAGAAATGTCTATTTGTGAGTATATTATCAATTTTATATTTAAATGAATGGGTTTGTACAATACTCAGAGATGTATTTGGTACAACATCAGAACCATATGGAAAGGGACTGCTATAGAGCCACTGTTTAATTAGTTCATTACTCTATTGTGTTGAAAACTTGACCAGTTTGTGTGACCCAGAGCTTGTGTGAAGTGCATCTATCTATTCTGCTACACCCTGATAGTTACATAGTCTTTTATAACTTTCCATCTTAAAACTAGGAAGTGGAGCCAAATTCTCCTGCTGCATTAGCTGGACTTAGACCTCATAGTGACTATATCATTGGAGCAGATACTGTCATGAATGAGGTAAGTATATAAAAATAATATTGGGGTTTTTTTGAAAACTAAAAACCCAATTGTACCAGGGCAGTTTGAAACATCCCTGACTCTGTTTCTGTTCAGTGTATATGGAAGTCAAATGCAAAGAGGGAGGAGCTCTGGCATGGTGCCTCTTCTTAAATGCAGTCCTGGAAATAAGAATGGCTCTTAAATGTCTACATGAAGTCAGATATAAGCTTTTTTGTACTGTAATATCAATATTTTGAATAGCAAATTTGAAATCTGGGTTGTGCCACGTCTTCTGAGTTGTGCTAGCTAAACACATTTTAAAGTTGGCTTCGTGATAAAACAGCAGCACTGCAACAACTGCAACATGTGGCTGTGTACAGAGTCTGTTACAGAAAGTCAGGACTAGAATGATTAATCTAATGCCAAATGAGAAAATAAGGTCAAAAAAGCCCTTACTCATTTTTATGCTTTTGCAGTCTGAAGATCTCTTTTCCCTTATTGAAACACATGAAGCAAAGCCATTAAAACTTTATGTGTACAACACAGACACAGATAATTGTCGGGAAGTAGTGATTACTCCAAATTCTGCATGGGGTGGAGAAGGCAGGTAAGGAGACAATGTGTTACAGGGGGATGGGGAAACTTTCTTATAGCACCAGCCTGGAAACTGCTGAGCTTAATTAAGCTTTCTACAAAGACAGGGAAAGAGTGTTGTTATATCAAAAGTGTTTCTGCTGTAATAAATGATATATTTACTTGAAATTCAGATGCACTTACTAATGAGAGGGGTGTAAATCAGTAAATTAGCTAGTGCAGAAGTGCATAAAGTGCAATGGTTGCTTTCTGCATTAAATTCCAAATCGTTCTTAGCTTGTGGTATATCCTTGAAGTATTGTAAGTAACCAGACCACAGCACTGCAAGTAACAACTGTGAGTTGAATTCCAAGCTGTATACCTGGTACAGCTGCTTGGTTTAGATAATAATGAATTTTATTTTGTGCTGAATATTTATTGCTAAAGCTACAGAATTTCCTTTCACTTGTTTTTTATTGCTTATTTCTCCATAGAAAATGAGGCAACATGGAGGCGGGAGGGGGAAGGTTGTACAGAATTTACCTTGAAACTTGTTGGTGTCTTGAGTTGTTCACGTGTTGCTTGCTATAGTCTGTAGTTGTAAAGTCACTTACCTGACTTATAAATCTCCATATTTTAAAAGCCTAGGATGTGGCATTGGTTATGGATATTTGCATAGGATACCGACTCGCCCATTTGAAGAGGGAAAGAAAATTTCTCTCCCAGGACAGTTGCCTAGTGCATCTCTCAGTCCCCTCAAAGATGGTTTCACA
This sequence comes from Daphoenositta chrysoptera, assembly GCA_013397915.1. Taxonomy (NCBI): domain Eukaryota; kingdom Metazoa; phylum Chordata; class Aves; order Passeriformes; genus Daphoenositta; species Daphoenositta chrysoptera. The sequence continues at coordinate 144,805 of VZRO01005135.1, read as the reverse complement.
GAGGTAAGTTGTGGTCCCTCCTTCAGCTTGGTAAAAATGGATGATGATGTTGTATTGCTCTTCTGCTTCTATTGGTTCATGTGGAAACAAATCCTAATGCTGTAACTTTCTTTTCTGTTTCAATAAGGTTCAGCTGTCATCAGTTAATCCCTCAGCCACCCTCCCTCCTGGGTCAGCAGGCCTTGAGCAGAGTCTTTCAGGACTTTCTATTAGCTCACCTTCAACTACTGTCAGTAATGTTCTCAGCACAGGTTGGTATTGGAAGTAACTGACCTGAAATGCATGGCTTTTCTGACTTTCTAACTGACCTGAAATGGACGGGTTTTCTGACCTTTTTTGTTCTCACAGATGTTTCTAATTAATCTAATAGAAGGCAGAAGAGAAAATAAAAATTTCTCTTAAACTTTTCTCAACAACAAAGGCAAAAGTACTGGATTTGTGCCTTACTTAGTCACAAAATAGTTGCAAACAACGTCTTTTAAAAATACCATGTGTATTACTTAGAATACTGTTTTTCTTATCAGCATTTTATAGTTAAGGCAAATAGTAATTCTCCTGTAAGCAATTATCTATTTGTACTCCTTAAGGAAAGAAGATGAAGTGTTGTATGCTTAAAATCAATGTTGTTTCCCTGTGTATTCCACCAGGTGTTCCAACAGTTCCATTATTACCACCACAAGTCAGTCAGTCCCTTACCTCTGTGCCACCAGTTAACCCAGCAACTACATTACCAGGTGAGTAGGTAGAATTTCTTAAAACATTTCTGAAACAAAAATCTTAGGGGAGCAAGGGAAGAGAGCTGTCTTTTCCATTGCTTTTTGGGGAAAGTATAACTTCATACAACTTACACATTTCATTTAAGATCTCTCTCTATACAAACTCTACAATGTGAAGAATTATTTTTCTTTGAGTATGTTCACAGCATGTCTGTGGCACACAGGAGTGACTTGGCAACAGAGTTTACAATGTTTACCTTTCAGGGCCCCCTGCACAGTGGATGCAGTATTCAGGATTTCTCAGGAAGGTTTTGCTTTGTTATTTGCAACATTTTAGGAAAACCCATTTTTAATACTTAGCTTGATCACTATTCCTAGTATAAATACAGGGCTAACAATATAAAATTTATGTTGCAGTTACTGTTTCTGAATTATATTGGCATTTATACTGGTGTACAAGTAAGAGTCTTTCTACAGCATGGTTGTTTCCTGTTAATGAACATTTCAAACAGTAGTATTCCAGAAGTATTCACAGGGGGTAAAATAAGGATTGTATAGGATTTTGCTTTGGCATTGGTGTGCTGGTACAGGACTCAATTGTACCTTCCAAAACACTGAAGGAATTGTGTTTTACGTATTTTTGTTATGAGACAAGTAGATAAAGATGTGTCCATTATGTAATGCTTGGAGGTACAGCCTCTAACATGGAAGAGGTGTGTAGTAGAGCTCAGTGCATGCAAACAAGGGCAGAGAACTCTCACAGAAACTGAATTTGTTAGTAGTTTTCTATTTTCTCTAGGCAGAAAAAGATTATTGTCCTTTTCTTCCCCAGCCACCTAATCCACCTCTTCCCTAAACTCTGCAAATACAAGCTTTCCATTCACCTTTTTCTCTGAGTAGTATCACTGCTTTGTTGAAAGCAAATTAGAATATTTCTTCCAATTTGCATGGACATACTAGTGAAATTGTTCTTAATAAATATACTGGAGGTTTAAAATTTGAGTGAATTTGTATGAAGTTCAGCTTTTTTCAGATTTAAACAAAAAATTCAAACCAAAGTTGCCTATAGCTTACCTGAAAGCTCTTTGAGTCAGATTGTCAGCCTTCATGACTAATGAATTCTTGAGTAGGTAAAGATGGCTGGGTTTTAATCAAAATCTTTATGCAGTGGCCTTGCTTTAAGACTTTTTTCCTCTCTATCTTAATACTGTAGTATCAACAGTTTATTTCTGAATTAACCTTTTCTGAACTAAACACAAAGTATTAATAGAGCCCTTGTCCCAGAAATGAAGCTCTTCTAAAGTGGAAAATTCAAGAGCAGAAGGATGTTCCATAGCAAACACAATGATGGCAGGGCATGTGTTGCATTCATAGTATGTTTCTCTTCTACTTTCAGTCCTTCCTGACTTTGAAAGTTCCTTTGTCATGCCTTTTGACATACATTTTTGTGTTTAACTCTAGTCATGAACTAAGTAGAAAAGACTAATCATAAGAGTAATCAATATTAGGGATCAGGAAATACTGTGTATTTAATCCTATTATTATTGTTTGCCACTCCAATTGGGAATGGAGAACTTCTGGTATAGTGCTGTGGTGAAACAAATACCTTTGTTGAAAGCTGAACCTGGAATGCAAACCTTCTAATTCTGAAATAAGATCCTACTTTCCTCAGAAAAATCTGAAAGGTTTGGGATTATGTATTTGCTACTCCAGACTTCCTGTAGTAGGTATGTGTTCCCACTGTGCAACTTCCATATAAAAATTATAATGAAGATATAAAGTAAGTTTTAAATTATCAACAAGATCTAAGAAACAGTTAGAAAAAGACAATTTTTAATTTTCAGCTGTAACTTTTCCACTCTTCTCTTAGGTCTGATGCCATTACCAGCAGGGCTTCCTAACCTGACTGATCTGTCCAAACTTAATTTACCTGCACCACAGATTGTTCCAGAAATCATACAGCCTGGTATGTGCTTCTGCAAACTGAAACACTGTAATTAGAGTTATCCTTGACACTCTAATTTGTACCTATCTGGGGGAATCCTGAAGGGGATAAATGTTTGCCTGAGATGGCAGTGGATGTTAGTGTCCAGATCAGGTAGCCAAGGAATATGTCTTTATAAAAACTAATTCTAAACCTGTGTCTGTATTTAGATGTTTCATTTTCTATTACCTGATTTATATCTCAGAAGAGACTGTGCCAAAAGTGAAAGTATATTGGTAATGGGGAAGAGAAAATATGAAGTGTTTCCTTGTAAGGTAGATCAGGAGATGGAAGCTCCCTGAACTGAATGCCAGAATAATGAACTAATACTAGATTTACAGTTTTGAATTCAGCAGAACTGCTCAAGGTGCACATGGAGCAAGCAAAAAGATATTGGAAGCTTATATGGAATATGGTTTTTGTTAACTTCTTGTTTCTGGCACTTCCAGTGAAGGCCAGAAAAACCTAATCATCAGTATTAATGCATTAAATATCTAATCCTCTGGGGAGGTACAAGCAGCCTTGAGTTTACTCTGATTCTTCAGTTCTGAAATCTGAAAAGTATCAGGCTTGAAATGAGCCTGCTGAGTCAGTGCTGCACAATTACCATTTGAGCTGTCTGTGGTGTGCAGCAGCTCACTGCCTTTTTTTCCCCTCTTTTCTCTTTAGGTTTGCAGCCCCTTCCCCCCTTGCCGCCTTTGCATCTCATGGGAATAACGCCTCTATCAATGCCACCCAAATGTGTTCCTGTGCTTCCTTTGGTCACAGAGGCATCCACAGTGCCTACAGATTTGCTTCCCTCTATCACTCAAGCTGGAAGCTTTTCCGTCAACCCTGGCACTACTGAAAATGTAGAGGAGACCTCTACACTCACCTTGGATAGTGCTACTCCAACTTCCAGGGCAACTATTGTTGACAGATCAAATGAATCCTCCACAGCTAATGAGAAAACAACTGGAATCACAGATACACAAGCTTCTGAATCATAACTCCAGATCACTCTGTTGGATTGGCTTGGTATTTATTTAGCCATGGGATACATATTTGAAAAGCAAGCTATCATTAATTTCATACTAGTTTGTACTTAATCTTTAGAAGTCCTGTAAATAATATGGAGGTATAATAAAAATAAAAGGGGATTTATAAAGTGGGGGGGGGGGGGGGAGGAAGAGAACTTGTATGTTACCAAAAAAAAGTCCAGGTGGTAAATAGAGTTCCACTGCCAAACTCTGAGGTATATGTTTTTAATATCAGCTGACAGCCTTACCCTGCTAGGCTTGTCCTTGCTTATAATTAGCAATTTTTCCTTCTGATAGAAATGAAGCGGGTCTTGCGTGTGACATTTACATACCATAGTTCTTGTTCTTTGCAAGTATCTTGTTTCTGCAGTGGGGATGAGAATGTTTAGTCTGAGTTGTGAATTTTAACTCTGCAAAACTTCCACCTAAAGATACTTCTGTTAAAATTGCTGAGTGACCTGTTAACTGACATGTTGTTATTCAGCTTGTACACAAATCTTTGTCTTTAAGCTCTTGAGAGATGCTCAAGCCATGTTTTGTGACCCCTGCTGCGTTGTTTCATACGCCCACTGTAAAACAGCATTTGGAAGGGAATACATGGAATGTTAAATGTAGCACACAATTTGGCACTTCATGACTACTGTAAGACGAATTAATGGATTAAGCATACATATAGCAATAAATTCCTGGAATTTTATTCTTTGTGTGATAAAATAGCACTTTTTCTTTTGTTTTAATTCTTTAAGTCTCATTTAGCTGTTTTTAGCTCAGCTCTCTCTAGCACAGATCTGTGAAAGGGCTCCCTTCCAGAGGAATGGGTCCAAGTGGGAACGCCAGACATCTTAATGGCAGGCAGGATCAGCACTTGTGGTTAAATCCATTGCAGCAATGAGTCATTAAATCTGCCTGCATATGATTCATACTTGGCTTTTTAAAGTCATATTTAGGATGAAAATTGTAGCTTAACTGTAGATGATACACTTGTAGAAACTGTTATGTGCTCTGTACTCCAGATGATAGCCTTTGCTTTTGGTATCAGGTACAGTTGATTTGGAAAACTCTTCTGTACCACTCCAGTCCTTCTCTATTACTGGGATTTCATTTATAGGTGGTTGCTACAAGCGTATGCAAACTTACCCACATCATCAGCAGGCTCAAGCTGAAGTCTGTCTCAACAGCTGTGTAATTAATTTTGGCAATGTAGTTTGCCTGATCAGTGTTTGGAACAGTAGTTGCATCTGACTTTTGATCATAATAATAATGTCTCAAATAATTTGTTCAAGTGGAAGCCTTATCTAATACCTGTTGTCCTGTCTCATCTGTATCACCTAAGTATTTGTGTTTTCCCTGTCACACATTCCTCATCATCTGTTATGGCAAAAGCTCGTGTCAAAGACAGACCCCAAATACTTTTTCATACTGTGAGCAGTTTCTCTTCTCAGCTGCTTGGAGTGTGAAATCCCTCTGCCTTGCTAAGTAGGGCACTTGCTGTTTCTCAGAATGTATTTTTATTTACCTTTGTAAACCCAGTGTCGTATACCTCAGAATTAAACCTTGACGTGAGAAGAAGGATGTTCCCTCTTTTCTTTCCTCTAGTAGAGGAGTATGTTGGTATGAAGCTTCATTGAGCCTCACAGGTCTAACAGCCTTTCCTGCAACTTTGTTACACACTTCCAATGCAAGAAGAGTAAAATACATTTGTCACAAACCAAATCTAGAGCAATTGCTGATTGTAATCAGATGTTTTGAACTACAGTCCTTGGGTAGAGGTTTTTGTTCTTGCAGTATGGCACAGTGTTCTCTGGCATGATTCTGTGCTTTCCAACAGCAAGCTGCAAACTTTCATAGGTCTTGTGCAGTTGTCTCTAGTAGCAGACAAAAGAAGATGCTTAGTCTGAAGTTTTGCACTTCTGTTAGCTATTTTAAGTCCCTTGTTGCTGACTATATATCCAGCCTTTGATAGCTACGAGAGCAGTGGAAGTAAGGCAGTGTTACCATCAGCAATTCTGCTGAAGATAATGTGACTTCAGATTTGGAGATGATTCAGTGGTGCAGATTTAAGCTGTAATCTCTCAGCTAAAAAGTCACAAACATTGCAAAGTTGAGCACTTACTACTTAAAATGAAAACACAGGCGTTGAAGTTATACTTCTGTACTCTGTCCCACTTTTTTTAAATTCCCTCAACTCGATGTGATGAAATTGTACCTTAATCACTGCTGGCAAGGGTCTCTTAATGATTTGGTTTTCCCACCAAAAAAGAAAGTGAGGAGGAGTAGGAACTTAAGATACACCAAGGGACTGACAGCTGATGTAACCTTGTTTTCATGAGTTCATATATTCAGCCATTGATGAGCATTTATGAACAGGCACATTAACTTTATTTAAAGCATTGACACATGGAGTTCTTTAACAAGTCCTGACAGCAGATGAAGACAGATGTACCATGAACATCCCCAGCCTCGCATGAAATTAAAAATTATTTACATGTGTATGACCTACTCTAGAATGAGTATGGTAATTTCCTGCTCCACCAAAGGCTGGTCTGGGGGCTGTGTTCACTGGCACGCTGGATTTGTTGTAAAGGCAGGGTTGCCTCAACACCATGTGCTGAAGAGGTGCCTTTTGCAGTTTGATGCTCTGCTACTCCTCCTCCAGGGAACAGCTGCTCAGGCCGCAAGGTCAGGGCAGGAGTGTGGACAAAGCACTAATGACGAGCGTTTCATAGCTCTGGGGGGCTCAGATGATGGGGCTGTGTCTGAGCCTCTGACAGCCATCTTCTAAATCCTGTCCACATCAAACCTTGTCGCAATTCGAGCTCCGTTCGTTCCCGGGAAATAGCTGTGCAGGGCCACGAGATGGCGTGCACTAGTTTCTTTTGGCTGAATTTACAGGCTAAGGCTCAGCAACGAGGGTGGTTGGTTCCTGCCCCCTCACCAGCAGCAACTGTAGTGAAATGGATGCCAGCTGGATGCAGAATAATGGTGCTTGGGAACTGTAAAACCAACTGATCTGAAGGCAGAAATGGGCTGAGCTTAAGCTATTTCTAAGTTTCAGAGTTTTGTTGGCAGTTTGCTGACTTAAGCTAACCATGGGACCTGGTGAAAGTTTTGAAGGAAGCAGATCCTTACAGGCAGGGACTTGTTTGAGATACTGTAATGCTGAAGGAGAGGCCTGGATAATAGTTCCAACCTCTCCATGATGTAAATGCTGATTATGGAGTTAAGTCAAAGGAAGCAGGATAAGGATTGGGGATGTTTGATTGTGGCACCGTGTCTTCCTTGATTATACACAGACTTTGTCTGTACTTGTCAAATAAGTGTTCACAATCACTCTGTAACATGGAGGCCTCACTGGCACCAAGCTCAGATTTTTTGGTTCTTCACTTGGACTTAGACACCTAGAATCTGTTTCATTTTAGATTTGAATCCTGTAATGGACTGCAGAAGTGTTTCTTCATTTTTAAGTGTCTGTAGTTCATAACTCATACTTGTAATCCTCCTCTGTACATTTTTCATGGTCCTACCAAGTCTTAATATATATTTGTGCAGTCCAGCACAGTGTCTTGTAGTAAAAACCTGTGTAGGTCAGAAAACTAAAATCTTAAAAATGATTTCTCTGTAATATCTGTAGAGAAACTGGGGGCTTTTTTTAGCTGCGGTGTAACAGAGCCAACACCTGCCATAGCACAGTTTTAAAGTTAAACACTTAAAGTGCAAGAACTAATCTCAAAATAAACCAAAATCAAATCCATGGCCTCAGTCAAACAGAAAACTTCATTTAGCTCATGTGAATCTACAGCACTTCTGCCCTGCAGTCGTGGCAAAAAAGTTAAAGAATAGTAATCTGCCATTTTATGGAATACCTAAGAGATTTGCAGATGGTGGCTAGAGAGCTAGTGAGCTGAGCCAGGAACAAATACATCCTTTTCCTGAAACCTCAATTCATGTTTATCCTTAGGCCAGCGAGCAGTTAGCAATTCAGAATTTCACTTGGGTGGATGACTGATATTTCTTAGGAACAGCCTGAGCACATGATTTCAGCTGAAGTTTAGTAACAAAGTTCTGGGTTTGTCCATGTAAAACTGCATCAAGACTTAAAGAGTTCAAAGACCAGAACCTGGCACGTGGAGACCTGCTCTGGGTGGAAAGGGTGAGGTGGTGTACAGGGTTTTGTTACTTTACTCACAGCAGGACAGTGCAGTCTCTGTCCACTGGCCACACACCTGCCTCTCCACTGCCCTTCTTGCACCTGGAAAGGAAGAATTCTGCCCTAGGAGGAGGCTGCAAGCATTACTCTGCACTGACAAGATGACTGTGACCCTATCAAATAATCACACTCTCAGCCTTGGAACTTTTGTCCTATAGGATCAAAAGTTAGGTTTCATCCTTAGTTGAGCAATGTAAAATTTTTACTCTCTCTGAACTATTTCCTTTGTTAGGTTCACAGTTAATCCATCTTAAGAGCTGCATTCCAGCATTGCTCAGCTCACCCACAAGAGAGAGCTTCAGCAACCACAGAGGTCAGGCTCACCTTGGGCAACCAGGAAAGCCTATTCTGCCAATAAAACAATGTTTTAATAACAGTCCTCTTGCCTGAGAGTTATTTGCTCTGCCAGCAAGTTGCATATTCACATTGTTCATGGCCCTTGCAGGTTAGGTGAGCTATGAAACCCCAACAGAAGCTAAAACATAGGAAACATGAGTGAACTCAAGCTGCAAAACCCATAGTCAACACAGGCTTGCTAGTTATGTAAGAAAAGCCTGCAGTGGATGATTATAGTATTAGCAAAAGCAATGCAGAGCTGTGAGCTTTGTGTTTGATATGGGGCACTGGATGAAATGGGACTCACTGAGGGTCGACTTGTCTGGACCTTCTGATGTGCAGAAAGGACATTGTGGTGCTGCCCAGGTCCTGCTTCCTGAACACATCTTTTCCCAGCCCTCAGAGTTCATCTGCCAACATCCTCTGCTGGCAGCTTTCAAGAACAAACAGTTCATTTCAGTGATCTTGCTCCTAAATGAACGATAGACACAAACAGCCAATCTTCAGCAAAGCCCATTACATTCTCAGTTGGCATAATAGAAATAGCTTCCAGTTCTTGGTACTGTACAGAGAGAGCAGACAGCCACTACAATAGCTAAGACTTAGCAGTGACCATTTTGCTGCCATCTCACCCTTATTTTTCAAGCTGATTTCCCCTGAAATTCTGTTTATGAGTTTAAAAAATTGTCTTTAAAAACAAACTGATTTTAAATCTCATCCAGGCATTTCTAAGTACCTACCCACTGCGTGGGCTTGGAGCTGTGCACATACCATCAAGCAGTGCTTACACACACGAAAGAAAGAATCTGGGAACTGAAGCTGGCTCAGAGGAATAGTGCGACTTCTTTAAGAAACATCAGAACTTGTGAACAAAGTTGCAAACAGCAGCTCAGTATTAACTGAGTTACTAGGCATCAGTCAAGTATTATCAACTGTGATGCTAAATGCTAGAACTCTAAGAAAATATATGAAAAGCTATTTCACAATACTGCTTATGCCCTCAGGTTCACATGAAACAGGGAACATGAACATCTGTTCACATGAAACAGGGAACAGAAAAAGTGTGGTCCCAGGCAGTGACACTGCTTTACTAAGACTCAGAAGTCTGACAATAGATGTTTTTGTAGATATAAACAGTACTTGGGTAAATCCTTTAAGACAGCAAGTACAACTTCTAAAAAAAAAAAGCAACTGGAAGTCTTTGTATTGCCAAATAACATGCCATGCACCAGAAATGACTGAATTTGTGAAACAATTACCTTTGTTCCAAAGCTTCATTTTTATTTGAAACAGGTTTCTTACCCATCTTACCAGTAACACCTCTTCAGAGAGAAGACAAAAAAGCCCCATAACCCAAAACCACACTTGTAGTCTGGGCACTAACAGTTTAATAATGAAAAGGAACTTACTGTTCCCAACCCAGTTCTTGACTGTTTTCATTCCTAACTACAAAAAGTAACAAAAATAATGTACTTATGGATTGCATTGTGCTTCTGAATATTTTTAGCCTAAAAGTACACATCATGAAGTAACAGGAAGACTTGGAGGAATTCAGGGTAAAATATAAGAACTGTGAGAAACAGAACCAAGTATTTTTCAAACACTCCTTGGAAACTGCCATGTATCACTCACACACAAGCGTGCTCGTGCATCCTTACCTGCACTGCTGGAGTTCTGTATTGTCTGCTCCCAAGTCCCTCATCAATTTGCAGAAGTACTTGTGTCAGCCTTTACTCCTGTCTTTGCAATGCCTCCTTGTCAGTCTACAAACTTCTGCCTCTGGCAACTCAAAACCCTCCCTCAAAAAGGACACTGCTAGCTCCTGCTCTGAAGGACTTGCTGCCTTGGTGATTGTTGCCATAACCAGGGCTACCAAGGTAATATTTCAAGATAAGGCCTGGAGGCCTCTCAGATTCTTGTCCACTATATCATCTTCCTCCCCTTTTTCTCTCTTCACCTTACTCTACCTGTCATTTGCAGATGGGACCTTGTAATATGATTCAGAAAGGCTACAAGAGGTTGCCAGAACCATGGAGATTTCTTGTGGTGTACAGGTAGAGAGATGGTGAAAGAGAGCTGTTAAAGGACAGAAGCCAGATGGCTGTCTTCTCACTAATCACTGCCCTTGGCACTGCTTGGCTCCCCCATGGAGGAGAGGGGTCCTACTGTCACCTCTGGCCGAGGACTCCTCATTTCCCATCCTCATGCAAGGAGTGCCCGTGCATTTTCAACTGCTTCTCCTTGGACCTCCCAGGAAAGGAGCAGAAGTCACCACCCACATCCAAAGCCTGGCATGCTCTGCACACTCTGGTCACCACTCATCCAGCCCCAGCCTGTGCTCACCTCAGAGCCCTGCAGCTTCTGTGGAAGATGTGGGCTGCCCTGAGAGAGGATCACAAGTCTTCCAGTGGGAGACAGACACTGCCCCACACTTGCCACCTGAGACACCACATGCTGTCACTGTGAAGGCCCAGCAGGAGTTTTCCAGAGGCAGGTCAGCAACAAGCAGCTTGCTCCACCCACACCGCCTGCGTGCTGGAGGAGAGGTACCACACTCTTCAAGGAGAACTCTTCAAGAGTATTAAAAGAAAACTGTTGTTATTGGGGTTGAACTTGAACAACCTCTACAACTGATTGTGATGCTGAGAGCAGCTCATGAGCACAATGCAGCTCCCAGTGCAAAGTCTGTGCTTCTAGCCCCATATGCTGTGCAAGCAGAATATTGGATGTTGAAATAGAAGATGCACTTCACTAGAGGAGGTTGCTTGATAAGTCCTGTACATATCTCCTTATAAAGACCAGAAATGTGCTTTCTGAAAGAAAGACAGTATTTAAATTGATTAGGCAAATAATAAATAGTGCCCCCAGCGTCCTGTCTGCAGCAGTCTGAGTGCTGGGCATATGGCACCTTTCCAGACCACATAGCAGCCAATGAGGCAGAGCTGGTGATTATTATTTCACCCACCTTTGGCAGGAAATAAAACATCTGTTTAACCCTGACAGTGGGACTCCCCAGCAGGTAAGCTAAGATGGTTAAAAAGGAATATAATTGAAAATTATGTTTAAGGCAGCAGAAAGCAGTGATAAGACTTTTCAATTTTTTTAAGACTCCAGTCTGACACTTTGAGAGTTACGGGATTTTTCATGGTTGTAGACAGTCAGGACCTCTGTTTCACAGCTCATTCAGAAAGAAATACTGCTTTTGAAAAAGGGCACCTTTTCAGCAGGACTCAGTGGACAAGTGTTTGTGGCTCTGGATTGCTCAGAAGTGGAGCAGCTGTACTTGGTGCTGCTCTCAGTTCTGGTTACCAATGGTGTTCCTCATTGCTGTTCAACCACAAGGCAGTGTTAAGAGCTTGAACACTTGGACTGTTACTGTGAAAAAGCAGCAAGAGCAGACATGCCATTCTGTGAAATATATAAGCAGATGAAGGTATTTTTAGGGTGCAGAAAAACTTTTTAAAATTGTCTGTTCCCCTGGAAAGTTAAATCCAGTATTACTGACTATCAGTAAGTAGCCAGAGGGCTGACTGAATAGCCTAGCTAGGCAATGATGAACATGAAGTACCGCTGCAAATCTCACCTTATGGAACAGCAACAGGGCCCTAAGTGATCAAAAGAGACAGCCTCCAAAAGAGAGAGGGGTATTTACAGAGGGTGACATAGTCAGAGTGGTCCAGTGAAACCGAGCAAAGGGAAATTGAGACCAAATGCTCGTAACAATTCCTGTGTCTCAGATTAATCTGCACAGCTGTCTTAGCAGGGAAGTGTTCAAATCCCCTTCCAGAAAAGGACAAAACAAAGTCTTGGGTTCAGCAACCCAAAGAATAAGTCTGTGCTGAATTACTGGACTATGATGAAAAACATTTGCTGTTTTTGTGGGATTCATCTCACTCTATCCTCTTCCTATCCAGCAGAGCTTACTCACAGACACTGTAGTGCTCTTCTTTGAACTGGTTTGGCTCAGTGGGTGGACAGGCATTTGGTTAGTGGTGGTCACTTTGGAGGGAGGAGGGTTTGGAGAATCTTTACAGGCAGTCACTGAGAACAGATTCCAGCTGGCTGCAAGCACTCCCACTAGGATGTGAGGCACAGCAGAGTCTCATGCTTCTGAGCACCCCTGTCAGACGATAAGCACAAGCACCCTGGCATGCATGGCAGCACTGAAATGTACAGGCGTAGTCATTGTTGTGCTAGCCCTTAGGAAACAGCTGATTTTGCTGCAGTTTGCAACAACAGATGCGGATTAAACCCTCAAAAAAAAAAAAAAAATTGTATCCATTTAAGGCATAATTAAAAGGAACCTGAATCCAACCAAAGACAAAACTGCAAGCAAAGCCGGGACTTTGGTAACTTGACTTTGCCTATTGCACCCATTTCTTTACTGGCTTTGACTAGGTAAAAAAAAATGTCCAGCCCCTGCAGCTGCAGGTAGCTGTTGTCCTTTGCTCAGCAATATAATCAGCCATTGGCACACAGCTGTAACAGAGACTGCTGCTCTGGTTATGGGCTCAGAGCTACTTAAGCTGAGTAAGATCATTACCATCTTCCACCCAGACCTGCTGCAGTGTGCCCACCACAAAATGTCACCAAAAGTTCCTATGCAAGCTTCACATTCCTGGATGAGTTGGAGCATATTCCTGAGAAGGAATTCAAACTTCAGTTAATAGTGGTGGATTACATACTTACAACTACTAAAATTCTTACTGTATTTTGTTTCCCTCGCTGGAAAGGGTGAACTTTTCTTCCCCATTATGGTCTTTGTAAAATTGTGTGCATTTTTTCAAGGGTACACTGTAAGAAGATTGCCTTGCTTGACTGTTGGCTACACATTCACAGATGTCTTTGCTGTCAGTTATCGATGCTATCAAGGAAGCAGCATCTCTTAAAAGGCTTCCAACCAAATTTTAGCTCCAGGCCACATACTTTCTCTCTGCAGGGTAGCTTTTACCATCTAATCTCACTGGAACAAGAAGGCTTTAAACTAGGAAAAAATGAATGAGGAAATCAGTGATACCAATTATACACCAAATGAAGATAAGTCCCTCTGTCTCATTAGCACTGTTTAATTATGCTTGGATTTAAATTCTAAATATAGTTCATACAAATTCACAAGGGCAAGTGTTTGCTTCCCCTGTTGTAATCCTCTTCACATCTAATACTCCTCTCTCCTATGAGATCAACAGTTTTAAGGACCTGTCTGCTTGAGTCATAGAAAAGATGCTGACACTTCACCACTTACAAGTGAAAAATGTTGGTTAAGCAATGGCTTATGTTTGATATTTGCACTGCTGTGAGAGTCCAGAGGTCGCAGATGACTTCTCAGCTTCCTCTGCTGGGTCTGTGTGTACACATGGAGTGAGTGCCTGGGTTTCTATATTCTTAACAAAGCAGAGACAGCATATTTTCCATATGCTTATTGCCATGACCCATCAGGATGTTCATTATAAATTCTCATCAGGCTGAACAAAGACACCGGACCAGGTGTCAGGAACATTTATGGTTTTATTGTACAGTTGCCATAACTGTTATCAACCAGCCCCTGTTTAGACTAAAAAGGTATTGGCTAAAAACCCCTTAAATTCTTACAATACACTTCCACAAAGGTGTTGGCTAACAAGCCCTTCGTTTTGTACACTTCAGTAAGTTCTCAATTCCCACGGCAAACTCATCAAAGGTGCTGTACACAAGCCACAACACACCTCCAGAAGCTCCCCATTCCCACAATAAACTCCAGTACAGATTACAGAGTAGAATATGATAGCTGTGCTTTGCCCAGGAAAAGCAATGGAAGAAAAGAGAGTATCATCAGTCCTTAGATCCCATGTTGGTCCTGCTGCATGGATTGTTGAGAGCAAAAGAGGAAGACAGGAAAAAGAGGGAGAGTGGGGGCCAATCCTTTTACAGTTAACCTGGTGCGTGGCTCTTCTGTAAACTAGATTTTCTGCTTTGTTTGCAGATGCAGAGCCAGCCCTTCTCCAGGAAGTGAGCTGGGAGATAGGACACTGAGCACAAGTCTCAGGGCAGAGCAGGGTGTTGGCTGAGAACAGTGCTGCCTCACCTCTGCAGGACCCTCTCCTCTGATCAGGTTTCCTGTACAAATACTTAGAATGTTAGAGACAAAACATGCTTAGGTCTGCTCCTCTACACTTGTGTGTATGCATTAACATGTGTGTATGTTCTGTCTGTTTATCTCTTTAAATGCAAACCATCTAAGTTTGCAGGAATTTGAGTCTTACCTTCCCAGTCATGGTCAAGCACTTGACCCAATCCATATCTCTCTGAGATTAACTTTAATGGTTTTACCAGTTTATTACTACTAACCTGGTACCAAATATTATTTCTAACTACTTGGCTCAGTCCAGTTACAGATTTCAGCAAGATTCTAGAAAGCCACCCTAAATCCGTGACTTCTACCAAGGGGTTCAGCTGAGGAAGAGAGGAGACCCACTCCCTTACTCCCTGAAGAAAATGCCCCCGAGAGACAGATCTCTGCTCACTGAGAAGAAGCCTAATCTTAGTCCATGTGCAGAGTAACTGTCCAAAACATCAATGAGGATGTCTTCAGTTTGAGAAGGGTGGGGCTTAAACAAGCACTTCTGCACCAGACAATTCTCAAAGGAAGGAATGGGGCAGGGAGGAAAGAAGGAAACACCTGTTTTCCTTTTAGGTCTGGTTAAAAATTCAGTGTTAAAAAGCTCCATCTAAAAAGACAAAGATTTGAAAATATCATCAGCATTTCCAAAAGCACAGATTGCAAACATGCTGCCTTACCATGGCCTCAGTATTTGCTAATCCTTTATCAGTGGTTTTGTTTGACTCAGAAATACTATTAATCAATTGAACCACATATGAAGACTATTGAGTGAGAATTTTACTGCCCTCAAAACTAAAGTTTATTGCACTTATGAAAGCATTTTACACTTGCATCCTGGATTGGTATGTATCTGCCAAGAACAGATGTCATTGCTTAGTGACAGAGAGAAAAGGCATTTGATGCTCAGCGTCACCTCGGCTTTGGGTGTCCAAAGGATAATGAACATAGATGCAGTATTAGATTTGAACTTCAGATGCTTGAATTCATGCAGGATGTAGAGGAACTACACTTTAGCAACTCTGGGGTATGGAATAATTAGAACACCAGGTTCTTCTGCATTAGTTTAGTCAGGGAATGCTTAAAAAATTTGGTGGGTTTTTTTAACTCCTGCCCCCTGGAGACAAAGAGGCAGAAATGACATGGAGGGTTTTTATGCTGGTAAGCACCCAAATCTCTGTGGTGGCTGCTGTGATTGTTATTTCTTGGAAATTTTGGTTGGACTCTCATGCCTGGAGAAGGAAGTCATCTGTGCATCTCCGGCAAGATGTCCACACGCTGAAAATTTGCGAATACTGTAGGATAGCCAGCCAGCTGCCCCCATTAGGAGAGGTGCTCCTCCTGAGGGAAAGCCAGCGAGCCAGAGCCCAGCTGTGGGGGTAAGCCCGCCTCTGGGGAAGCGCTTCCTCCTCCAGGGGCTCGAGAGGAGCACAGCCTGACGTGAAGGGAAGGCCTGTCCTGCACCCAGCTAGGACGCTGCCACTCCCCAAGTGTCCCTGCCCCTGCTCCCCAGGGCTCACACCCAATCCCTGGCGCTGTGCCTGCGCTCGTGGGGCTGCCTGTGGCCCGGCTCAGCTCACTCCTGGCTCAGGGGGAACCCAGCCAAAAAGGGGGCTGCCTTTCCCCCACGCCTGCCAGCTGAGGAGACCCAGCACAGAGCTGGGTGCGCCTGGGCCTGAAGCTGCAGGAGGGAGGCTGTGGGTGCAGAGGGCTCAGGGGTGAGCCCTGGGTTTGCTCACACTGACTGCACCACCCGCATCTCCAGCCAGTGAACTCCAGTTACACTGACGGGTGCTAAACCCTGCACCAAGGGCACCAAAGCCCTCACACCGTTCGTGACTTTCGTCTAGCAGCCATGAAATAGCATTTTTCTGTCCAGACACATAAAAGAATGTAAAACAATATTTTTATTTACTAAGAAGGAAACTTCTAATGTACAACTACACCCTAATGGAATCAATTTATGTGAAGCTTTCAGATAATTTTTACACTAAATATTTGTCTCAGGTCAAAAATACAACAAAATCTTTATGGTAAAAGGATATTTAATTGCCCTAAAGCAGAATAGCCATGCTATTTGGATTAGTAACTACTACATAATAATTTCTTACATGAAAAATGCCCTTGCAGTAGTAGTAGCTACCACATTTACTTTCACCAAATTATTTTAGATCTACCTCCTATCCTTAATTCACCTTTATCAGCACAATGTCCTATAAATAGCATGTTAGAAATCTTAAGCAGTGACCATCACAAGGAAATGTGTGACTTGAACTTTAAAAGGCTTCTGAGTTTGGATTGTGTCATTTCAAATTACAAGAATGGCAGCTATAAGAATAAAGTCCAGAGCACAGAGAAGAGCTGAATTACAATATTTCCAGCAATTATAAATATATTTTGTCAGTCGCACTTCCAACTATGGACATCAATCAATGCATTTCATAGATTCATCATTTTATTATTTGAGCA
Source organism: Daphoenositta chrysoptera (assembly GCA_013397915.1). Lineage (NCBI taxonomy): Eukaryota > Metazoa > Chordata > Aves > Passeriformes > Daphoenositta > Daphoenositta chrysoptera. The sequence continues at coordinate 127,980 of VZRO01005135.1, read as the reverse complement.
CCTAAAAGTCCAAAGTTTCCCAATAAGGGCCTAGGGCTTAACACAAAAGTTGAGAAGAGAAAATTTAGCCTTGTTGGAATTAAGTTCTTTCAGAGATCCTTTTTCTAAATACTACATCTCAATTCTACTGTGAACTCCAAGCAGAAGTAAAGCTTCACTCCAGAGGCTTTGATTTTTATTTCAAGACTCCTGCTTCAGGTCAGATGGATTCTATAAAGCAGTGAGTTTTCCTTTGCTGTTCGTTACAAGCTATTCCTTCCTGTTTTACATAACCTATAAGAGAAACATGTTTCTCTTAGTATTTGTTGAGTCAATCGCTATCCAAATACAGCCAAATGCTACTGAATTCCAATACCCCGTGCCAGTTTCTAGTAAAATTAGTGTCATTAGTATTTAAATCCTCTGCCTGCTGAAAACAGAGAAGCCTTGGTCCAATATCCCAGAGGGATAGGCAGTCTTGACTGTTCAGTTACAGGCATCTACTGCTCTGATATTGCCATGCCCATGCCAATGTGGTGCAGACAGGTAAAGCAGATGCTCAGCAATCTGAATAGAGCACCTTGCTTTGCCATCTAGTGGGCACTGGGACACCGGGTGCCTCCTTTCCTGGGCTGCTGACACTATGTCTGAGGCACATCTCCAGTGGCAAGCTGAGTTGTGATGTACCCCCCTGATTTTAGACAGAAGCTGATTTATAAGCACCAAAGTGCTGCTAATAAAGCTGTGATGGGTCAGGCACCACTACTTTCCCCCTTGTGTCCTGGGTTTGCTTGCTGTATATCTAAATATGAAACACAACATAAAACTTTGCCACTTATAGCAATTCACCTTCTATCCCCCCAGTGCATAGAGGCTGAGTCTGAAAGTGTTCTGGTCACACACCAAGTTATCTAAATGAGTACAGCTGGAGTGTTATTTCAGTCACACCATCCGTCTGGAGCCTTGCCCAGCTGTCTCCTGGTTGCTTTTCCCCAGTTTCAGATAGGAATGGCTCCTACTGGCTTTTCCCCATGATCTCTGTGCTCACCTGTGCTGCTCCTTAGCACAAAACTAGCAAAATTCTTTGCAACCTAATTAGTCTTTTGGAAAACCTGAAAGGAGAAAAACAAAACAAAAAAATAAAAGGCAAAAGGAAAAGAGGCTTTCACATTGCTGCCTCATGTTAACAGAACCCATCAAAGCACGCCCCCAAATAGAAAAAGCTATCTCAATGTAACTCAGCTGAACTCCTCTCAGTGGTCTCTGAGATAAGGAGAGAAACCACCAATCTCTACAGTTTTCACCATTATGACCATGTTTTGTTGAATGTACTACCTACATATTAAGATTTTCATTTTAGCAATATATGAAAGTATTAATGTAAGTGGAAAAGGACGAGGGTCAGTTACAACACAGGAATCCTGACAGATGATAAAGGATGACAGAGGAGTAATTCTTCTATTTTATCTGTAAAGGTTTTATTAATTGGGTGATAGGACAATAACCTTTAGGATATGCTAATTTGTTAGATTGGAATGTGTTTGGGCTTAGTAATAAAACTATCCTGACAGCTCTAAGAAGACAATTTATGAGATCAGCTCAGCACCTGATACATCCTTATGTAACCCTACAAGCAGCATGAGGATTTCATGGTCTCATATAAATGTGTATTGATTGACATTTAACCAATGGAACAAGATGCTCCAAATCCACTATGGGCAAGTGCAGTTTGCCAGCTAACAGGTTACTTACCTGTCTTTGCAATAGAAGGGCATGCAGGGAAGGTATTCTGGTGCTCAAATCAGTGATGAGAGCTCTGCCAGCAGCCAATGAGCCACAGCTGCAAGCCTGAAACGAACCATTTGTGCAGTAGTTAGGGTGATTACGTCTGTCATGAGAGAAGTTTTACATAATGCAAATACACAAAGCTGTGCAGTAACTCTTCATGTGGCTTTTTATGGGGACAAATCTAGGGGAATGAAAGAAGCTGCCCCACCTTGCTAGGTCAGCCCCCTGTATGGGACTATTTGGCAAGTCCTGTTCCTCTGCCATGCTCAGCCCAAAGGCAGAGGAGGCAGATGGCAGAATTCTGGGAGCATGGGGCACTTTCTACTTCTCTGAGTCCTTTAAATCTTTGCTAGTTCTATCAGCTTCAGTGGAAACTGCTGTTCTACCCATGAAGGCAGGTGACGATCTACTGGCTCTGCTCACTAATGCACAAAGGAATGCAGTTCTTGGTGCTCTTTCCTGCAAAGCTTTTGCCAATGCTAACAGACAATCAGTTCCCTCTTCCAGCTTTCATTCCAGGCCTGCTGAAGCCATGAGTGTCCTAACAAGTTAAGACACAAAACACAAGGAATCGTCTCTCCTTTGTCTTGCATTTTGACAGCTCTTTTCTGGAAGCATTAGTAGGATACGCATAGGAAAGAGCTCATGCTATAAAATACATTTCTGTATATTAAAGTACTGTTTCTCAAGGCCCTGCACACATCATGCCACTGTTACACTGATTCTTACAGGAATCGTTGCTATCCATCCAGTTGTTAACCATTGCACATTTCAGGAGAGCATTCTCCAAACATCACGTACCATGGCTGCATGGTGACATTCTGGAGCACTGCTGGACACAGCAGCAGCTGTTCTAGGAGCTGCAAGGCCAGTGTCTGAGAGCTGGAAGGTACATACTAAAGTATCACAGGATCTCCTTCTCTACAAGCCCCAGGTCCAGTTATTCCATTGCAGTGAAAGATGTGCAGACAATATATAAATTTAAGTTAAAATTCATTTGGGCAATAGGAGACACATATTGTCAGATCCTACTTAAAAGTACTATGAAGTAAAATACAATATTTGAATATTATATAAAAGCCATTGACTTGTATATGTGTGTGGCACTTTTATCCCTTCAACTAGAACCATAAAAAAAAAATAACCCCATGCTTGTACATACAGCCAATGTATTTAACATAATACACTGCCTTTGACAAAGCCATATACCAGATATTTTAAACTACCATAGTTCTCTGTTAGTGAACAATATTTGGAAGAGGCTGATTTGAAAGTGTCTTCTCTCCTGAACTATAAATATTTCAGTATTCCAACATCAAAAATGAACTAGGATATTGATTCAGTAAGGTGCTGACAGGCACTTCTAAGCACTGAAATGCTGGATAGGGCTTACACCTCTTTGAGCTATAGCTGCTCCCAGACCTTACTGAAGACAGTGACTCTGCTAAGGAGTGTCCTTCCAGTTTTGGAGAAGAATGCAATTGCACAACCTCCCTGGACATCAATACTACAAGTAACAGGAAGCCACAACCCCAGGCCACCTACAAAACCGATTTAAACCTTGCATATACCTGTTGGGTAAACAGGTTACCCAAGAGTAACAGCAAACACAAAGGTGATGTCCAGGGACTGCTTGTTTTTCACACTGCGAGTACAACTGCAAAACTACAGAAATACTAATGGGCCAGGGGCTCAGGGCTGAGGCTATGGCATTCTCTTCCCAGGAAACACTTGTTCCATTGGTCTGCAGAGCTGTGCTCTGCTGAATAAATACCATGGCATAGCTTTCATACAGGAACAAGAAAACATTTCACTGTGCTGGCTGACCGGCAGGTCTGATGGCACCACATCTTCTGAGGACATAGCAAATGGGGCTTTGATCTCCTCCACTGTTTACAGAGAAAGTGTCTGTGAGTGCTTTAATGGTGTAGAGAAAAAGACACCCATAGATTTGTACAAGGGGATTCTGAAATTCAAACATCTTGTAATTTCTTAATGATACCAAATTAGCTCTCAAGACACTAGATACAAAAGGAGCTTTCTAGGGAAAGCATTTTTCCTTGACTTATACACAGTTTTACTGGCCTGGGAAACATAGGACAGTGAAAAGATTGCAAGGTAACTCAATTACTTAGACCAAAAATGAAAAATCTAATTTCTCCAACTGCAAGAGTTTCCCAAATATTCTGTTGAGTATCTGAAAATATTATTGCAAGAACTTCACTTGTTCAGAGGATAATAATCTTAATTCCAAAAGATACACACGAAGTTCAAAATTAAATACATGGTGGCTGTACAGAAAGCAAGGCTTATGTACTACATGTGGCAGGAAACTGTTTTTTGTGCCACAGTGCACAGGACTGGAAATAATAGGCTTAAAGAGTCATAAGGAAGACAGGATACTAAGCAAAAGTAGAATAGATCACTTGGGTAAGTAATGTGGCCTCCATTGATAGGCATCTTTAAGAATATGGTGGACAAATTAGTCAGGATATAAGTAAATTTGAGCCAAACTTGGTATTGGAAGAGGCTAGAGAGTTTTTCAGGGATCCTTGCCTAGTAAGCACTGAGGACCAAGTAAAACCTGCTTTGTTTTTGGAAGGGGTGCTTGGAAACACACTGGGCTCAGGTGGTAGGTATGTAACGCCAGACCCCCAGGACGGTGATTCGGGGAGCTCTCTGCATCTCATTAGACTCCCTTCACCAATCTCACCAATCCGTGATCACAAAGACATGAGATTGCCGGATCACTAATTATTTTTCTGAAAAATGTGCAGCCTTACCTTCGCTACAAAGGCAACGCAGTCCTCAACACTGGAGTCGGCGGGTGCCTGGAGGCAGGTACGGTGCAGGCCTCGGGAAGGGAATGTGCCCGCGGAAGCCGCGGCGGGCTCACGCCGGGACACGGCAGCGCCCTGGTGCCCGCGGTGCGGCGGCAGACGGACACGCTGGGCTGGCGGGCTCGCGGCGTGTGGGGCTGGCCAGGGCAACGCCGTCAGGCTGCGCCGCCTGGCCCCCCTCAGCTCGGAAACCAGAGTCCTCGCTCTGGCTGCAGCTGATATGGAGAAAAAACATTTTCTTAAAAATGCAATAGCAATTGTGAGACTCAAGTATTTTAGACATCGATATCGGGACACTCTCTAGCCACAGTGTCTCCAAATCTTGAGGCTTCCGTGTCCTGATATGCCACCCAGGTCCCAACCCCACCAGGCCAGGCTCTCCAGTCTCCCTTCCCAACGCATTAACCCACTTCTGGAGAAGAGCACCGAGTCCCGAAGGTTCTTTGAAGTGTAATAAACGATCCAGAGACACTTCTCACCTCGCCAGCGGCTCTCTTCCCTGGCCGAAGCACTCCGCTGCACACACGGCTGCGGGGCGCTGCTGCACCTGCCCAGCCGAGGCCCCGCTGGGCCGCAGCTCCTCCGCCCCCACAGCAGCAGCTGCGGCCGCAGCAGCGCCGGGGCGCAGGGCAAGGCTGAGGCTGCAGCGCTGCCGGGGAGCTGCTCCCCTCCAGGCCGGGGGGCCGTGTCCCGCCGGCCGCCCGAGCTCTGCGGCGGGGAGGAGAGGCCCGGCCGGGCTGCTGGCCCCGCCTCAAAACTGTTGTTTTGCGCCTTCGGGAAGACATCAAAGCTGGAGCAGGAACGCGCAGGATGCTTTAAGTTCCAAAACACGCTTTCCTTTTTGGGGCTGCTGATTTTAAAACATGCAGTCACCTGCTTAGGCTGCCACGCAGGCTTCGGTCGCAGCAGCGCGGAGCTCCCCGGGCCTGCAGTGCCACGATGCATTTCCCCGCTTCCCGCGAGCGTCAAAAGCACTTCTCAGAAAGTCAAAATACTGACCAGCCTCCACGAAATTGGTATCTATCAACTGGCGCAGACCAAGTTCAAAGTGTCTAATGCTCCACAGTGAAATCTGGACAAATTCAGTGCTAATATAAGCAAAATAGTGCCAAAACACGGTTGTTTTGCAGGAACAAGCCAACCAATGTTAACTCTGGCTGCAAGGATATAGCACTACATTCAGTTAAAAGTGCATAACTTCTCTTACAGTCACTTATTTCATATGTAAAGGGTTTTTTAAATTATTTTTTATTATATACTAATGTAGTATTTTACAATCTTCTAGTGCAGACATTTAAAGTGTTTATGAATTTAAAGGAAGCCTTTTATTTCCAAGATTCATTAAGAACTGCATGACGATGTTTAACTTCTTTTGTCTACCTGCTGTTAAATCAGGAGAAAGCTTGTGAGACCTAGTGATGGATGACACATGGTGAAGTTAGTAAAATAGGTATGAAATACAGACTGAACACCTGACACATGAATTACCTAGAAGTGGATCAGCACTTCACCAGCAGCATAATTTGGGGTCCTAAACTCAGCCTCAAGGGTACTTCTATCCCAAGTACAAATTGCTGAGTAGTTGACACCAAACACACAACTCAGAAGTCTTCTTGTGACCACAGAATTAGTCCACATGGGGATACAAAGTTTTCTTTAACAGTACAGCAAGATGTTAACACAAACTCAACTGCTATTGGGTAAAAATCTTGCAACTTTGATTCAAAAGATGACATGAGAAAGCTGTTTCTTTCAAGTATTCCTGTATTCTTTCCAGGATTCCTGCACTTTCAAAGTGAGTATATANTTCAAAAGATGACATGAGAAAGCTATTTCTTTCAAGTATTCCTGTGTGAAGCACTTTCAAAGTGAGCATTTTAAGTTTCAGAAACATATACTTGAAAAGCTGAAGTAAATGTCATGTATTTAGCCATAACAACCTATCCCCAGATCCTAATCATAGGAAAAACAAGCCTGTACATAAACCTCCTCTTTTAGGTAGCTGGAAATTTCTCAGGTACTTAAGTAGTTCTCTAATATACTGCCTAACTTACCATTACTAAGGGTAACTATAACACATTTCAAATAAATAAAAATACAGTTAACACTATCCTACGTATTTTCGTGTGGTAAAATCGCCCATTCAATTTCCATTATCAACATGCAGAATAAGAAGGAATTAAAACTAATGTGAACTTACAATTATAGCACATTCTCCTTGAACTCTGCATTTGGTCTTGTGCTGTAGAGAGTGGAAAGTATGGAGTCCCAGTATTCTGTTTGAGTCTAATTTTCTAATAATTCTATGAGCTAATCTTATTTCACAGATCAATATTTAAAGAACTGAAATACTTAGGACTTCTTTCTGTGAGGTCTATTCAATAAAATGAAGTTTTGGTTACATCATCATTTCAGATGTTTTAAGTTTCATGGCACCTTCCCTTTTCACCTCCCATGTTACTTAAATAAATTATTTTATTATTGGCCTTTTGTTTGCAATTAAGAAAAATTTGCTTTAAATATTTTCATGTTAATCAGTGATATGGATATGTGATTTGCCCTTTGTTGAAATGTAAAAACACACAATGAAAACCTTGAAATTTCAACTGCCGTTGTTTATTACTGTTTTGGCTACATTCTCTACAATTTCAGCAGCATCTTAAAGAGACAGTTAACATTTCTTTATATACAATGAAAACAAAATGGCTTGCAACATCAGAAACAAGAGCAACAGTTTAACTGTACAATACTAAATGAAAACCTGTGGTAATACAGCCTCCTCTTTCTGCAACATGGACAAAATTACATATAGGTATTCAGCATCAAGAATGGGATAGTAAAAAGAATAGTGAACAGGAGAGAGATACACTGTTCTGAAAAATAAGTTTCTACCATACAAGGCAGTTAGAAAATGTTTCACATTTTAAAATATCTGTACAAGCCACAAGAAACATTTCCTTGTTGATAGGAACTTCCAGAAATAGAGAATAACCATGAGTAACTTCTACATCTATTATGGATGCGCTCTGCAGGACGAGAACGCCATGAACTGACTTAAAGAACTGTACTGTATATTGCCAACACAGATCTGCTTTACATGCCTTGATTGTTAACAAATTGCCTATTCTCAATCTCTCGTACAGTTGACTCGCACCTTAAGGAGGTCATTTGACTCTTGTAAAAGTAAAAGCAACATCATTTAGCAGCAATTAAAAGCGCCTTGAGGGAGACTTAAAAAAAATACAATATCCAATTAGAAAAAGCCATACTTTAAACATTTGTACAGGAATAAATTGCTGAAATTTAACTGGAAATGTGACATCTGTACAACAATTTACAATAGAGCTAGAAGGGAATTTATCATTATTCCTGCATAGAACATTATACATGACCTGTTTGCATTTGGTTTCATACTGTTGCTTGCTTTTATTAGAAGCCTGGAAAGTTTCACAAGTTTCAATACCACAGCAAGTATAGTATTTTTAAAAAACTGAATGGATTTGAAAATTAGCAATCTATTTGAGAAATAAGTACCAGGAATTCCCTATCACCCTTCCAATCTAAATTTGATGAAACACCACCACATTTTTGGAGGTACAAGCCTGAGTAGCCAAATAAAATACTCCAATTTTATTTGAGAAATCTGATGCTGAACATTATCTTTCACCGTCTCACACTCCTTACTTTGGTTTCAAAAGATCAATGTCTTGGAAAGATGGCAGTTTATTTAGTTTATAACCAGGCACAAAATTTTTCCTGTGTTTTCAAATTTGCTCACTACCCTTTTTTATTTAAATAATGAAAAACTACCCTTCATGTTAGAACTTTCCAGTATCCACCAAATGTACTTTAAAGTATTAAAAAGATTATTTACAATGTTCCCCAGAAAAAAACTAAAAACCTTTTCTTCAGTCTTAAACACAGTATACCTGTTAGTTTGTAACAGGAAGTGTCATCCTTCATCCTTCAATGTTTAACGGTGTTTCTCAGAAGGGTACATTTATTCACAATCCATGATCCATTCCAATCATACAAATGACACTATGTAGGAGGACTTCAGTCTGAAAACACAGTTATCAAACTTGTCCTGTGTAAAAACACTCAAATACTTTCAAGCTCACGTCTGCATCTGGAAACTAAACAAAGGTATCATCCCATTCCTCAGCTGGAGAAATCTCAGTACGAAATAATGCTTGAAGTAGGTGGTGTAGGGGATGCTGCTAGGCCAGTCATATGCAAGTTTCCTGAAGAATTTGATCTCCTCATATGAGGGAGAAGATAAGGGTCATTAGCCAGCTGGTGGACATCAAATCTATCCTCTTTTCGGTATGCTAAACAGCGTCTGATAAAGGCCTAGAAAAGAAATGTAGGAAGTTACAAAAACATTCCAAATACTTACATCTGCTTTCAGGCAAATAGGCAAGGCCTCTTGAATAAACTAGCTTTTAAACAAATTCTTGTTCTTAAATAATTCAGTTCAAATGACAATGTAACATTTCACTGCTGAGCCCACTAAAAAAATGTAACATCATGGCAGAAAGAAAAAATCAGCAAATTAATTGGCTTCAAATAATCATACTTCAAATATGTATTTCCATGTTTAGGAACTATATTTACAAGTAAAACATTAGCACCTCAACCAATTAGATTTCTGCATGTGTTATGCCTGAACAGACTAATAAAAACCAGCAGCAAGTGTCAGAGGATTGAAAAAAGGAGACCTTTCTACTTTCTCCAATGAGCTTCTGAAACCATTCAGTTGAGTGGGGAAGAATAGGTGGATGATGTAAGGACAGAATTTCAGTGTTTTAGCTGACTTCTGGAAACAGGCCATGACATGGTCCACATGTGCCATGACAGGGTATAGCAAAACATGAAATTAGACAATGATGGTTACTATGTTCAGTAGGCATTATATAAAGAATATTTAGGAAACCACTACCTTGCTGAAACTCTCTTCCCATGAAAAACTAAATCACACCTGCTTAAAATTATCTAATCAATTGAAAAACTCTGTAGCTAAATTCACAACTGTTCTTGAGTCACTATGTCACCCCCATGTTTAGGTCCATACCGTATATGCCAATCATTTTGTGCTGAAAGTTTCTGTGAAGTCTTATGTCTAGCACACACAGAACATTTGGTCTCCTGAGAGCCTGGGCTTCAACATTTAATGATAAAAAATCCTTATTATTGCTACAGAACTGATTAGCACATCATTACTTAATTTAGAAGTTAATTTAAAAGAATTACATATATCTTCTTTGATAAATCTGTTCAGCTGTTTGTTCTTTGCTCCAATTAAAAACTGGAGATTAAAGGAGAAAATCTGTGATACAAGTTCCAAAGAATCATGCTAGAATTTACTTCTATCATTTACATATCCAGCATGAACAAGGTACAATGTAATAATCATGCACATCTGTTAGTACATATTCGGATGTTCTTGGATATTACAGATTTTAATCAAATTCTTCACAATAAAGCCTTCAAACCAAATGAACTGTAAACAGTTATTTGCAAGATCCTCAGAGTAACAGTTTGTGTCTAAATGTTTTTAAAATACTTCACAATTTTGTGGCACTATAGCCACACTAGTGTGAAGCAAAGGAGACCAGTGCACAAAACAGGAAAGAGTGAGGAGGATCAAAGGACAGTTACAGTCTGAAAACTAACTAACAATGTCATTTGAGGTTCTTTATTTATTTAAACTCCGTGTTTCCCAAATCAGAATTTCAGTTTACAAGCTGTTCTTTTCCAACTGCCAGGCCTGTAAATCTGAAAACCAATTTGGATTCTACACAGTCATTGTAAATGGTCTGCATTAAGAAGTTGGTCTAAAATTGTTTTATAGCATTTCCACCAGAGAATAATTTCTCCCTCTCTCTTAAAGCTATCATGACAATGGTTAGGATGAGTGGAGAATACCGGAAGTTTATTTTAGTCTTTCAAAATAAAACAGAGAGTGCAAATAGAGAATGCAAGAAGTTGCCAATTCTCCATGCTGAACTGTGTACTCCTTCCTAACATCCTCTATATAAAAACTAACGACAAAGATATGCAAAGCTAAAAGACACAGATATAAACTCTTAGTAGGTAATGGTACCAGTTACATGATGTATATTTGTCAACTGCATTCAAGGGATATTTTTTTCCAATGTGGGTGAAAAAAACAAAGAACAGCAAACAAAAACCTCAACCAAAAATAAAATCCCAATACTAACTACAGTTCTTCAACCAGTTTTTAATAACCTTAACTGCAACTCTCTCACTAATGCTACTTTTAGAAAATATAATGAACAGAAATGTACCACCACTTGTAATAGCAGGTTTATGTACCCAGAAGACTTATCTTCTTGGGAAGCTACTGCCTCTAGAAATAGGTTTCCTTTCCTTTTAATCTTTAGAAGCTGAATCTTAACATTCCTAAATTTTTGGCATCTTGTGTCCCAAATCTAAGTATGTTTAATTAGTTGCTGAAACTTGAATAAGCATTCTACTATCTTGGCATTTTTTTTCAAAGAGCACATCTATTGCATCCGGTCATGAATATATTTTTCAAAAATTGGGAGAGTTTTTACAAGCAAGTAACATAAAACATTTTCTCCCACACTCACAGAATTGGATTTGTGTTACGGATGCTCACAGTAGTAATCATTTGGGAAACCACCTTAATCTGTTTCTGAACAGCCAGTCTGTGTAGAGGAATTTGATACTACTAAGATTTTTAAATACAAGACACATTGCCATCAACACCTTTTGGGCAGATCAACTATTTTGGCAGTTTTATTTCCTGAATCAGCATCAAAATATCTTCTAGATTCTTAATCTTAAAAATTCATATTTCTAAACTCAGCTTTAAATTACTACACACAGACTATGACCTTTCAAGGGGAAGAGTGTTACCGGTCATATCCTTCAGGCACCTGGTAGTCAGATAGTTCTTCTAGCCAATAAGGCTGCAGAGAAGAACATTCACTATTTTCAGAAAAAGCCTGTTACTGTTAGCAGCAGCATTTCACAAGAACTTCTAGTGAGACAGCCTGAATGAGACACATAAGGTCCTCTGGGAAAAAGCAAAGCAGACAATTTTTGAGGTGGCCTACTTTAAAACCACTTGCAAATTTCTGGAATATATATATAGTTTTGCTTTGAAGTAGATGATTTTGAGAAGTCCCAGAATAAGGTTGCTTAAATAAAAACATCAGAATACTAGTTCTCAATTATGTTCTTCTACATACTTAGCTATTACGTCCCACAGCATTATTGGGTTAACAACAACTTAAAGATGAATGTTTTACTCAGAGATTATATTAAAAGTTACCTTGGCTTCATTGCTTACAACAGGTTTGACAGGGAATTGAACTTCTGTGGCTTTTAATATCGTATTTTCTTGTAAGATATCTTGCTGTGATTGATTGTGGCCAAATGGCTGCAAAATAAGCACATGATACCTTGATTTCATAAATATTTATGCTATAGTATGTTGTTGCAGCGTTAATACAAACTGCCAACCATTCTGCGAATAAAAAGTTACAGGCAAGATTTTCTAATTTTTTGCAAAATCAATGTACACCACCAAAAAGTAACACAAGTGATTTTCCATGTAGATTCATGTCTTTACGAATGTAATTCACAGTCCACTGAGAACAGGCACCTACACTAAAACTCTTTAGCTTTTCAATCTTTTCCTTACCTTTCTACCATAAAGGCATTGGAAAAAGATTACTCCAACTGACCACACGTCAACCTTATTAGAAATCTTTGGTGGCTCTTTGCCAACTACGAAACACTCTGGAGGCAAGTACCTGGAAAACAAAACGTATTTCAGTCTGTAAGTATGACATCACGAGAACGTGGTCAATTATCAAACTGTACAATGGATTCAGCTACACATCTCTGAGCTCTGACAACTGCACAGCTGCCCTACGATCTGCATTCCAACACCTTGCAACCCATCAAAACTGACACTGCAATTTTTGTAGTTAGTCAAATAGAGGGGTCTATTTCACACAAGCACTGATGCCTCAGGTATTAACTTCTATATTTTTCAAATCCTGTATTGCCCAGTGTGTAACTCTGAAGTTTCTTGTGGCCTGCTAACTTCTGTTCTCTGGACATAACAAAGCCTCTCTGGGCCTGCTCTCCAAGGACACCCAGGCTGTCCTGGGCCTGAAATGTGTAAACCAACATCTTAGAAGGGGTTGTGCTCAGGAAAATGACATCATTAACTAAAGTTTTAATTGGCGAGTTTATACTGATATGCAAATGAACCAAACCTACAAATGTGTGAAGAACCTGTGACTCGTGGTCCATCTTGGGGTCCATTTGGGATGTAACCTTTGGCTTCCCAGGGTGTATCTTTGAAGGCCTTTCAAACAAATACCGACCTTTATTCCCTTATTCCTGTCTAGTCTCTGTTTCTAGGGAACAGCTCAAGGCATCAGCACAAATACAAACATTTTTTACCTAAACCGCCAATTATCACTCTTTTTTTTTAAACTGGGACCCCAGATTAAATATGAATATGTAGCCATCTATCAAAGCAAAGAAAAGATGAAAGCCAAATAGGGCATTTTACAGCAAGGCCTAGTTAGGAATAAAAAAAAAAATGCAGATATGGTTAAAGACCCTTTACCAAATTTTTTTGTAAAAACTGTAGCATTATCCAGAGGGGTATGTGATAGACAAAGGTGATTGTTATTTTCATCCCCATATTCTGCAGAAAGAGAACTTCACTTAATGAAAGTTGAAGAAGTTCCCATGCCTTTCCTGAATTACAGAATAACTGGTAAAATGAACTTCCTTTACAAAGCAAACAAAACCTCCCAAATGTATTAACTTAAGTGCAGTCAAGTATAATTGACTGTAATATTTAAAATTGAAAAAGGCAAGAAAACTATTAGGACAACTACAGAACAGGCAGTCTTTTGATAACAATGTGTAAGACTTAAATAGAAACTTTGAAGAAATATTTGTAGAAATGGAAATAGGCAGAAAAATGAGATGAAAATGCAACAAGTTTAAACAGTATCACAAACTCTCTTCTGGAATACTTGTATATAATTCTGATTACAACAATCAAGACAAGTGATCCTAAAGTGATACAAATGCAAAGAAGGTTACCAAAATGATCTGAAGAATGGAGAGCCTACAGTTCAGGGAAAAAAATAAGTGAGCGCTATAAAAACACCAAGGAGCAAGTACTAGGAAGGGGCCACAACCTACTTGAGGGAGGACAATGTTGGCACAGGAACAAACAAGTATAAACTGGCCACAAATAAACATAGTCTGTAAATTAGAGGATTAAGTTTCTAATGATCAGAGAACTGATGTTACAGAAGATACTTCAAATCAGATTACCAGGGCCAAAACACAAACTAAATTTAATATAAACATCTAGAAGTTTATAAAAGAGATTATATAACCTAACTGCCTGGGAAGGCAGGTAACTGGACCCAGCTACTGAGGAAATCCCTTCCAGGGCTCTGCTGCTGACAGTTTGTGCAATGTACTCTGAACAGACTCATTCCCAACCTCAAACTCACTCTAAGTATTTCCCACCCTAATGAAGATTTTGGCCTCAGAGAAAGCATGAATTAGAAATGCAGATATTCATAATGAATCTCTCTTGATTACAGATCCTTTTTTTACTCTTAAGTTTGCAGCACCACTAGTGCCTGAGGCACTAGTGAATGAAATGAAATCCAAAGGCCAAAATTTTTCTGTTGTATATTCCTAAAAGAAAACATTTAAATAGGTAAAGCCTTAAAAAGAGTAGCAAAAGCCTAACACTACTAAAATGCTTCAACTTGAGTAATCAATTTTCCACAGCACGTGCACAGTGGCATTTGCAGAAGAATATGTTTCCTTTTCTAAAAACTCTGAAGGAAAAGGCAAAACCTTTATTACATGCAACTCCTGAATATGGGAAGAGGTGCAAAGCAAATGGGAATGACACTGGCTTCTCTGTAGAGGAAATGACTTGTAACAACCTGGTCAATACAGGATTTCTAATCCACCCACCCTGACACAGCCAGCACGTACCCAGGCTCAAAGAGTTACTGTGCCATGAAGAACCTGCATCTTTAGAGACCAAATTCTAAAAACAGATTTTGTGTAAGCAATGAAATGCTTATTGTCATTCCTATGCTTCAGCAGCTCTAAAACTCCAGTGTTTTGGACAAGCATGCAAGTGCACACAAAAAATAAATCACAGCTGCTGAGCTGTCATTAACCTTTAGGAAGGAAGAGTGAATACTCTTTTGTTCTAAGGACATTACCTGTTGGTAATCCCTGTTCTACAATGTCCAAGTACTAAGCACCCACACTTAATCATCACAGCTCTGTCAAATGTCTTCAACCATCAGCAGCCAAAGATTAAACACCTGCTTCTTCAGAGGAAACCATGTTGCTAAATCACAGTGATCACCTCCACATTTATTTTATTTATATATACATATATAAATATAAAAAAATATAAAAAATAAATAACACACACACTCTCTTATTTTATTTGTTATGTTATTCTTCTAACATTTGGGAATATCAACATCACAGTACTGCACAAAACCCTTTGTTTGTCATCCATGTAAATATTTTTAGTCCTAGTTGTGTCTCCAAATTGGCTTTATAAGACAGCATTCATAAAATTTGAACTATAATCCAAAGTCTAAACAGCAAAATCAAACTAGGCCTTACCAGTAAGTTCCTGCTCCCTGTGAAGTTAAATCCATTCCATCCACTCCATAGCTATCATCATCCATTATTTTGGACAGACCAAAATCAGTAATTTTTATTTCTCCACATGCTGTTCCATCTACAAGAAGGATATTACCTATTCAGAGAAAAAAAAAAAAAAAAAAGAAAAAAAGAAAAATTACTACAAAAAAGCTAACAGAATGCTTTATTTTCAAAACCAGGTTCAATTTTCAAGAACATCTAACTTCATGAGGTGTGACAATTTTACAGAACCAAAATCATAAATAGTCTGGGTTAAAAGGGACCCTATGACTGAACTTATGACCTTGGTGTTATTAGCACCATGCCTGAACCAACTGAGATATATTTACATAATCTTTACATCCTCAAATCTAGAGTAACTTGACTACGACAAGTTTCTGTGCAGTTTCAGGAACTCTCTAGGTTACCATCATGATCTGAAATGGCTCTCTCAGCTGGGAGCTGGCTGGTCAGCAAAGAAACACCAAAATGGAGAGAAGAAACACCAGAATGCAGCAGTATATTAGTTACAATGAAGTTTCATTATTTTTCTGGCAGAACAAATCCTACACTACAGTTTTCATGGTTTGCATATGCCACAAAATTGTGCCAAGAAATTGCTGCAATCCTACAAATCTTACTCCATGTGTTAAAGTTGTACAGTAATTTCTTGATCTAAAAATGATTTGATGAAGTTCCTCTGAGAACAAAAACTAATGAGACTAAGAATACATTCTGTACAATTTCATAAGACAAGAGAAACCTATATGAACAGTTTATTACAGAGCAGAAAGCAAACAGCCTGGCACCAAGATTTACTTTACAAACACCACACTTGGAAGTGTAGCAGATCAAAGCACATGAAGAATACAAGCTTCATTCATGCAAGGTGGTAAAACAAAGGCCATGGAATAAAGACAAATATTGTTTATAAAAATATTTATTATTCATTGTACAGAAAACTCTCTGTAAAGTCCTGTTCAGGAATGCCTATGCTGGGATGCTGAAAGTGATTGATTAAATATTTACAGGTTAAAACAAACATATGGGAAAAATTATTTAGACACCAGCATTCCGCAATTACCAGACAAGACTGAGCCTAATAATGATCTTACCTGTTTATACAGCTAACTACCAATGCATGTATCTATTAGCTATATGATTCTTTCCTATGAATTCAAATCAAAATAATGCAAAGTAAAAAAGTTGTAACAAACATTTTCCACAGAAAAGGCAGATGATTCTGGCAATGATATTCCAAAGGAAAGTACATACTTTTTCCAGTTTACAATAACCCTAACACACAGAAGATAACTTTGGCATTTTTAGGCATGAATTACAAACGAAGTAAAGGACAGAAAATAAATTACATTTTCAATTGTAACATTTCTCACTTACCTGGTTTAAGATCATAGTGTATAATAGGGGGCTTGATCTCATTGAGATACCGTAGTGCATTTACTATTTGCATTACAATGGACCTAGCTTCTTTCTCTGACATCAATTTATGTTGCTTGAGATAGAAATCCAAGTCATTGCCTTCACAGTATTCTAACACCGTGCAAAACCTAGGGTAGAATTTAGGGAGACAAAATTAAAGAATGTATCATACTGCACAATCACAAATAGACATGACAACCTAGTTTCATTCTGACAAGTTTAAGAACGGCTGCTTGAATATCAAAATATATGAATGAAACTGTTAATAGAACACATGGTGTAACTATTAGCTTATGAAAACTGACATAAATCAGAACATTCATACTCACTAAAGAGAGACTGCATCCATATTGATGAGAAATTTTAAAAAGCCTCTTTATTTATAGCAGACACATTTCTCAAATTCAAAATACCTTAACTATCCCTTAAGATGTGACACAGTTTCATGCAAAGAGATGCAGCCCAGTCACCAGGGGCTACACCTAGGCTAGTAATGCTCCTGATGTCATTTAGTCTTGGAAACTTGTCTAAGATATGGCAGCCTTTCAACGCTAGTCAGGTGTTACCAAACACCTTTTTCATCACCTTATAGAAGGCCTGTAATATTTAGCAGACAAAATTTTACAACTAGTGTGGGGTTTTTAAAAATGTTTTGGCTGAAAGCAAGAACATATGTTATTTTTGTTCAGATACTCTTCATTTCTGTTTACCTAATATAAAGCACTAAAATCCTTGCCAAGTTCTACTTACGTATCTGTATCCAGGGAGAAGTAGTCATACAGTTTAACTATCCGGGGGTGATCCAGTTCTTTGTGTATTCTATACTCTCTGCAGGCATGTCTAAAAGAAGATGGATACATTAACCTTCTACAATCAACAAAATGCTATTAAGCTTAACATATGAAGCGTAAGTCATTAATATTTACTTGTGGTAGTTTTCTTTCTTTTCATCCCTCCAGCTTTTGTTGAGCTGGTGAATCTTCACAGCAGCATATCTTTGTTCATAAAGATCAAAAGCCTAAAAAAGAAATGCATGAATATGGGAAAGTTATAACCAAAGGTGATAAAAATAACACCCAATAAAGTGAGAAAAAAAGCTGGGTTGTAATTGACAATGTCAGTTCTATTGGCAAGGCTACTGTCATGCTACCTCCCTTCCACAAGTTAATTCAAGTTCGGTCTACCCGTTACAATCCTTCTACTTAATTAGATCTGCTTTTGTCCCCCCCAAATTAAATTTACATGGGTCAAAAATTACATTTATCGGATTCAACAAACTCTACCTTGTATACTTCACTGAAGCCACCTCGGCCAAGTAAATGGAGTAACAAATACCGTTCATTCAATGTGGGGTGATCTTTAAATCTTGAAAGAAAAAAAAAATTGGTTTATTCTGTTTAAGGTATACAAGTAGCATCTAAAATGTAAATCTCTTAGTATTACTCATCAAATTGAGTTTTCTTTTTAGAAACAACATATAATATGCTGAGCGACATTACAGCACAAGAAATCTTATGGCACCACTGTACAACATGACCCATTTCAGTACCTTTTGACTATTTAGTTTACAAATACTATCACAACACTGTCATCAAAACAGTCAATCCTGGCTGTTACAAACATTAACAAATGTTAAAAACGTTTTGTTATTTTTCTCTATTTTTTTTTGAGTATAAGAAAAGCATGCCTAAATTTAAACGTGATACATGGGTCTCTCTTTGTTGTGCCAAATTTTACAGAAGTCTCACACTTCATCTTTCTGGAACAGACAACAAGGACATTCTTCCAATTTCACACAAAACATGACCAGATATGTTGTATATTACTGCCTCTTTTTAACAAAATGGATTTTATATAACACTAAGAAGTTAAAACAAATCAGAAAGGGCAATAGGGGGAAAACACACAAAAGAACTGACTATCTGCTAATACTCTAAGCAAAAGCAAAGAGAAAACACTTCTTCCAAATACAAAATTATGCTGCCAGACCAAGAAAAAGGAGCATACTATCTCTCCTGAAATATACAGAAGACAAAATACATTCTTCTTTCCAATCAGAGGCAAGGGATCTGAATATTCATCACATTTTTAATACAACGATGAGACAACTATATTCAAGAATCTAAGGCAAGCTGCCAGTTATATTTCATAGAAAACTTTAAAGAAGGGTTTAGGGCTAGTCTGCCATCCCATCCTTCCATATTCTCTACAGTTTTGGAAGTATGGTCATAGGTAGTCAAGCATTTTAGAGAAGATGCATATTCTTGCTTACTGTGTCCCTTTTAGAAATAAAACTTCTCTTTCCATTCACTGTGAAGATACATATTTCAATGCTAACTATTTTTTAAAGAAACCATAAACAGTAAATAATGCACTCAGCTTAAAAGAAATAACAAATTTAGATGCAGCATCATTAGGCACTTGATGTCATGTGACCCGTAGCCCAATTCTTTTTTTGGGTCCTTCTATTACATGTGTACCTCTAGTAGGGCCAGTCTCATGGATCTTACCACCTTCCCTCTCCACTGTTTTTGCTACCCTGTGTGGCCCTCATGGCTCAGAACCTGCACCCCAACATCATGTGGGCTCCAAAGCCAGACAGGGAAGACCTAACCCGCGGTCTCAACTTGTCCCATTATTCCAGTGCAGTTGCAGACATACAAGTTTACCCATGGGTAGATGGACTTGTTGCTAGAACAAGAAAATGGGCTTAGCTTTATACCACAGCTGGAAGTGGAAATCCCAACAGGATCTGAGTCAGAATGCAACAGCTGCTTTGCCTCAGAATCCTCTCCCTGACCAAACAGCCACATTGCCAGGACATGATAGGAAAGACAGCAGGGGCTACAGACCTAAATTACTTCTCCACTGCTTTTCTCTTCTACATCATGACTATAAGCTGTGGCTTGGCCACTTGGTAAATACTTGTCTAAACTCCCACAAAAACATGAATACACTGTTTAAAGTTTTTCATTCTGTACCATAAAATGTGTTAGCATTGACTGCAGACAATGAGTAGTGAAGCTGCCTTGTTCTGCTTGTGCATGTCCTGTAACTGTTTTCAACTGCAGCTGTAATTTGGACATTCTTTGCCCCACAAATGCAGTATTTTCATAGTCAAAGCCTGTCATTTTTCTGTGCCATTTATTCCTTAGTGTTGAAGGATCATTTTTTTAAAAAAACCTTAACCTGTTCTAATGCAAACACTAAAGATTAAAAACTATTGTCATTTAACCTGCTTGTTTATTTGTTGTAGGACATTTACTTTAAAATAATACTACATATTTTTATTTTAAAATATTTTATTTATTTTTAAAAGAAAATATGCTGCCATCAATATGTAAGTATCAACACCCATTATTCTTCATATCCAAACCACGACACCAATTTAGCTATCAATTAGCACTAAAGCCACATGGTAACAAAAAACTTCTGTATTACTGCATGGCAGGTACCATCAGAACAGTTAGGCACCATTTCACATCTTTTTCTTCTAATGTTTAAAAGCCTTAGTGTATGCATAATTCTATTGTGTCTAAAAAGTAAAAAATAAAATAAAATCCTGAAGGCCTAAGGCTACTGTTTCATAAACATTTTCTAGTGCAGAAAGTGAGAAGTCCAGTCCCGCCATGTCCTTTCCCCTGGCTCATTCCACCCTTGCACTGTCCTCTCTCCTCATGGCAGCATAAACATTTTTGCAACTGGGGCAAAAAACTAGACCAGGAAATTGATCCTGGATTAAAATTAATCCAGAAAAATAAACCACAGGAGCTGGTTTTAATTTGGATCAATTTCCAGCATCAGTTCAGGAAAGAAATGCAAGCATATGAAAGAGAACAGGGCTAAGTAGCCAGGGAGAGGAAGAACCAGGTCCTTTCAAGCAACAGTGCCAGCCAGACGTGTTGGTGAAACTGCAGTGTCTGTATTTGTCATCATGCAAAACAGACTTAGCTTTTTAAGTTACGTAATTATTACTTTCAAAACTACACAGTAACAGTTCATATTATGTAGCAATTTAACACTGTGATACACTGCCATTCAAGGTGAAATACAAAGTAGCAACACAATATGGCTTTTTCCTGCTAGGTACCTATACCTAGTAGGAATGAAATCACAGTGCTGTAAACACAAAACTAATTTTAAGTGCAGCACAAAATTGCTGCTGGTGCATCAAACCTCCCTGCCATTTTCTTGCATTATTGTCAGCTAAGTGAATTGCATTAAGTTGTCTCACAAGGGTTTTTTTTGGTTAGTAATATGGTCTAGCAAGTTTCAGCTCTTCACTATAAGCTGCATAGGTATGTTATTTTTTGCATATTCAACAAAAACATTAATAAATTTACCAAATTGTAGGAAATTTTAGTTAAGTTTAAGTAAATTCGTGTTTAAAATACATATATAAACATAGATAATCAAAAAGAAATTATGACCAAGTCTCTCTTCTATAGGTAAAATGTGATATTAGAGAATTACTTTAAAAACAGACATCCAAAATTAAGACAGAAAAGACTCTTACTGTGAATTATCTTCATTATTTATTCTTTTCAATTCTCTTATGTGAAGATTCCTAACTCTTTCCAAACGTTCAAGTTCTGCTTGTATTTCAGCTTCCTCCTGCAAATGAAAAGAGGGAAATATAAAAGCTCATTTACTTCCCATTTGAAAAGGGTATTTTTACCCCTCCATCAATACTAGTGGGTGATGGAGGAACATTACATTACAAAACCCTGCTGAACTAGAAGAAAGCAGTGCTTTTCTGTTAACGCCAGAAAAATTCAGAAAGATAAGGCAAAAGCCTGTTTCAAGAAATTTTTCTGTTCATGAACCCACAGGTAATGGGATGTTCATGGTTTTGTACTGCACTGTAGGGATGCTATTTGAAATGAGAGGCAGCTGGGTTTTGTACCTCAGCCAAGGAGATAAATTATCTGGGAAGCGGTCTGAAATTGATGTACAAAAAAAGAAAAAACTGAGATATGGGCAATTACAGATTCTGTACAAACTGACAGATTAAGAAAAGACATATAAAATATTTTAAGGCTGAAGTGCAAATCAAGTAAAAGAATAAAAGAGCACATCATTACAGCAGAAACATTCTTAAGGTGCTGGTACAAGACACCAAAACCAATCTAATTTGAATAGATTTTTCCATTTGTATCTTATTAAAATTACAAACGAAGAATGTGTATTGCATAAGATTTTAAGTGCAACTTCAAAAGAAGCATATCAGGTAGGAGCACATTCCTTAACTAATTTCAGCACTTAATTTTATCTCATCTTTATGCTATGCATTAGGAAACAATGAAATAATTATTTATTCAGGTCCTCTAAAATCGTAAAGAAGTTATGATGCCTAATTTGTGGAAACCTATGTATCTATACTGAAACTGAAACACATACTCATTGAAAGATATTGTTGACAGGGTTATATTGATTTCAGTTAGTGCCTCTAGAACTTGAAAATTTGAAGAAAGGGGAGACAAGATTAGTCTATATCAGAAAGCTGATAATTATGGAATTATTTTAGTTGAAAAGGAAAAAGAAGGCCTGGCATCCGATACATATTTATTTTAGTAGCAGCACCCCTCATCATCTCTTGTTATTTTGGCAAAGCCTTTCGCACAGCCACATGGTACACGAAACTGGAATACTAATCAATCTTTTCTTGAAGAGAAAAAAAAAACATACAGAAGAAAGAAAAGAAAAAAAGAAACTAGCATCACAAAAAAATATGTAGTTGTTTTTTGAAAGAAGCTAGATCAGTTCTCCAATTTATTCTCTGACTGTACAGCCTAGTACTGGTAAAAGCAATAGGGCAACAAGCCATGGCACAAGGGGATTGGAGGCAGAAGTCAGAAAGGTAGAGAGAAAATGCCATATTGCTAGTATTTTCATAAACCCGTATCCTGAAGCAACAATGGAATTTGTATGATCTAAAACACATGTTAAATGACTACATATCCAATGAATTGAGGAGTCTGAACTAGATGATTTCAGTGGATATTCTGAAACCATCCCCATAAGCTATGGAAAAAACTTCTCATCCCAGAACAAGACATGTGATGAACCTCCATTCAGAAAATGAAAATCAAATTCCTAATAATTTAAAAACTGGACTAAGTAGTACTAATCTGCGAGCAGATCTGGGTGGACCATTTATTCTTCCCAAGATACAACATCAAGAGTTGGTTTTTTCCCATTGATATAATGTTGAACTCTTTTTTCTACATTTAGATGCATCCCTGCAGTTTTCTGTTAAATACCCTGAAATGACAGGCAGTTCCTCATAATCCAGTAGTCCTTTATAAAGAATTTTGGTCCTTCTCCCCTCACAAAAGGCCACACACTTATACACACAATTGTCTATGTTCTTCCCAAAGGCTAACAAAAAAAAATCCATCAGTTATGCCTCTTTTGGACCTTTTTGTTCATATATTATGCAATTCAGTGGTTCTCAAAATGTGGTTCATAGGCCAATGTTAGTCCAAAGAAAACTGGCTGGTTGCATTGTTTCCAGCTGTTATTTAGGACACTCAGGCTGTGAATACCTTTAAGCAAGAATGAACCAGCTTAGCTGCCTCAGGTCACTGCTATATAAAAGGAAGTGAGAAAACAAGAGCCTCTCTCCAGGACCAAAGCAACTAGCTGGAAAAGAATTTCCTGGGTAGCAGTAGGAAAAGAAAACTGGTGGTGGCAGCATGTAGAGGGCACCAAAAATAAGAACACCAGGAAAGCATCTCAAGAGTGAAAAGGGAGAGGAGCAGTCAGCAAAACAGCATATGCTGAAGGAAGGAAGAAAAAAAAAATGTAAATAGCAAAGAAGCACAGGGAAGAAATACAACCATGTCAAATGAAGGCAACAAAATTGGTTTTCTTAGTTAATGACAAAATCTGTATCACATATAAGAATTATAATGTAAGAATGTATTTTTATTGTTTTTTTCAGATGTACTCAAATACGATTTCCTAAGAATAACATTTGTTTCCTCTCTGGCATTTAGCCAAGAAACTTCCTTCTTCTGCAAAGCACTCCAGCATTGATGCTCAAGATGAAACCAAAATTCCAGTATTAAATAACCACATAACATCTTATTTCATCCATCATTTGAAATTCCCATTAGACTTCCATTAAGTTAAAGCACGGAAAAAAACTCTGCAGAATTTCCCAATAGAATTTCATGTGAAGCTGGAGCTTCTAAACCGTTAACAATGAAGAACTATGTGGGCAGTCTACTTCACTAGTGCCAGCAAATTATATGCAGATTTCCTACTACAGATTCAAGTACTTTCCTGTCATATTCTTTAGAAACAGCTGCAGCTTTCTCACGGGGCCCAGTTCAGTTTATTATAGTAGGATTTCTAACAGGTGGCTTGTACATTTGAAGAGAACAGGCCTGAAACAGACTCTTGCAACATTTCACGGGGAAAAACCGCTATGACCTGTTTTGACTCAACTACTTGGGAACTCTACTCAGCAGACAGAAGTACTTTTCTTTAAATCTTGTTGAGGTATTTCTGTCTGCATCAACTGCCATTCCTTTTTACAGGTTATTCCTCAAAATCTTTGCTTGAATGAGCAATAGTTTCTTCATATAATAATTATCTTTCTACACAGATTTATTAGAATGATGGGCTTCAAACAAAAAGTTTTTTTCAAAAGTGAAAGACTAGAGTAAGATATCTGGCTGCAAAAATAATCTAAGACCCAGAGAAAAGATTTTCCATAAAAGTAGGAAAATTATATTCTCTTGTGATAGGCAATATGCTAACTGGTAACAACTGAAGTGCATACTGCAGATGATGAAAATGTTATATTAATTCAGAAATACAATGCTTGTGAATTGGACCTTTTTAAAGGCCAAAAAACAACATAAAAAGCCCATACATCAAACTTGGCTGGCTCACTGAGCTCTGAAATAAGAGCTCAGAAAGTGGAAGGGGAAGAGCAGGATTCGTAGCATCATCACTGTTAGCACTCTTAAAAGGATTTAAGGAACCAGTACAGTGTTACACTGGATGAACTCACTACTGCTCTCCTTTAATCCCAGTGTTTATGAAAAGTTCCACAAACAGAAACAAGAGGAAGGCCACTATTAGGCATAAAGTAGTACAGCAATTTTAGTGTTAGGTTTTTTAATCAGACAGCTCTCAACAAGCTCACTCTTTATTTTGATAGTACTCATTTTTATGGGCTTGGTTGTGATTAAAAAAACGTACCTTTTTGAGATGTCCTAATCGAAGTTTGAAAATTTCTTCCTGTTCATGGTACTCTGCTAGAGTCAAACTGAAAAATGAAACAATCATGTAATTACAGCTTTTACGTGGTGGCAAACAAAACAATAGCATTTTTACTTAAAAACTACATACATCCAGTATCTTGTTATTTACTGCCACTAGAAGTACATTTTTGAACCATCTGAACATTTTCGATTTGTCATTTCAGGGTCAAAACATACTTGCAGAATGCCTGTGTCTGGTATTCTGCAATATTAACTGCCTCTCCCACAGAGCCATTTCTGTTCTTCCAGACAGCCTGTTAATTACCTAGGTGCATCTTGAATCATATCACCATCCCAGTTTTTAGCTGATGCTACTCCACTGCTTGGTTCTCAACTCGAACGCATTCAGAATTTAGACAAGAGTGCTAACACAGGATTTCTGAGCTGTGATTTACAGAAGGTAGTGCAAAACCATACCAATTTCAAGTTCATTAGCACTACATTTGGCATAAAACCACAAATTCAGCTTTGAACTCACACGCGATTCTCTTGCTTGTTCTCTTTTCATCTTCCTTTTCTGAACGATTTCTGGCTACAAATAATTCAGTGGTCTCTCACTGTCTATAGACTTGCTTGGACATAAAGTCAGTTATCATGCAGAGAACCTAGACTGTTTGCACAGATTAGTAACTAAGAAACCTGCAAACTGACTGCATGCAGTATCCATCTGATGAGCAAAAAAGACAAACCACCCAAAAAATAAACCCAAGACACTTAAGTTCCAGATAAGAAATCACGCACATATGAGGAAGAGAATCAGGGGATGGGGAAGGAAAAAGAGGTATGGCCTCCTTGAAAGGGTTCACACAAATCCCTACAAAGGAAAAAGAGGTAAGGCCTCCTTGAAAGGGTTCACACAAATCCCTACAAAAGAAATTAAAATTACACTTATTATTGTTTTGCTTAGACCTAATACTTCTTGCATGATACAAAGCTAAAACTCATAGTATAATACGTTCTCACAAACTCCATATTTCTGTGGGTTCAACTATCAGCTGGGAAGATAGTTACCCAAGGTGGTTAGAAGGCTATACAGGCTGTTTATACTGCAAGTAGGAGGACTAGAATGTCTTGAGAATCACCAGTAGTTATCCCAGAGGTAAGGGACACTAATTCAGATTTTTCTTACCACGAATTCGAACCAACTTCAATAAAATCTGCAGAAATCTAATAGGCTGCAAGACTTCTTTTACCCTTTTAAACTTCAAGTTCACCACAGTTTTCAGAATTCTAACACCTATATTTTTATTGTGTCTGAAAAGTTGTTGATAAAGGAGTGCATATTTTTCAGATAAAATCTGGTGGTTCTGAAGCTTTCATAGAGCCCTTTCCATTCCTGTTATTATAAATACTAAATTTTGCTGCCCATTTTCTGATTTGACCAGGACAGAAAACTGATTCAACCAAATCTCAGTGAAATTACTGAGGGTTTTTTTGACCACAGCATCTAAATTTTCAAAAAATTGGAAACAGCCTCACAAGACTGTAGTTAAATTTTATCAGCCTTCTGGGTCTGTAACATATAGAAAACACTCAGATCAGGCAACATAAGCACCCATCATCACATCCTGTCAGAATCTGAGAGGGAAGCAATCTTTTAAGATATGTCATACAGTTAACCTGCATCTTTTTTTCTTACTGGAATTCAGAGCAGTCTTGTATTACAGTCAAAAGACATCCCCAAACACTCTGCAGGCAATGGAGGGAAGAAATTTGCCTCTCCAAGAAAGGCAATAGGTGTCTTACCACCAGATTTTGGGACCTAACATTTATATTGTTTTCCTAGCAGAATCTCCTCTGGGTTTAGAAAATGTATGCTACATCTTAAAAGAAGAGGCATTAAAGCAAATGTGAAATGGGGTGTCTCCATAGCTAGGAAAGCTGGCCATGCACTTGAACTTTGTACAGTCCAAGCAACAGCAAGAAACATAAGAAACAAATGCTCCAATTCCTGCTGTAATACATCTGCTACCTCTATCAAAGAGATCAACAAGACCAAGCTAGACAACCCATAACAATATGCCTGACACTTTTTCAATACTTCTATTAAAACAGTGAACTACTCTAATGTGGATTAAGTTCTCAGTTAAAAAAAGACAAAGGATCAATGCCAATGTGTACAAGGTTGAATATTGTTGTTTCCAGATTGTTGTCTACAGTATAAATTCCGGGTTTGTGCATTTCCAGAAATACAGAAAGTAAAATCTGTCTTTCTCGGGAAGAACAGTAAGTATTTAGGAGGCTTTGCAAAGCTGAAGCACCAGTAAAACACACTCAAAATATGAAGTTTATGACATGACCTACCAGAACTTTCAGTGAACACTGAGAGTCCTAAAACCACAGATTCCCTTAGAGACTAACATAATACAGAGAATCTGGTCCTTTTCATAAAACCTGAGGTGTCCACCAGGAGCTGTAACAAAGTGCCTGGACAGCTCTAGCAAGTATCGCCTTTCAAAACATCCCGAAATAGCCCTCGTGGGCACAGAGCACAACTTGGACGTCAGATTGAAAACATTAAGATTCAAAGTCACTCTTTCCATGTTTCTATGCTATAACCCAATAAATGATTGTTTTCCATTTTTCTATTTCCTTACAAATCTAACTCTATTAGAAACACAGCATGTTTCACAGCAATCTAAAACTGTCATTACTGACCACCACATTTCGGAGGAAGGCGTATAAAACACAGAGCTGTACACAGATACAGTCGCTTTAGATTTTGTTAATTTACTTCTGAAAAGCAAAACTTTATTCTCTCATACTTGGAAACACTTTTTAAAAAGGAGCTTATTCATTTTAATCTAAAAATACAGTGAACTTTGCATTAAAATAGCACACAACAAACAGCAGTAAGCCAGTAACAGCGTGCATACTGTCTGTTTTCTGGCTGTAGGCCACCAGCCCACTGCAGAGTCTGAAAACATCCTACCAGCCTAGAGACTGCTCCCCATCAGCTCACCACTTTCCACCAGCATCCACTCACCATAACCTTTGCAGGGCAGTGGCATGCTGGAGGCACCTTTTAAAAGCAGAATTGCAGAATCACACAATGTCTGGGTTGGAAGGGACCTAAAGATCACCTAGTTCCAACCCTCCTGTCATGGGCAGGGATGCCACCTACTAGATCTGGTTGCTCAGAGCACCATCCAAGGCACCTACAAGACACTACAGTTTCCTGAAGAAGGGGTTGCTCCTCCATCACCTGAGACACACAGGTCTCATCAGACATGGAGGCAGAAAGGTTGAGGAGCACAGGGTAGGGACATCAACCAGAAACAAGGCTGCTGCCATCTTAACCTGGATATTTGGGCCTGGGGCTAATCTGAGGAGCACGGGGGAAGAAGGGCAGCTGGGAACAGGTTGCATGAATTAACATGGCAACAGTCTGCTCTTGACTATGATCTTTTCTGCACAACATTACTGTACAATGAATGCTGTATTTTAACTGTCTGCAGCCAAATAAACTCTGAAACATATGCAATGAATTCCTGAAACTCCCCAAAATGCGCTGGACATATTCTGTGCATGTAGCATAATTCTCCTGTGACATGCAGGGCCACAATGTGCCACTTTTATTTGTTGCTGGATAGCTTTCGTGGCCTGAAAGGCTTGACCACAACCTATTCAACCATTCTTTTTTTAAAATTAGCAAAAATAGGCCTTTCAGACTCCTATGTTTTCACAACTAAATTTCAGAAGTTTTGACACAATATGCATGGGTAGACATAACCAGTCTTCTTTTCACTTCTTCCTCACAAGTTCAGACAAAACCTGTTTCTATGATCAAAATTCTTTTACTAGTGGGTACAGACAAGACAAAAAACCCAAACTAGCCATGTGTTCCTCGGTTTTCAGCATGATCACACCTGGTACATTTACAAGCATCTCTCTTCCCACCTCTTCCCAGGTGGTAAATCATCCTGGATTCACAGGCACAACAGAATGCAGCCATGCTCCCAAACAGTCATATACACATCCAATACAAGTTTTCTGGCTACAATTTCTAAAGCTCTTCTCTTGTGATCCAAGTTATTCTCACTCCAGTTCCCCAAATTTCTACAAGGATGAACACACTTCAACCAAGTCAAAAACTTTCATGACGTCTTTTCACCCATTGTTTCCATGTTTGCCTTAGAAAGAGACTGCCTCAGGAAAGGAGCTTTCTTTACTTGTCCAGTAATGCCTGGACACATTGTTGGCACTTCAGCCTGAAAAAGTTCCTGCAAATATTTTTATTTGTTCCATACAGAACAGAATGCTCCTGCTAAATGATGCATTTGTTCAGCCACAGTAACAAACCCTGCCAGCTCTTTTTGCCATCCTAGTCCAAATTGCACACAGGGACAAGGAAGCATACAGGGTACCATGGAGGAACTGGGAAGCACTTGAAGGGGTGACTGGGAAGTGAATACAACTGAAAGGGCTGAAGCTGCAGAGGAAGGATTTCACCATCTAAACGAAATAAAACATTGCTCCTAGAAGTAATTGTCTTGTGAAGTAAGAGCTGCTTCCAAAAAGTGGTGACTAGCATTATAATCCTACAGAATCCTCTCTCACATCTCCAAAGAATTTGGAATAGAGTTTTCAAACAGACTTTTTTCCAGGGCTAAGAAGGCAAAGTCTACTTCAAATAATTTTTTTTTTATTTAAATACATTTCAATTTATTTGTTTCACATAAGACTAATAAAATTACTTTGCTCAGTACAAAAGAGAACTCTCAAAATTGAAACTACTTTTTAGTTTTGGCTTAGGCCACAAAAAGGGAAAGAATGATGGAAAACCACAACAGTGTTTAGACTTATCTGTTCCATGTTAACTTGAAACACCAAGCCACCATTCACTCACAAGACACTGGCAAGCCGGCCACTTTTATCCCAATAACTTCAGAAAAAAAATTCTGCTTTTACATTCCTATCAGAGACCACAGTATATTCAGCTAAACTGAAACAATGCCCTTATTAAGAATGCCTCAGGCAACACCTTCAGTCTGTTTCAAAATAGTTGACACCTGTTTGCAGAAAAAGCTTCAATGCTACTGATTGTTACAAAGCTACAGATAATTTTGTGTTGTCAATACCAGAAGCTGGAGATATTTTTTAAAGCAAACAATGAAGCGGTAAAGACACCTGTTGGTAATTACCCCTAGCAAGTTGTTTGTATGTTTAAAATAGACCTGCCCCATCACTTGCATGTATGTTGTACTAATTCACTACTAGTTTAATTCATTCATCTCAAGCAGCTCTGCATTTCCTCATGCCTCATATAAACAGAACCTTTTCCATTTGACTATACTAATTAAGATCATTACTGCAGAAGTAATGCAGAAACAGTGATAAGCACAATGTAATACGAGAGAACCACGTCGAGCATGACAAATTTACTCTAAAATGGAAGTGCACAATTAATGTTTTCCCAAGATACTCCAACCCTCCTGTCATGTACTGTAATGGGTTTTTTCATCTACTGAGAAGCAGAAAGGAGTCAACACATACTACTACTATACAAAGTTATAGCAAATCCCAAATACAAAAAAACCCTTTCAAGTAAAGGCCTAAGAGCATAATGTGGCTAAATGACTCTGTGATCTCAGAATGCATTACAGATATTCTCAAAGATCTGAAATAAAATTTATAAGCTTTCGATATAGGCAAGTAATCTCATATCTAGATTATATAATGATCAAACTATGATACTAAAAGGCAACAGTATTGATTCAATAACTGCTTACATTCATGCTAGCATTAGATACAAAAGGACAATTTTGATTGTTCTCCTGGTGATTCCATAACAAGCAAGCATTTTCACGTGTCATTTAACACGTAACTGGTTAACCCAGATGAAATTAAAATTTGCAAAGTCTTTAGTAAATTGGAAATTATTAAACACCATGTAATACCAGAAAATATTCTGAAGTTTATTACCAGGAATTCATCTTGTCCTACTTAAAAATTAGAATGTTGTCTGTATTTTTCCCCAAATTTATATTTTATCATCTCTCAAAGCAGCAAGATTATGGGAATATAACCAGCCAAAAGGTAGCAAATAAAAATTTCTGTAAATTTTCAGGTATTTTCTATTACTTAAATGTTACTTTTAGTAACAAGAGGGATTACAAGCGAATGCACAGGTATTTTTAACATGACAGCAGTATTTACTGTACTATTCAGAAGCATGAATTATGGTCTGAGAAGAAACACAGGCACTGAGCATTACTAAAAGTCACAATGAGCAATGACTCTTCAGCTCTCTACCAAAACACGAGTAATGCTTGATTACTTAAATTTGCTTACATTGCCTTACTACTGTATTTTCACGATATTTTTGTCACAGCAAAACAACTTCACAATGTGAATTTTAAGAATGATGCATTATGCAAAACACATGCAGCTGTCTTCAAAGGGATGGTCCAAATGTATGTATTTTGCAGATCTAACCAAAGCAATTTATATACCCTCCATTCCCAGAGGTATAAATTACTGCCTCCACACCTGAGAGGTGACAGGTGACCATGCCCAACACATGTAGCTTCTGCAAAGTAACACAGATTAATTTGCTAGTCTTTTTAACGCTAATTATTTACTTTTTACTTAAACTAGGAACAGATACACTATCAGCTGCAGCCTCTTAGCATCAAGGGCAGTAACTAATATCTTGAAGCAGCAATTTCATAAAATATTCAAATTAAATGTCAAGAACATATCTTTGTGTGCCTTGAATGATACCCTTTCTGTCTGCTGGAAATAAATGTCCCCAGAAAAAAAAAAAAAGAGAGTTCTATAATAACTCTCAATTTCTATGTTTCAATGACAAAAAATTTCAACACTGTCGGTATGTGAAATGAGATCAGTAATTCTGACAGTTGGTCTCAGGACATAGCATTCAGAAAGGGGAAAAAGATATTCTTTCCATTTGTTTTAAGACGTCTTCAAATACTAAAGGCTGAAAATATCTTTTTTTTGCAAACTAAATACTGTTATATGGAAAAAAAATCTCTAACTAAAGGAGGAGTTCTTAAACCAATGTGGATAAAGAAAAGTTGAGTCGATATCAGCAACATTACAAGACTAAGAAGCCAGGATAAGGACACTTCTAGATCAGGATAACATAAGGAACATTGCCTAACCCCAGAACGGGCCCTTCTCTGGTGACGCTACCAAAAATAAATTGCGCAATTGTACAACAACTTCATAGACAGTGGTGCAAATTTCCCTAACATCAGCAAGTCCTTAGTGAGAATATAGCTGCTGAATATACCGAGTGTCTTTTTATGCTGTTATTTGAATAGAACACACAGAGACAATATCTGAGAATTTATGTAAAAGACTGATTGAAATGTTAAACTTACAGCTGTGGTAAATTGGGTCTAACAAAGGGATCGTTTTCTGCCCCATTCACAGCTTTATTTTTCCTCTGCTTGGGTTCAGAATTGGCAGATGGTGCCTGAGAATTATTTGTAGTTGGAGGCTTTCGCTTGGCCAGGAGCTTTCTTTGCCTTTCAATGTCTTCCCTTTGTTGATTCACCCACTCTTGCTGCCTGTAAACCCCAAAAAAAGCTTTATTAAAGTTTCATCAATTTGCATTTTTTAAAGAACTATCTTTTTAACTGATAAGGCATTTAGAAATTTTAGAAAACTTACTGTACATGTGAAAATGTTTCCTAGCAAAGAATACCAGTGTTCTTCACGAGGTGGAAAAATTTTGCTCAAGTTATGGCACATCTTACTTTTTAAATATAGGGTGGTTTCAGGGTTTTTTGTTTGGTTGGGTTTTTTTGGATTTTGTTGTTTTGGGGTTTTGTGCGTGTTTGTCTTGGGTTTCTTGTTTTGTTTTTGAAAGTGTTAAGCATGACTTCTGCACAAGAAAAAAAAAAAACTGAGCTGGTGGATACCTTCTTTTATACCATAAAAAACACCCCCCGACAGCATCAATAGAGAGTACCTGATTTTTATAGGCCAAACATGGAATTTGATCTGGCTGTTCCAAAATCGATCATCAGTTTGGTTGTGTGGCAAAGGATTACAGCTTTTATGCAAAACACATCTACAGACTGTTTTTAAGACTGTTGAGAAAAACAGTGCCCTAGGCAATCCCACAATGCTAAGACTAAATACTGGCCTTCAAAAACTACCATCTTGGTTAATTACTTTTTAAAATATATGTATCCTTCTATCTATATATCTATCTGTATCTTCAATGAATCAGACTCATTACCAAAGAACACCTTTGGAAGCATTGCACAATTATTTTACCACCATCTCTTAGAGTCTTGCAGAGTCCTTTTCCTTGGCCCCATCTCCGCTGAAATACCTGCTGCAGCAGCTCTTTTCCAGGTGGTTGTTCTCCCCCATCCACTTGCACTAGACCCCTTTTGAGGCTGCCAGATTTGTCACTGCTCCTTCACAGCACTAAGCAGCAGGATGCCTGAAAAAGCTGCTGTCATGAGGATGTGCAGGTAGCACCTATGTGACCAGTGAGAACTTCACAGACCTCATCCATCCCCATGACCACCTGTGATACACGGTTAGCTTCCTGAAAAACCACTGACTTAGTTTTATAGCTCTTTCTATCAGCTGAGTTGAATAATTATGTGCTGCTTTATTTACTACATTCATGCTTTTCTAAAGATAGTTAAAACAAAGTGAAATCAAACTGTTTTTTAAAGGCACAAAACCTTAGCATTCCCTCAGCAGGTTAATGGGAGTTCTATACTCTGTTCTCAGACTTCAAAAGGCAAAGCAAATTACAACATATGAAAAGCTACTTCAATCCTAGAACACTAGTAATAAAAAAATCCACTAGAGGGAAGTAACAATTAGTGAGAATTTTAAGAACATAGCATTGACTAACTTCACAAGATTTTGAAATGCAAAGCCATCTGTCCACTGCTCAGTAAATGAAGCACCATGACGAACTGTTGTAAAATGCCCCAGGCGTAATCTGTCTTGCATGCTCTTCTCTCTGCTTGCCAGCTTCTCCTGTGTGCTCTAAGAAAACAACAACAACAACAAAAATTCATATTTAGTAACACTAAAGTGTTCAAAAAGTCAATAAAACACTCAGGGCTTTTTTTCTCCAACAGCCTTTTAAGGCAAGGATTAGAGGAGAGTAAATGAAAATATCTTGTAGTATTTACTCTATTTATTTTAATTTCTACAGAACTCAAGCATCTGCAGTTGTCAGAATCAGTACTAGAGGATGATTTATGCACAAAAAAAAGAACCTGAGTTTGGCTCAGTTTTCCTATAAAGTTTGCTACTCTTTGTCATTAAAAAGCCACTTTATTTGTAAATATAGAAAAACTGATAGAGTATCAGCATCATAGAGGATATAATTAAGATTCTATTTGTTCACGTCTACTACAATACACGAGCTGACTCAGATATCACAAAGAATGCACCTACTATACTTAGCCTGGAAACTTACTTCCTGGAAACAGAGCATCCATGTTACTACTTGTACCAAAGTGACTTGGGGCAGGGACCTTTATGTGGGAACGCCCTGTGGGCAGGCTTAACTGCAATCAGATATTCACTTGCTGTGACAGAAGCATATGCCCTTCTTAGAACCAGCACTGCTACCACAAGCATCCTCGGGATGTGACAACCGAGTCTGCCTAGTCTCCTTCAGAGAGGAAAGAGTACTGTGAACACCTAATGCAAGGAAACCTCTTCAATTGTTACAAATGCTTGCTTCATAAGAAATGTCTGTGGCCCAAAATCACACACACAAGAACTGAGAAGTTGTCAGAATTACAGATCTTTTTGCAAATAGACTGAAGAAGGGCCTTTCACAAGAAACACCCCTTGTGGTATTCTCATTCTGAAGGTACCCATCTCCTATCATGTCAAACAGATCTTTTCCCTGCATTCCCCTCATGCTGGAACTTAGAAAGATCTGCAATAATTTATTTATGACATGCTAGTGAGGAAACTCTCCCTAATCCTCCAATGGCTCACTTTTTGCCATTGTATATGACAGCAGCATCCAGCAGCTAGCACTTGGGAAGGCACTTGTACTGTTCATCTTAAAATTTTTTGTATCCTGACTTGTAAGAACATGATTTTCTATTAACGTTTTAAGATTTTTTTTTAGATGAGGCTATTTTAAAGAAGAGGGAGAGAAACAGGGTATCCTTGTCTTCTAATAAATTGCTGCTAGTTTAAATATAATGGGCATGAAACTTCAAGAAAAAATTCTTTCATTAGTAGTAGTATGAAGGCAGTCATCTTAATTTCCTTTTTTCCATTAATTCTGAGCTAACATGGCATTTTATCATTTTACATCAAAAATTACCTTAGCCACTTAAGTGTCTCACAAAGAGATATTATCCATCTTCTCTCCACAACAGATTACGTTCAAAAATTCTTTTATCCATTGTGATCTTACAATTTGTCCAGAAAATATGCCATATACTAAATTCTTAACTTTTATGGTTTGCATACTTGAATTACTTACAATGGGTAAATCCTTAAGTTAAAAAAAGCTACATTTTCCACAATCTGAAAAAGGCTAAACATTTTATATAGGTTATTCAGGTTTATAAAAATACTGCCAGATAGAGACCGTGGATATGAAGTTTCAATCTCAAGCAACTAATGTGAAAAAGTTGAAGCAAAAATGAGGAATCATAATGGAGTTTTACATCTCCCAGCTTTAATCACAAAGATTTTAAGAGCACTAAACTTACCTTTTCAATTAGAAGCTTCTTGCTCATTGAAATACATTTGTTTAACCTTTCTTTGTATTTTTCAAGTAGTTTTTGTTGCTCATCTATTTGTCTTCTAAGATCACAATTAGCCTAATAAATATACACAAAATATGAAGGGTTATATTGAAACACTGTTTTTAAAATCAGCTGTCACAGAAAATAAATACATCTACTTTCACATGACTAAAGTAAGGAACACACAAACACATCTATTTATCTAAACAAAGATTTAATTTCACAAATTTATCCCAATCTGCAGAAGGATGTCTTGCTTCTCTTTTATTTCCTTTACATTGTCCTACATTCTGTATTACAGAGCATTCAGCACACAGAGAATATATAAAAGCTGTGTACCAATCTCTTGTTCAGCTCTCCACTGAGGGCTTCACTTTAATTCAAAAAGAAAGTTTAAATTTTAGCATCAGATCTTTATAAATGATTTCTGAAGTCATGTGAATCCTAACATCTTCAATTTAAAAGAAAGCAAAAATTTCGCTAGGATAAAAGTTTCAATTATCTGAGTAGGAAGTTAAACAAATTTCTTGTGTTCCAATTATATTGAAGTTATTACCTTAAAAATCCCAGAACAGTATTACTTTGATTAAAACAAAATTTTTTTTTAAAAGTTTTGGGTTGTCTATCCCATACCGTTGAACATGTGTTAAAACAGTCTACATATACAATTTCATGGTATATGATTGCACAGGTTAATATTTTTATGTATTGTACGTGTGTATGTACACATACAAACACTAAACATACTACAACTTGTGAATACAGGTTTGTTTCATATTTTGTACTTCCATATATCACCTCTCCAATGCTTCCTTCAAGAGCATACGCATTAAGATTTTTTTTCTGAAAACAGGTCTTACAGCACAGTATAGCACAGTTTTCTTATTAAAAGCAGGTATTCATTGCCTGTAATTATTTCTGTCACAATCACCTCCATTCTGAAAATGCCAACAGTTGTTCCACTGATAAGTGTTATTCACAATTAGAACCAAAAAAAACCCCAAAACCACCTGTTACGTGAATTATAATACAAATTTAAGGAATTGATCAACTGCCTGCAAATTGCATTAGCTTTCTTTGCACCTTCAGAAGTCTATTAACATATTTAATCATTAGTAAGTCATAGCACAGAAGCTGAAAAAAAAACTTATACATTTCATTATACAGACTTCTTAGATTCAAGAAAAAAAATTACAAAAATTAAAAATTTGTTATACCTTTTAATTTAGGTAGTTTTTAAAAAATCTAAAATATTTGCCTCATTTTCAGTCTGTTGTTCTGAATAAATACCTTTACCCCATGTCCAACACTTACCCTGAGTAAGTCATCTATACGACCTTCTTTCTTTTCCAAGTCTTGATTTTTATTACTTTCTAGTGCAGCTAATTTCAGCATTGTGAGATCAGTCTAAAAAGAATATTTTGAAACATTTATCCTTTCCTTTAACAACTACAGCATGATTCTTCTTATGTTTGTTAGGAAGAGAAATAAACTACTTTAAAACATTCAACAAGACCTGCAAATCTTATTTTCAGGTGTTTTGGAAGTGTCATGACAGGTTCTAATTCAAAACTGCTTTCCCTCTTCATGAGGACAACTGTGAACAGTTGGGACAAACCATTAACAGTATTAAAAGATTATCACCAACTGAGAAGTTATTGTTCATAAAAATGCATAAAAAACAGGGCAAGAATGTAAATGTCAACTAATTAATTTCTCTGTATTGGTCAAGAGGTGCAGCAACCTTTTCTGACTAACATGTGAAAGATAAAACAGGATCACGTCAGAAATGGCAGAGAGAATGAAACAGTTGCTTTCAGCTTTAAAAAGTCACGTCAGAACTGTGTGTTGATCATTTTGATTGCCATCTCATTTTTCTTCTTCAATGTCGGATTTTAAATGCAGTATGACAATGGCAGCTGTCAATTCAAATACTGCCTGGAAGAGCAGCCTCTACTTCTAAAATCACACAACAGCTAAAATCTTGAGCAAAAACCTACCAATGACATGGTCATCTATGTAATCATGAAGTGCAATTCTGGGAGCCGAGCAACTGCAGAATACAAAACTCACCAGAGATATTTAAATTATGAGCTGCTGAACTTAGCAGAAAAATTATTTGGCAATTTTAAAAAGCAAAGCTTTTGCAAGCCATTAAGAGTTTAGAAGAAGTTAAAAGAGAAAGAAATAAACATAACTACCTTTTTTTTCCCTGCAGTCTGAAGTGATATAGGATAGCTCTACTCAAAAAGTTACCTGAGTAATCTTAATAGATAACTGCTTTGGTTGTGTAAGAGGGTGGTCCCCGAAAGCTAATGAAGTAGGAGAAGGACTATTCTGTCGAACCTGAAAGGCATGAAAGCAAAGTATTTTAGAGATAGCAGTATTATTTAATTATGAGCATAGCCTTGTTACAACTCCTGGCAGGAACATTACAAAGAATAGAGAGACAAGGTATTTTTCTTACACAAGCTACTACTTGGAGCACTGCATTGAGAGCTCTCAGTATGGCGTTACATATCACTTGCAGTTCAGGAAGGATGCAATATATTCTCTAAGAAAACTACGATTGTCACTTTTGGGAAACAGACTGAAAGATTTAAGACAATACAAGACTGACATAAGGTGATGTCAGTCTTACACAGACTTATTTTTCTGATTCTGAGCTTCCACAACTCAAGAAAAATGTGAGTTATTTTTGGAGTGTTTAGATCTCATGGGAGAACCAGAGAGGGGAAGCTAGTGCAGATCAGAACACAATCCTGTTAATGAACCTAGTTTATGTGAATGAGACATTTTCAAGCCAAATTCCACAATCTGTATTACACTCCATATTGTTGGCAAGACCAAGAGGATGCCTGAAGTTGAATGTACATGGAATAAAAGCTGAGGTCTACCATCAGAGAAAACAAATCTTTTCTGGCAATCTTTAACTGGCAAAATTGGTTTGGCCATTTAGAATAACGTTGGTCTGCTGAGCACTGAAATTGTGCTTATGAGAAGGAAAAAAAAAATGAATTAGCACAACCAACAAAGAGAATTTTAAAAGCAGATTAGGTATCAATTATTTTTAAAAAAAATGATTTATCAAAAACTGAGTTTTGAAGTCCCAAGTTAGGAGTTCAAGTTTCCTTGTAAGTAACAAAAAACCTCTCCTTTTTTGTGTGAGGCTTATGAATAGATGTCATTACAACATTTTAACATTTATTCAACATTTTACATAACTACTTTGTATTTAAAAAGATGTTTAAGAAAAAATGACCCAGTGTTAATAGAAAAATTTAGTTTTAATACTTAATTTGATTTTTTTTTTTCCTATTGGAAGAATGAACTCCTTCCCAGGACTCGTTCCTTTCAAAACTCTCCCCTTGAATACAGATTATTTTTAATTTTGCTATTTTTAGATTATAAAACTATCTCCAGCAGTTCTGAAGTTGACAGACTTACAGAAGAAGGAGCGGAATGTGAGTTCTGAGGAGAGCGGATTGCAGGAGGCACGCCTCGCACTGGACTCGAGCCGTTTCCACCTTGGTACTGTAGAGCAGATATGGCCCTCCAATTAGTCAATCTTCTCAAAATACATGATACATCTACTGAATGATACAGCTCATCTGTACACAGAATGTGTAAATCAGGTTGTATTACTTTTATTAGTGCAGCCTTTAGCTGTTTAAAGAAAAGTGTGAAAGATAATGAGTTTTGTATTTTAGTTCAGGTTCCACGAAGAGATGACTGCATCTCTACTTCAAGGTTTATTAGTCAGAAGCTTATGTGAAGAAAAAAGAAGTAATCTCTCAAGAGGCCTGTCCATTACAACCAAAAATGTTGTAGCATCCAAAAAAAAGCTAAAAGGATATTTTAAAAGGAAGTTTTAAAACCAACATAAATTTTACAAAATTCTTACCTCAAAATAGTCACTAATCTTGTGACCACGTCCCCCAATATTCTTTCCTGTAATAAACATAGTAATACATTAAAACTGGTTAAATAAATTACTTGTAGAGGTGTCTTACCTTTTTACCTATAAAGTAATTACAGCAAAATCTTACCACTTGTTAATTGGTTTTCTTTGATGTGGCAATATGTGATGTCCCTATATAGGTAATTATGGGATTGGCCAAAACAAAGGGATTTTCATATTCCATTTATTGAGAAATCAGATATTAAGTCACGCTCAACTCCTAAACCACTTTAGAGTAGACTTAGAAGAAACCCCAGACCTGTTCTAGATAACAGGAAACTCATCTCTCATCCTACAGATCTAAACCTTCAGCTCTAAGTCCCTCCCCTTTTCAGGCACTATCTCAAAGTTCACCAACTTCAAAAGTATCAAATTAACCAAGTCTACTAATATTATATAATCCAGGTGAGTTATTATGCCCAAATGTTCTGCCAAGGATTTTTCTAAGTGCAGTAGGAACAGTGAGGATGTCATAGAGGATGACAAGTATTTCCAGTCCTCTTAACCTGATTATGAATTGGGTAACTCACAGCGTTAACTAAGGAAACAAAACACCGGAGAATGAGATTAGAATTCATCTTAAATGCATTGAGACTTGAGGAGAACTAACGTGAACTGTGTTGCTTCAACGTGAGGACCTGACCCGTATGTGGCAGTCCAGAGATTGTGCCTGTACCTTATCCAATGCACAAATGCTTTCTTCTGTTCAGCCCTAAGATGACCCATAAATCTTAAGACTGTTTTTCTACTGTGTAAGTCAGACTACCTGTTGGGAGACATCTTGGAAATGGACTACTGTTTAAAGCTTTTTACTTTATAGAAAGAAATTTTTGCAATACATTAGGAGATCATTACCCATCAATCCATAAATTCAATTTCTACTTTTTAGCAAAGATTTTCAATATTTTCTGTTGTTTCAGCCCTGATGAATTCTCTCTAGTCCAATATACCTCTGTACTCACACTGCTGCATAATGCTGTGTCACTAAGAAGTAACACAAAAAACCAGAAACATTTGGCAGCCCTTTTTGTGTCAAGACTTTTAACAGAGAAATTTAGGTAAAATAATTTCAAGACCTCGAACAGCACACAGCCAACTTCTCCAGCAGTCACCCAGTCAGTGTACGTGTATCACTACTACTTCCCTCCAGCCAATTCTATACCTACCCTGTAATTCTGCTAGTGATTTCTGTCTTCATACTTAATTCTCATATATCACTTTACCAAATTCAAACTTGCTTTCATTCAGATAAATGAGACAGACTGCATTCCTTTTCAGTATAGAAAAATCTATTTGATTTCATGTTACAGAACTCTGCACTGAAGGAATATGTCAAATTATTCTGGCACAGCCAATTATGAATAGATTTACACTGATTTATCCCATGTTCCAATTACTTCTATGTTCTAAACAATCCTTTTCTTCAGCATTTATAGATTAATTTACATCATCAATATCCTGGGTATGCAATATACAAGAGATCGATTTCTTGTTTCTTTTTTCCAATCCAATAGAAGTGAATTATTTGCTGTGCTTTGACTATACTGTACCACTCCAAGAGGCTGCAGATTCTTAGGCCAGCTCCTTGAGAATATTGCAGTGCAGACTATTCAGTTTCACTGCTGCTGACAGTAAAACAGTAATTATAAGACATTATAATTGTGTTTTCTATATTAAAAGTTCTGAAAATTTCCATCATCTCTAATTTCAACACTCATTAGTAACAGGAAGGATAAGCTACTAGAACAATGAAAATTGGAAATTTCATTCAGGTACTTTGAACAAAGCAGGTGTCTACAAAGTAACACAAAGAAATTAATTTTAGTCAAACTACATAATTCTTCTACTAATAGCATGCTGCATCACAAAGACTTCCAGATATGGAGCCCATTGATATATATCTGAAGTGACATTTTCTAGCTCAGTTAGAATGAAAACTAAAGCTGATACAGATGTTATCAGAACTATTTCCGCTCCCCTTCTGATGAATTTTTGTCTTGAGGTTAGATTTCCACCAGCCCCACAAAAAAAGTCACTTAAACAGGGGAATGACAAAAACTAAACTTTGTAAATAATAAATTAGAAATCAGTCTCATCATGATTTCCCCACCCCTCTAGACAGCTACAACCTTTCACAGAAAAGGAAAATAAAAGTCCATTTTTATATATACCTGTAAAACAAGCATCAGATTTTGTAACTGGTAATCCCTTTTTCCCCTTATCTACTGAAAAGAAATTCAAACCACAAGGTATTTTGCACGAGAAGAGTTGCTGTGATTCTTAAAAAGATTACAGAATTGTACCATAGCTGCGAGTTACACATGCAGTAGCTAATGATTCTTTTGGGTAATTACCAGTCCAGTTCACATTTTACTTGCCCATCCCTTCCAGTGACAAATGGGAGGGTGAGATAATCATCTAAAACATAACACCTGTCTTACATAAGCAAAAATACAGAATTTTTAAGGCTAACAGTCAAAACTGTGTTACATGCAATCAATATCTAGTCAATTTATATTTTAGTGTACCTTGGCTGCTTTCACTCTGAGTGTCTGCTTTTCTTTTTCTTCCTCTGGAAGGTTCTGACTGTTTCTTCTCTGGAGTCTACAAACAACAAAAAGAACATGATGCAACATAAGCTCTATTTATTTATATTATTGCTATATTATTGTGAAATAAATTTAAATCCTCATCCATAAAACATGATTTCACAATTCAGCAGGGATGTAATTTCAGATCATAGTTAAACTAGATAATATGATCTTTGGTCAATCAGGTAAGTACAAGCTGGAAGAGATATTTAAGAAAGTGGGAAGTAGTTCTTAAATTAGTTCCCAAAAGGCAATTCCACATATTAATTATTAAGCAATTACTCCTTTTCATCCATTCCAGGGTTTATTAACACCCAATTTTATTTCATTTATGTCTACATTTTACCAAGATCTTTGTATTTTAATGTGGGTGTTTTAAAGCTTAAGTATTAAGTGAAATAATCTCATTATTGATGGTGTTTTCCACACACTGTTGTAGCATAAACACAAAGTACTAGTGCTTCAATAGGAAGCCAATAATGTTACACTTTTTCAGAAGTGCAAAAGATATTTCTAAACTAATAAAAACTGTATAGATTTCTAGAATCTGCTGAGAATTTTAAAGAAAGAAAAAGAGGAAAAAATAGCAAAAATTGCTCAAAATGTTAATATCCATCCACTTGGAAAGTGTCGTCCTCCCCATATACTTTTATCTCAAGAAAAAGAAAGAAAAGCATCAACGGTAAGTGAAAAAATACAAATCTGTTAATATTCTGGAATAAATTTTTCTATACAGTTGCCTAGAAATTACAATCAGCATGTACAACACAGGTAACAAGAAAGGGCTGTGATCAGAAGCATCTCTAAATTATATTTGCTTCTTTTTGATCTGAGGATGCAAACCAGTTAAGTCTCCCCAATTTAAGTTAAATAATACAAGCTGCTCTTGTTCAAAGAAAGCATATTGCAGCTCTGTGTGTGTTCATGGTGCCTCATACGTAACCAGAGAAAGCATAGGAGACATTGCATGAACTATTTTACCAGTACTACTTTACCAATAAATCAAAGGTCCCTAAACAGCTCGGACTAAATTTGAGATCAGTTACAAGATGCTTCATTTTTTCATGATACTGTCATTTAATCATTTTATTGTATCTGTTATTTGGTGCTCCTAGTATGCTTTCTTAACACAGCAAATTATACCAACATTCAAATTTCAACCATCAGTAAAATCATTTCAAGGACATTTCAATTCCAAAATCTTCATGTGGATATGCTCAAATATAAATTTACTACAAATATCCAACAGTATTTATGTTGGCAAGAACCATTTTAAGCTAGCTGTGATCCCTAGAAAATTATTAGTCTATAAAAGAACCAGCAGGACAAGAAAGGTCTTCCTTACCTACACCACATATTTTTTATGTGCTTTGACTCTGTGTGGAGCTTCATAAAAATATCTTTGGAAGTTTTACAACTGTAACTGTTGTATTATCAGGCTATAAATTAAGTTCAAATTAAATATATTTTATTTCAAATAAACCCATCCAACTGACATCTGCATCTTTTACAGTGCTATCATACATTAGCAAACTATATAACACAGATTCCTGGAAATGAAGTTATCTCAAGACTATTGATTCTAAAACCAGAAAGCATAGCTTAGAAATTTTACTTTACTAATTTGGAATTATTGCCAGTTAAATAGGTCACATTAAGCTATCTTTCCACAAACTAAATTGAAACTACTTAACCAAGCATTTTCATGTTATTCTTGTTTTCCAGCTTTTAATTTTGCAGTTAAATTCTAATGTAATCATTTTTACCTACCATCAAGCATAAAAAAACCCAAAAGAAAAAGAAAACTCGAAACAAAAA
This sequence comes from Daphoenositta chrysoptera, assembly GCA_013397915.1. Taxonomy (NCBI): domain Eukaryota; kingdom Metazoa; phylum Chordata; class Aves; order Passeriformes; genus Daphoenositta; species Daphoenositta chrysoptera. The sequence continues at coordinate 83,835 of VZRO01005135.1, read as the reverse complement.
CAACAACAAAAACCCCCAAACAAAAACAAACAACAACCAAAAAAACACCAAAAAAAAAAAAAACAACAAACCTCCAAAACCCCAAAAAAACCTTTTAAAAGCTAATTAATGACAAAACACGTAAGATTTTCCCCACCAAAACTAGTTTCCAGCTGCTGTGGCTTGTATTTAAGAACCAGCCATTTAAAGAGGTTTATAGTTTTAAATCTCAAATAATTCATACATGTCTATTTCCTTAAGCTCTTCTGATTTCTTTCAGTGTTTAATTTAACCTTCCAAACTAGAAAGTACTAGCACACTAATGAGGTTATTAATGAGGTTACTCAACAAGGTCATGTTCCCCTTTTCTAAGCACAAAATTCACATGATAATGTACAGCACACATCAATCACTAGAAAATGTACTCCAAAATCCTTCCTAATGAATGGAGTCATATAAATTACAAGAAACTGAAGACTAATGGGGCTGGGGAGTATTCTCCTGATAAATGAAGAATGAAGCTACTTTCTGTAGCTTCTGAAGTATTTACATACAGCCAAGATTTAGATTAAAATGTTACTATTTCATAAGCAAGATGAAAGTTTTAAGGTTATCGAATGCTAGATTGTAAAGTTATAAGTCACACAGAGCCTCGCATATTAGCAGAGCCTCATACGTCTTGATCCTAGTGTTCCCCTCAATTTCACTGTGCTTCCCCTGAGTCTTCTCTTCACATTCATAGTTCTTTAATGTGCCACTTCATGATGAAAGCACAGAGTAATGACATGAATGTATCACCACGGTTTGATCAGAAATTTGCATTCTTGCTAGAAATTAATTTCAATGATTCTGAGATTTGCATATCTACTTTTTTTTTCTCCCCAAACCTATTGTAATACAACAGTGCTCTCTCAACATTAAATGATGGCACTGCTTCCCAATGAGTAAGTCTTCTTATTTCCACACTACCATCGCTATTATTACGAAACCTTCAAGGTCACGCTGTTAAAACAAACAAAAACTAACAAAACAATCCCACAACCTGTTTGCAATAATGAGATCTACAGCTTACTTTTTATGGTACTTTAGCATATAAGTAACCAGATATAGTTTTAACAACTATAAAAATTTATAAACATATTTGCTATTACAATTATAATTTAAGTGAATACCACTAACAACTTCTGAAAAAGACTTAAGAAATTGTATTTCACTACTCAATGTCATTTAGACTCATCTTTCACTGTTCAACGGAGCACTGGACTTCTGTGCAAGGACATTTTCTAAAAGAAGTCTATTTTTATTTTAGAATACAAGTCTTAGAATATTTAAAAGACAAAATATTATCTCTACCCAGAAGCATGGCTTGAGGTTAAAACACTGTGCAGAGACTTACTTTTAAACTCACACATCTTGGAAAAGCTTTGCCTCTGTATCTCATGGATACAAATGTAAAATAACATCTTCCTACACTGAAAACTTATTACACATATAGTCGGTGTTCTGAGATCACTCAACTACTCATAGACATGTTTTTTTGTCAAGGAATTGCAGTAATGCATCATAGCCTTCAGGCCACTGCAGCACATTTCCATTCCCACACCTACTTCAGAACTGCATCACTGCCCAGAGTATTTCTAGAAAAAGCCATGAATAAAAACAACAGGCAGACAGAATCTTCTGGTTAAGAAAATAGTCTATGCAGCTGAATGCATAATCCAGCTGGGAAAGGTGAGGGGGAAAAAACATAGCAGAGATCTTTTCAATGAGAAAAATAAATCACACATACAGAACTTTGATTTATAAGGTATCAGCTTTGGGAACCAATTAAATTTACTTGCTGGACAGCCCAGTAAAAAAGCATCTTGTAGTGACTGAGCAAATGAACAATTAGGCCCCAAAGCAAAGCTCTGACATGTGAAAACAATGTCAACAGCACATTCCAAACAACTGTCTCTCCAGCATGACACACTGTCACACAGCGTCCAGCCTAGGCTAGACATCCACTCTTGGTTCCAATGGGTATCATCTTGCCCATGCAATCTGTGATGCACAGAAGCAAAACTGTCAGAGGGACTCACCGACCCCAAAATAGGTAAATTCTAAGAGTAATTATTTATTTATACTACAGTGTAACTGTAGGATTAGTGCAACTATGTCAATGCTCATCACTAAGAGGAAAATATTCTACTCAAGAGAAGTCTGAGATCTGCACATTAAAACCTAATAAATGCAGGAATCCTTTTTTTGGATTACAAACTGGATTTAGGTAAGAAAACACACAGTGACAACTGCAGCTTTTACAAATAAAGATGATGGTTACTGTCTGTCCTTGGCATAAATCCGTATTTTAGAAGAAAACATGGTGAACTAGTTTCTAGAGTACTTTCAAGGATTCATCCCAAGACCAGTCAAAGTAATCTGTGCTGATGAAACACTTATTACTTATAGAACAAAAGACAGCAAACTATTTAAGCATTTTCAGCTCCAAAAGTTGTATGTATCCTCAGACCATGACTACACAGATAATAGAGAAGCAGAATCATGACCAAAATTCCAAGGAAACTGACTTCTTCCAATCATGGTTCCTCTTCCAAGATCTGATGTCTTTCAGTAATTTATGCTCTTTCCTATCTATCTGAGCAGTCTCCACTTTACTTTAAAAGCTTCTATACAAAATAAGGCATCAAAGTAGAATAAAAAAAAATTACTTGTTAGCATTAAAATCCTGAGATAATAAAGAATCTGCTCCACATACTTACCTCTGATTCTTTATCACTTAAAGATCCCAAGCTTCCAAAGCTGTGATTTGAACTCTCGTTATTTGTTGAGGCCTACCAAGACAAATAAAATACCCAACATTATACACAGAATTATAAAACATAATCCACTATTATCACTCTCAGTTACAACAAAAAATAGTAATTCCATGCTCACATGGAAAAAATGGATTAACTAAAAAACACTTGTGACTTGCAAGGGGGATAAGAAGTTTGACAGGTGGATATTTTGACAGGGCATAGTAAATTTTGAATTTCCATTGCTTTTAAGCCAAGTAAAACCCAAGCATATTCAAAACCACTGAAGAAAGTGCTGGAGAGTAACAAAATTTTTCAGTTTTTGAAGAAAAAGATGTTTTAATTAAAATAGGTTTTAATTTTCTGTCATGGAATAGATTTTAAAAATAATCTTTGCAATAGTCTAGTCTGTCTTGGAGAAAATCAAAACCTACTGACAGTATTATTCTACCTTTTTAAAACAAATTATTTCCCACAAAGCAATAAATTTACATGAGTGAGGGAAGAAAAAAAGCACCACCACCAACAAAAAACCCAAATAGTGAAATAGTTCCAAATTACAATATTTATTAATAAATTTACTAAGGCTGATTTATTCAGAGATCTTTTGAACACAGCACGGCACAAGGACATTTTAACAAGTCATCATCAACTGAGTGTCTTTTTACTAAAAAAAAAAAACAACAAAACACCAAAACCCTTATACTGATGGACTGGTCTCTTCTATATAGGAAGGCAGAACAAATACTTTGAAGTGAAACTAGTTCCAAAGCAATTTGCTCCCAAGCATTAAATTCCAGCCCTGTATCAGTTTGCATGACAGTACTCATCTGTGACATCTTCTGAATAACTACATCATCTATGAATTAAAATTTCCAGAGAAATGTTAATTAAACACACAAAATTTCCATGTGTATTTTCACCCCCAGGGCAGTCTCCAGTACAGAAATGCCTGTATGTAGCTTTTCCTTGCACTGTGTCAGTATCTGGTCATTGGAGTCAGCTAAGACAATCTCAGTAACCTACATTTGTATTTCCAACCTTGCTTACTAAAAAGCTTGAACATGATGGGCTTTTTCCCCCTAGAAATTCCAAAAATCTACAGTAAAACAGTTGATAAGGGTAACCTTTCAAAAGAGTACTCCAAATAAATAAAAGAGTCCATTTCAATTTAATTACTAAAAGAATATAATGACCTAGAATATTTCAAAAAATAAGCATTAAGTGCAGTTGCAAGCTCTGTATTGCCTTGCTAGTTTAGGAAAATGAGAATCTGCTACTTGGAGATTTGGATTTGTACACAAAGAAGTTTCTTATTTTGGCCTTCAAAGTCAAGGCAGACCAATGGATATTATATTTATACTCCACATTTTCCCAGTTACCTCTGCACATCAAATCAAAAATGTTTTATCAGTTTTTTTAATAAGAATCAGATAAGCCTGTCTGAACATCCCCCCCCAAGAGTAAAGATTATATTTTCAAAATGTGTTTTTTTCCAAAAACAGCCCAGATCAGCTACTACACTTCATGTTATCTGCATCAATATACTGAATGGTCACAAATAAAAGAAATACAAACAAAACTGATATAATTGTCATTTTACTGATGGTATAAGAAATCACAGGACTACAAGGTAAGAACAACAGTGTCTTACATGAGGATCTGCATCTATCAGAAAACAGTGGTAATAGTATATTCTGCAAATATTTATCAAAGCATTTGATAGTATTAAAAAAACTCCCACTTCATCTAGATGTCCATTTGGAAACCAACTGGGTGAGATACAGATCTTGGAATGCATCAGGGACAAGAAATGTTTTTTTTTCCATGGCAGAGTGAAAAAGGAAATTAGTTATTTTAAATTTCTTTTTCTGGCTAACTTGGATGAACAAAACTTGGATGAACAAACTGAGAATGTGAAAGTGGAATGTAATTTGGCTAACAACTGAAATCAGCTGAACAACAGACAACAAGAAAAACGCTTGAACAGATTTATGGAAATGGTGTGTAGTGACTCACAGGGGATCAAAGTTTAAAGAAGAGAAAGCCCAAGAAACCTGATAATACCCTTAAAAAAATGTATTACACACACAGCACTACACATTATGAGGAGGGAAAATTTGCAATAAAGGGACCAAAACAGCTGTATCAAAACCTAAAAGTTAAATGAAACTAAAATTACAGATCTAGTAATGAAAAAGGATAAGTAGTAATTTGAATTATGAGCAACTACCTGAGCTATTAAAATGAGTTAATTAATTAGGGGAGTAAGGAGTACTAGAGAACCCAAGGAATAAATAAACAAAGATAGGGCAGAATTATCGTGTTTAATTTTAAGCATAAGCTATGGCAAATATACAATTTTGTAATCCTAATGAGAAGATAATTAAACAGTGCATCAACGTCACTGTGTCAATCCAACCTCATTTCTTCCCGTTTAACTCACTTCTTGGTTTAAATGGTAGTAACCAAGTACATCATCACCTTTTTACAGCTCTGTGACAGTTACCTTCATGTCACTTTCCAAAGCAAGTTAAGATATGACACAAGATCACTATACAATCATTTCAGTTCTGTGTAGTTTGTTAATAGTCATCAATACATCACATGTCTTCAGAAATTTCATCAATGTCTGCTATCAGGAAGTATTTTGTTCTGTAATCTATTCTGGTAACTAAAATACAGCACAGGAAGCTAAAAATACTACAAGTTTGTGTAAAGCACTTAAAATATGAGGACACTGCAAAAACTTTGGAAACAGAATTCAGAAGTAATTATCCCTAAAAAAATTCCTATTACATCTTTTTAGTATCGGTTTATTAGTACTATGTTTGATGAAGAACATTCAAATGCACAAATACCAAATGGAGTATTCTGGCTGGGCAATAATATTGCAGAAATCAGTCTTGGAAGCTGAAGCTATGCAACACAGAATATGTAACAAAGACAAATTTATTGTGCAGACGTATTAACTGAAGGGTAATATACAACACATGGAAGATAATTATTCAGTGTTCATAAGGTTCTTCCCCAAGTGTTGCATCCTGGCTTAGATACTTAAGGACAGGAAGTCTACAATGAAAGCAAGAGAAATTGATATAAATGTCTGGAAATAATAATTGAAATAATTTGTTTACCTATATGTACTGATCTTCAAAAAAGTTTAAGCTTAAAAACAGAGGTCACACCAGACTCCCTATGTCTATTTCAAGCTGAACTGTAAGTAGATGCTCATCTGCAGCAGCAAGAACTCCACCTAAATACTGTGAAAATCTTCCATCTCTGATCACACATGCACTACAGCAAAACCACAAAATAGCCTGTATAAGCTCAATTTTCAGTGTTTTCAAGAACAATTCAACGTCCACATCACAGAAAGGTTCAGGACAAACAATCCCACCTCAAAGCAAAATAATAGACTAACAAGGATTTTTCTGAGAGCCTCTTTCAACCCAATGCTTTTGTAAGTAAATCACATGGACAATATGAAAATGAGATGGTGTGAGATAAATTAGTATTTCAAAGATGGCAGATCTGAATGACTGCTCTTAGGACTTACTTTAGCTCCAACACTGCAACTTCCAGTACTCCCAGTGCTGCCACTTACTACTCCTGTGAATCTTGCCTCTAACAATTCTTGTCTTCTTGGGTCCAGGCTATGAAGTTCATCCATTGCTCCTAAAAAAAATATGTAAGTTCATTACATTTCCTAATATTTGCAGTGGGATATTTTACAAACAAGCCAAACATACCGCTGGCCTATGCAAACGAAGGATTGTAACCTTAACTTGACAATGACTCACCATCTATTACCTAATAACCAAAGCACTCGAGGAATTACAAAAATTTTGTGGAAAGTTCTGCATATCAGAATAGCCTTGTCAATTCTGGTTGAAAACTAGAACCTGTTAGAGGCATGTAAGACACAGAGTCTGCAGTATGCAATACGCCAACCAGGCAATTATTTATAGATTAAAAACTAGCTGACAGGAACAAAGTATTTTCCAGCATAAAACCTCCCAATTCTGCAATGCATTCTGCAATGCTCTTGTTTTCTGTATTATTTAAATGTTAGACTATCAATGTCAAAGATCAACAAGCAGGAATTATAGGGGGAAAAGAAAGGAAATTCAGAAGGTAGATCACAGTCCTCAACACATGCAAAGGAATGTAGTGTTATATGGAGGTGCAAAGGTCAGAGGGAGAAGGAGCAGGATCAGCAATAAAAAGGGAACCAAGAATAACAGAGACCTTTGCAGAGGTGATGGCTCTGACAGAGCCCTGTAATTGGGGTAAGACAGTGCTGCTGGCATCAGCAGGGAAAGTAAGGTGGAAGGAAATGGAGGAACAAAAGGAGTTTCTGATGAGCTCAGCCTACATGAGTAGGCTGCAACATGATGTGCAGCTTCCTAATTTGTATTTAAATCACTTACGGCTGTTTAATGAGTCTGAAAGATGATGTAGACAAATAAGTCTTCCGTATTTACACAAACTGCATTCTGTGTTTTTATCTTTTCAACTACTTGAACATTCAGTTTATCTTCAATTGGAAACATTTCAGTTGCTTTATTTTAAATAAGATATTTCATGTCAAAGTCTTTATGCACTACTGTAATAGCACATCCTTCAAGTACCACAAAGTAAAACAGCCTCATGTTTTTCCGACTAAGACACAAGTTGGTGCTTTTCAGTCCCACAGGACAACACAAGAGTTCAGAAAGGAACGGTGCCATGAAAAAAAGTTTTTGAAATCCTGTTTTTGTGAAAGCTAGTTTGCAAAGTTTAACTGCTGCTATAAACCTCTACCCATCAGCTAAACATTCTAACCAACACACCAATATGGTTTTTCCCTCACTATTAGTAAGTCAAAAGACACTTTCTTATAGGACTCTTGGATATCTCAAAATCTTCAGCATTCAAGCCCTAGGCAAATCTTTCTGTTCCTGACATTTCGGCCACTCCTGGCCATGGAGCTAAGCCCTCTGGTAGGGAAAGTACTGGTTCTGCTATTTAGCTAATTCAAGTTGCCCATGTTCCTGTAAGAAGGCAGATGATGGCAAGTGTGCTGTTGGCACTCCTTTGCCACGGGAACTGGTATCAGACCTCCTCTGATGGAAGAAAATCACACCAAGACATAAACAGCTGGTAAGGAAACATTCCGGAAATGTGTTTGTGACAGAGTCGTCTTCTGAAAAATCAAACGGCGAGTGGCAGGTTGGAGATACCACATTTTGTTACCACACCCAAATGCAGCCATATATACAGCTGGAGGACTCTTTTCCAACAATGCTGTGGAATTACACAGTTTGCAACCGCAGCTGGCTTCTCTGCAGTTGTAACGCTGCTTCTGAACTTGCCTAGTAAAAATTTCTCCAATTTCTACATCCTTTAGATTGTAAACTCTCTGGGTTTAAAACTGTGTATGTACTGTATGCTGAGCGCAGAACAATCAGAAATCTTCTTTAAACTCTTGCTTCCTAAATTGTGCTTGTATACTGCTTTCAAGGTTTCTATAACAAATTGAACACTTCTCATATGCAAAAAAAATATTTCCGACATTTATGGACTGTGTAGTAAGGAGATATATATAAAAATTTTTGTTAAAGCAGATATGTTCAGCATATCTTTCCTAGTATGTATGACGTATGTAATGTATACCTTAATGGAAAAGTATTGCTCTTAAAAAGCGTAAGAAAGTAATCACAACAGATTTGTCAAGAAAGTTTAAATTATTATTATTTTTCTATATAACAGTAGACGTTTCTAAGTGTATGCAAGTCTGAAAAAAAGCATTTCAGTTTACCAAATAAACCATTTAATGAAGCAGGTCTAGCAGTATTTTGATTTATTAGCCTATTTGATAGTCACTGCCCACAAAAGTTCAGCGATCACTTAAAATTACTGCTGTAACTCCAGCAATCGCAAAACCACGAGTACATTACAGAAATAGATACTGCCATACCTTACACTGTTTATTTTATGAAATGTGGGAAAGCAATAATCACTGTGGATATAGCTAAGGCTCATCTGAAGTACGGCAGGCCTCATGTACTGTGTACTAATGCACTAAAAAGATCAGCACCCGTGGGTTAAGTCACTGGTCAGAATGTTGACATAGCAGGTTAAGGGGCAATCCACAGCATAGATAAAATACAACCCTTTTCTTTGCTGCTCAGATTTTGGAGCCTACACACACTAATGAAGGCACTGCATTCTCTTCACTATTTCTGCTGAAACGGTTTTTTGCGATTACGTTAGGGGTTTTGGTTTGGTTTTTGTTATTGTTAAATACTCAAAACCAAAAAGCAACATGCACTCTGCTATCTTTGTGATTTGAAGGACAAGACAGAAAAACTGGATTCAAACCTTCATTCAACAGAGACAAATCCCAGGAAGGATCTCAAGAACTGCCTTCCTCATTCGTGTTGTAATTTAAAATACACCACTCACATCCAAACACACAGCTGTTTTATCAAAAACAAGCAGCTCTGTACAATCCTTCAGTTCTCAGCACAAGTTACCTACTTTTAAAGGTACTGTCAGCTTTAAGGCATTTCATGTGAGGGACTTTTTTTTTTTAAATTATAGAAATTATGTATTAAATGTAAGGGACATAAATTTTTTTTTAAACATTAGACTTTATAAATTCTCCTGCTCACAGAATCCCTTGCTACCAACAAGACTGATATAACTTAAAGACCTGAAAATATACCCGGACTTCTTACTTGAACTAATGTCATTCCTACACCTGAAAGCTAACTCACTGATTCAAGGGACATTTAATCACATTACACAAGTACTTACAGCATATTTACCATCATGCTAAAGGAAAGACTGGCATTGCTACTACCCACTGCCATTCAAACTTCTACTATCTTCCAAAGAACACCTGGAAGGTTACCTGAAATTCACAGAAGATTCCTAAAAAACTATACTTTTTTATTTCTTGTAACCGCTACAGATTCTGAATCTTCTTCTGATAGTTTTTTTTGGGGGTTTTTTAATTACCAACGCTTTCTCGCTTTTGTATTTTTGGGAAGTGGTGGTATCCTACACATTAATTTATCAGACCCACAGAGAGCCTCTTCTCTAAAAATTAATATAAAATATACAGATATCTTGTCCTGAAAGGGACACTTTTAGCAGGAATTTTTTTGAAAAGAACTCCAAATTCCTCTGAGAATTTCTTTAGGAATGGGGTATGTCAAAAGTCAAAGTTCTAAGTCAGAGAAGCATTATGCAAGCTTTTTCATGGCATTTGGTATAATCAACTGTAATGCAGTCTACCTTAGCAAAACAGAGATGTAAAGATTCAAAGGATTCTCCATGGCAGTTAGAACACTTCAGAACCAGTGACCAAAAAACAATGAAGTGCAACTATACCTCTACCCCAAGGCTCCGCACCCCCAAATACACAAACACTTGTAAATGATCCACTTATTTAATCAAATACTTGCTCAGGCCTCAATAAAATTGGTATTTTAGGAGAAAAAGTTTAGCAGAGAATTGCGGCTGCAATTATTCTTCACCTTCTAAAAGTGCATCTCTTGCAATACTCTTGTACTACAACCTCTATCTTGAACGCTGGTGGACTACACGGAGCAGCACTGCAGATCCACACACAGAGGGCTGACAGATCAGACTATTCTTCTTTTCCTCTAAATATGGAATCAAGCTCCACAACTCAGTATTTATCTTTGACTCTCTTATTACCCTGAATTGACTCTTGTTATCTGGCAATCAATTACAGCTTTGAAATGAAGAAAGATCAACAGCTTCACACATTGTCAGCTTTCTACAATGAAGATAAAGTTCATTATGCAGAAGCCAGATTCTTCTTAGAACAACTCTCCAGATTAGATTGAGGCCCCCTTCTGCTGAATTCAAGGCCAGCACAAACCACCTTTCACTTAAGTGAAAGCCAAACTGGTTTGGTCTGGTTTCTTTAATGCATTTATATGCATATAGCTTTTAATGCCAAAGCAAAATACTTCAACACAGAGACCTATCTGTTGAATAGAAAAGGACAGTTCAACAATAGCCCAAATGTAAATTGAATTTCCTAATGTGCTCCTAGGAGGCACTCAGATTTAACGGTAACAGACACAGAATGAGAGTTATGCCCAACATATTTTTAGGAAAACTTCACATTAACATTGATAATATTGGCAACCATGTAGTCTTCCTCAATGGCAGTAGCATCATTTGTAACAGTAATTCTAACCAATATCCAGCTAAAAGGGCAAGGGGCAAAAAAGGAGGCAGGGAGGACAGTATACACATTTCCAACAGCAGAAAAAGCAGCCTGGAAAGTAGGGGGGTTTTTTGCCCCCACCACCTTTTCTGTTTTTTCATCAAGATTCCTTTAAAGGTATCAAACCAGACTTTAAGTATGGCAACCGTTCCAAGTATAGAAACCACTGTTTAACAGCACTGCAATGCAATCCTTGAAGTCCTTAAGTAAATGTTTATTTCAATTTGGAAAATCCTAAACATGTATTTATCCCACCATGTTGATGCTCCAATAATCGAACTTCATAACAATTGAGTATGATAGCTGTTGCCATTCTAGAATACACGTTTACCAGCAGGTAAAAGGAAAGCTTTAAAATATCAAATGCAGAACAGACTACAGAAAATTACTAAACCTAGATTTTTAAACCCTTAAGTAGTCTCTTAAAAATGAGATCACACAACTACTTTTCTTCATTCACCAACATGAAGATGCATATCTGCATCCACATGTATTTCCTTCTAATTGAGTTCTTCTCTTGTTTCATTTGGGAAAAAAAAACAACCCAGACCAAAACCAAACCCAAACTATGCAATCAACTTCTTTCTTCCCTAGCTTTCTGAAATTCTGGGCTTTCCTTATTGCAGGACCAACCAGAAATGACTTTTTAATTTCTAGGAAAATATGGTAATGAAGTTAACATTTCTGCCTCCAAGAAAACAAACTATTTGGTAATAAACTATTATGTAGTTAGGTAAACGTTGATCCAGGTGTCTTCCAGATTATACTTTCAGTGCCTTATAAAAGTCAGCGGAGAATAAAGTGACCCAGAACAAGTTGTCAGTCAAGGAATAGAGGGAGCACTAAAGTACAAGTCTGACCAAGGGAAAAAGTACGGCAAACCGAAATACATTATGACATCAAACAGGTATGGAGTGAACGCAAGTCTCGATTTCTAAATTGAAAAAAAATGGCACCTGTTCAACTTAAAATAGAACATTTGAGCAGTGAGATTGAGAAATTAATAAAACAAAAAACCAGAAAGTCACAAAGTTGACCTGTATTGCAAAACCATGTCTTGAATAGTCTCTTCTTCCACTGTGTGTTTTGGGAATCACAGAGAACAGAATTGAAAACAGCCTTGAAAATTACTAATGTGCTAAGAAATCAAGTTGAGATGCTAGTACAATGGCATAAAGCCAAGCGGTTTTAATTTGAGAAGAGTTCCATTTCAATGTAACAGCAAAAATACAGCCCAAAGTTCTTAGGAGAAGGCTTTGAAGTACATCACCATCCAAAGTGAATCACGATCCTGAAGTCAAGAAGGTCCCACTCAATCGAAATCAGCAGTCAGTAGGGCAGAAAGCAAGAGACAATCTCTGAGATTTAAAGCAAAGCAAATAAAATAAAATCCCAGAATTATATTTATGTCCTGACAATAGCTACATAAGCAAAGCCTAGAGGACACTACTTACCAATGCCCTAGGGTTACAGCTCATCCAAAATACTTAACAAACAGCTACAGATTACTCATGACAAAGTTTAACCTGGGAGTTTAGAAATGCTTAAAATCATTGACTTCCCAATGAACAGGATTAACTTCTTTTACAGAAGACTGTATAGCTGCTATAACCTCCAAACAACAGGTAATATGAAAAAGTTCAGTGTACTACATTCAAGTTGAAAACCTTAGCTGTATCTGAAGCTAACAGTGGCAGCAGATGAAACAGGAAAGGATAAAAATATATCCTGATGTTCAAGCGAAACTAGCTGTTTGAAAAGATCATAAAAGATAAGAAAATCCTAATGACAGAGAGATATATCTAAGCCCAGGGTAAGGAAAAACAGAATCCTTTTAATTAGTCAAGAGTCATTTTAAAGCACAGTGAAAATGCAGTATTTCTCAGCACCTGAGAACACTGACGCACATAACACAGCAGACAGCCCCCTACCACTGCTAAGGTGCCTAGGTGAACTTAACAGGCTTTTCTTATTAATCTAAAGAGAGTTTTTATTCCCCAAACTGATCCTCTTAAAATAAGAAAGACTGTCCAAAAGAACAGGCAGAGGAATGTGGGCATGTGAGAGGTAACTACTGCTGACAGGAGGCTGAAGGGTAAAGACAGATAATTAGCAGACAGATCAGGCTTTGGTCTACATAAAACCTATGGGAGGGAAATAATCTAACTGCCAAATTTTGGCCTAAAACAGCACAACTGTGGTAAGACTAAAAGTATGAGAAAAAAAAAATCTTTACTATGAATCTAAAAAGGCAGCGGTTTTTGACAAATATTATAAATTTATATCTTCTGATTACAGTTTTATAATTGCTGGATGGAAACTAGTTAAAATACTAAGCAGAGAATTAAAGGTTTTTCTGATGTAGAGAAAAAAAAACCCAAACACAGTAACTTCTAACCAATTTCCCATTAACTAAAATGTTGACAAGGAAATGCATTGTGGATAGATTGATGGGTTAATCAAAATTAATTCTTCTGGTGCCCATGTCCTTTCTCTCCCCAAGATGCAGCAGTCTATTTCCTTTTGGAAATTATTTTTTAGATTACTGTAGCTCTTGAACGTTGTTTATTTCACTTTTCCCAACAGTTCAACACTCCAGAAATTTGATCTAAAATAAAGAACACTTTGGCTTCTGGATAGGTAAGTAATTTTCTGCAAATCATTCTACAACAGAAATCAATTCTTTTATGTTAAAAAAAACTGTTATGATCTTCAGACTTCATGTCTGTGCTGCCAGTTTTTGGATTCCAATTTTGTGGCCAACAACCTGGAAAGGAGAAGTGAATTATAGAGAAATATGTTCCTGAGGGAACCCCTGCCAACACCTTGAAGAAAGACTTATGAATAAAGCACTTGGGCCAACTCCAGACCAGCTAGGAGACATTTGTGGGTAACAATTTAAGAACATTGAATCCTCCCCGCCTTCAGCTAAGCACTGTATTCTAGGGATCTCTTGAGGATTATGTGTCTCATCAGAGGGCTGTGGGCAGCAGAGGCAGAGATGAATTTACGAGTTGCCTACCAATGCTTGAATTTGGCGACAGACCAACAACATATACTCATGCAAGTGGGTATTTGCCACAAGGATGGTAGCTCAGAACGGGTCATTTAGAGCTTAGGGAGCAAGTGATTCATACAACAGAGAGGACAATGGATCCCCAGGGTCCATTCTATTGTAACTGGGCATGCAACTATGTCCTAGGCAATGCAGCAACGCCTCATTTCTGACTAGTTCCTCTACCAACCCTACCTCCTGAAAGTACACCTGAATTGCCTGAAAGCCACACCTGACTCAAGAGTAATGCTTGCCTCCTGAAGTAATGAAGAACTCTCAAATTTCTGAGTGACAGTATTTCCCCTATGTCTGGCATACAAGAAATTGCACTGTCCTTCAGTTCCATGAACTGCACAGGTGTAAACACAACCTGTTTGAGGTACAGCGCAGTACCCAAAGAAGACCAACAGTAATGTAAGTAATAGAAAGAGCTGAAAAGGAAAAAAAAGGTCACAACTGACTGAGCACCTTTAAAAATTACATCCAAACATAAAAAATGGTAACCTGTATGTCTATGACAGCTTTCAAGACTGAAGTCTAAATTAATGATGCTGATGGTCTGAAAGCTATTTAAGTTTTTTCGCAATACTCATTGAAACAATGGCATGCTGTCTCATTTCAATTTTGTTCATTATTTGGAAAATGAATCAACATTTAGTTTTATTTGGCATGTAAAACCATATAATAGGTCAGTTTTTAGCCAAATTTTTCTTTTTGCTAGCTTTTCCTGACGGAATTCTTCACCAAGCAAACTTTTCTCATCTTGCCCCAGAAATTATGCCATTATTTTTGCAGTGTGGGGTTTTTTTGTATTAGTGGCAGAAGTTGACAAGTATGAAATAATTAATAAAGAGAAGATAAGATACAGCACAGAACATTCAACATGGTATCTATCTATCCATTTCCCAGACTTTCACTGTAACTCCATGTGCATTGTGTACAGGAAGCGTTAGCATAGCAAATACTGCTATGAGCAACAGAACCACGACAAGGTCCTTCCTGAGTCTGTTGAATAATGCTTAATGTGATGAATGAAGGGAATGAAGGGAAAAAGAACAATTGAAAGAACATGCAGTGTATTTCCCCCTCTACTCAGCAACTGTGAGGCCACACCTTGAATACTGTGTTCAGTTCTGGGCCCCTCACTTTAAAAAGGACATTGAGGTGCTGAAGCACATTCAGTGAAGGGCACCAAGGCTTGTGAAAGGTGTAGAAAACGTGTGCTCTGCAGAATGGCTGAGCGAGTTGTTTAAGTCTTGAGGAAGCTCAGGAGGGACCTCATTGCTCTCTACAATCCCCTCAAGGGAGGCCGTAGTGAGGTGGGGCCGGTCTCTTCTAGAGTGCCTGCAGTGAGAGGACCCAAGGAAATGGCCCTAATCTAGACAGGGGAAATTCAGATTGAGTATTAGAAAATTTTTTTTCACTGTTAGAGTGGTCAGGCATTGGAATAATTTGCCTGAGGTGGTAGTGGATGCACCAGCCCTGGAGATGTTGAAGAGGTGTCTGGGTCTGGGTGATATACAATGGTTTCAATGATAGTGCTAGGCTAATGGTTGGACTGGATGACCTTGAAGGTCTCTTCCAACCTTATGATTCTGTATTTCTGTATTACTAATAGATCGAAAGCTGTTTATCTGGAATTGACACCCCTCAATGACAGTTAGGAAGCTACATTTTGAAGACTGGTATCACTGTATCCTCTCCTTTCCTTTGCACACCTTAACTACTGAATTCAATAGATCAGTTCATGGGCACTGTAACAGAAACACATGCTGTGCCCCACTGAAGAACAGCCCACTTGAATGAATAATTCACCACATCCAAAATCCCTCTCCATGTTCAGTAATCCTTTCTAGGCTCTTATGAACAGTATTGAGTTAGGCAACATCATTGCGTACTTCCTATGTCAAAATTCCAATCTGCAATATCTTTCCCCATCATGAAAGCCCTCCTAATATCAATAAAACAGAAAAGCCAATACAAAAAATACACCAAGGGAAAGTAACAACAGTGAACAGTATCTCTTCTGGAAATGCCCTAATTTGTAAGACTTACTCTGAAGTCATACAACTAGAAGTTTAAATAATAAAAAATTTGCCAAAACCAGGTATTTCAACTTGTTGGCTACAATACCACATGCAGAACAAGCCTGGCAAGTCAACACTCTGAACATATACAAACTACACAGGTGATACCCTGAACACGTTCATTACAAGAAATGGTATCCATTCCTTTGAAACTTGTTGCTATATAATCCCAAGTGTCACATTTACTTGCTTTTATAAAAGGTCTGGATTCCCCACTTGCAACTGTTCCCTATATTATTCTGAACTGTCAAGAGTAAGCAAGGCACAAGTTCTGATTTGGCAGAAGGATTTTGGTGGTTTTTCAACAACACCAACTTCTACCACTTAATAGCAAACTGCCAGAGCCAGAATGTTCCAAAGAAACAAACAGGTTTGTTAGCACAGTCCTCACTGATCATTTTGCAGTCCTCACTGACCATTTTGCACTCTTCACTGCTGAAGAAAGTGATACCAGAGACCAGGTTTATTGACTAGTTGACTCATACTGTCTAAAGTACTGCTCTAAGCATTTAATCAATTTAGAATAAACATACAGATACTGAAAAACAAATGCATCTTCAGTAAAACTTGTTTTTAATGACAGCATCTGATTTGAACATCTGCTACAGTGATGGAATAATCAGATATACAAAGCCCTCTTTTAAAGTGCTTTTATGAAGTTTTGGTCCAGACAACTGTCAGTTCTGGTAGCAACTGGATAGCCAACTAACACATCCACACCATCTCTGACCACAACACTCTGTGCATGTATAAATGTGATCCTAACCTCTCCAAAATCTCCCAAAAAGTCTTAAACAATCCTATCTAGGTTCCACACAGCTTTCTCCTGAAAAGGGAAGATTTATTACACAGTTATAAGGTCAAAAGCAGTAACTTTTCTTTCTTCAGAGTTAAAATCAGTGTTCTGGCACTAAATGCATTGCTTTATGACTGTATGCTACAAAGTTAGAAGAAAAGTTAAAAAAAAATATGATGGTACCTCTTTGGGTTGCCTTCGTCAATCAAAAGTAAAACAAGTCCTTGCTAGTGTCCTATAGAGCAGTATCAATGTATGATGTATTACACTGTACTACTCACACTACAATAAACAGATGCACAATACACAGGCAAGTTTATGCTTACAATCCACCTATAAGGTAAGAAAAACCTATTTATATTTTACAGAAAGTACCTATTGTTTTGGCCAAAGTTATACAAGACATCTGTGGTAGAACACTAAAAGACTGCCTGTCTACGTAGCAAACATCTGCCTCGAACACAACATTATGTCAAGAGAGATAAAAACTAACAGCCTGGGCTGCACATATGCAGGTGACGTGCTGCCTGCCTATCTCTACATCTCCCTCTTCATCTATGTTGAGAAATGTGCAGCAATTACTCTCGCTTCCAGGCAACTCTGTGAAAGGTATCCAAACAGAAAGAGAGCAGCAGAATTTGCCCATTTCAGCTTCATTTGCTGCAAAACCAGACGTTCCCTGTCCCCTTGGGGAAGAGGCAGCAAGCGGGGAGAATTACAAGTTCATGGGTCACTTGTTGGCGATGCAGACTAACAGGTCACAAGATAACACCAGTTTTGTGATACTCTCAAATGCATCCCACTCTGAACAAAAGGCTCACTACATTCCATCCCTCCATTTATTTCTATGCTGAGAAGGACTAAAAGCCAGGAGCAGTCCTGAAGAAGAAACATCTACCTAGAGAAATACCAGAAAGTACAGCAAATTTTATTTGCATCATTCAGTTATAAGGAAGCAAACCGAGAGCTCTAAACACTCTAGTCCACGAAATGGCTGTTCTGCAAGAATTTAAAATGGCACAGGCCTTTTACACATATCAAAAATAAACAGTAGCTTCTGCTATCTGAAGAAGGAGTGGAAAGGAAGTAAAAAGCAGAGGTCACCTATCGAGCAGGAACAGAGCAAGCAATGTCTCTTTCCCATAGGGCTTTTGGTTCTCACCCTCCTCAGAAAAAGTAAACTATGAAGGAAGAAATACATGATGTACAGCTTTTCCACAAATGAATTTTTTGAACTTACCCATAAGGTAAAGAGGCAGGACAAAACCCTTCACTAATGTAATAGAATACATTTATTTTTCTGAGTTACAATACCAGTCATTTAGTATTTGAAAGCTGCATTTGTGTCAATAGAAGTGTATTTCAGTTGTTAATTCCCTGAACTTCCTAATCTCCTTACTTCTGTAGCTCCTACTGCCATTTCTACCCTCATGATCTTCAAAATCTCCCAAGTACAGACAGCCCACTGACCCTCGAGGCAAGTGCTCTGCTCCCTGGAGCACACAGGACAAATGCTGACCACAGTATGTAACTCTTTAATCTATATTGTTCTTGCTGTTACATGGTGAGGAACATGTTATAAATAAGCAACTAAAAAAAGAAAATCATAAGTCTTTCCAAATATATTCATCTATTTCACTTACTACATTGTGATCAACTAGAACATCAGCCTCCATACAGTTTTAACATCCAACATGAAAAAAAGTTCATTACACCTCTAAGATTAAACTAGGGCAGTAAATTCACCACTAACTGTAATTACAAGATACACGAAATATTTTGGCTTTTGTACTACACCATTTTAAGAAAAAGGTATTAACCTCCAGTAACACCATCAATTTCCTCCTTTTTCAAAACACCTGTATGGCCCACACAGCATAGAAACTACAAAAAATTGAAACAAAAATAACATAACATATATTAAGATATTTAGACTGCAGAATCACAAGATTCACCACAAACCACCACACAACTCGTGCAACAGGATCCTGCCCCCTCTGCTGAGCAGGCCATGCTACCTGTGAGATGGCTCACTGTTTTCTCTCTTTCTCTCTTTCTTTTTCCTCTCTTTCTCTCTTTTCACCCTGTATAGGTGATTCTCAGAGAACCCAGCAACTAGCTACTGTTCCTTCAGGTTGGAACCAAACCTTGGTTGGTTGTTGTTTCTTTGGTTTTTTTAAATTTACATCTCAAACAGCCCAAGTTTCACTGAACAGGAGAAGAAACTCATTTCTTCAAAGTCCCTTGCAGGGAGGAGACTCTCAGAACATGGCGAGACAAATTACACATACACAGAGCTGACATGTTAAAGACTACACCTACATTTTTCTGGGACCTTGCAGCATTGTTCCCTATCCCATTGTTCCCATTGTTCTCTATCAACAGATAGAGAAAAAAAGGAGACTTATATGAAATGACACATGGATCAGTAAAAACACTAAGTTTAAGACTATGGGGGGGGAAATATTTCAAGCTTTTTACTCGTTCTTCTTACAGGACATCTACAAAGCCTGTTGATACCAACAGTATACACTGAATTCAGTTGCAACTTTGAGTACTGAACATTTTTAAAATTTAAAACCCACTCAGTTCACACACAAAGAAACATCCTATGTAATCATCTGTCAAAAATTCAGTTTTAGTGTTGCTCAGCATTATCATTAAAGAAATTTGCATTACAGCCATTTCTCCTATCCAAAGCTCATCATCTAATTTTAAACCAGCTTTCTTTTCTGCTATACTATCACTTTCATTCAAGTTTTAGAAGAAAAAAACCAGAAAGGATTTTCATCCCTTTCAACTCAGTCCCTTCCTAAGAACTGCCCATCTTGCTGGCTAAGCGAACCTCGTGGAACACAGTCTGCAATGACATGGATAAAACTTCAAAACATAAATGCAGTTAAAGCCCTAGGGGCAACCAGAAATTAGGAAAGTGCAGAGTTGTAAGTCTTTGATATCGTAAATTGAGAAACAAAATAGTATTTTCAAGTATATGTTCAAAACATACTTCAAGACACCAGTAAAAATGCTTACCTGTAATTAACATCATCCACCACGTAGAAGCACCTGAACACTCGCAGTACTATTGCCCTTTTATTCTTAAGGGCTAAGGATATTACACTGCCTTCTGTGGACCACTGCAGGCATAATTTTAGCAAAACCAAGCGCGATCCAACCTCTCCTCCCCATCTGACAGGAGATAAAAGCAAGATTTCTCCTTAAAATAGCTCACACCAGAGGCAGGGAAGTACCATGAAATCCCTAGGATGGTTAAAGTGGACTTTGTGGAGCCTACTTCCTGCAGCCGACTTGACAGAGATAGAACAGACCACACTACTGGGAGGCAGCAGCACACCTTACCAACATCTGACAAATCGGGATGTCTTTTATCTGGTGCACATTTAACACGACTGGTCCACTTTGGGGTAACTAAGCACCAGCTAACTACATGGAAAATGCTTTAAAACTGAATACATCTATCACCAAACATACGATGGACTTAAGAGAGGACCCAGAAGCAGATGAGGCTTACCTCCATCAGTAAGAAAACACAAACGAGTCCAGTGCCTTCCAGTTAGACACGGCAAAGGCCCTGATGAGTCTCCAGGTGCATGGGGGCATCCACCACATGCACCTCATTCCTGACCCCAGCCTGCTGCTTTAGCACTATCTCAGTGACAAAAACACGACTGAAACTTAAGCACTAGTCAAAGCCAACTGAATAAAAACACACCAGTAAGGAGAAAGTTTCAGCAGCAGCAGTTTCCTGAAGAACAAACAGGCTTGAGCTGGAGGCTGCCCTCCTCGCCCTGCCCGTGCCCAGCAGGAGCTGCCCCCGCCAGCAGGGCCAACACACATCACACGCCCCCAGAGCTGGCAGCCACCTCCCTTTCGGCTCCTGCATTGCCACAGTAAATACGAACACGTGATAAAGTCTAACAACGGGAAAACTTCTAAATACAAGGTACCAAATATCAACACAAATGACTGAGTACACCAGGCAGGTTTGGGTCTAACTGTTAAAATAAAATCCCTTTAGTCTCTAATGAAACCCTTTCCATCCCTAATAGCTAGTCATGCTACCTATTTTGGTAGTTACCTGAAACATTAATTCACTGCTTTCATCTACTGCTTTCACTCAACAAAATACCGTTCTGCGAGTACTACATGCTAACAAGATTATTTACCAAATGAGAAAACTCCACTAAAAATGGCTAATTCTTCAGAAATAAGCTCTTCCACTCACTATCTTTGAATCATTGATACAACAAACACAATGAATTCCATGACTCAATGGATGTAACAAAACGCATTTGTAACAACCTGTCTTAACTTAAAACTAAAAACGCAAGAGCAACTTCATTAAAGACTGAAAAATTACTAACAAAATCCGTTATTTCCCAACAAATCTCTCATTTGAACTGTTACCCATAACAACCTTAAAACTGGATTTCATCTTTTCTCAAGTGGTAACTGGTGGTCAGTGAGAACTCTGACACCTCAGATAAACCATCATTCCTCTCCAATCTTTCTAGACACAGGTGCCTGTGGCTGCGAAACCCTAGCTGCATAAAACACTCACCCCTGCTGCCAGCACTAGAGCAGGAGAGCTCCTGCACGGGGACCTGCTGTGGGACACGGGAGGAGACTCCCGGGCACATCCTTGCACCACCGTGTCACTGAGCTCAGCTCCAGCTGCGGGTGCGAGGTCCCTCTCCTACCGCACTGACCCGCTCACTCCCTGTCTCTAAAGCCTGCCCTCCCGCCAGCAGCATCGGCAGCGTGCACAAATGCAAACGGAGCAGGAGGAACACTGCTGACAGAAGCACAGGGCAAGCAGAGAAGCAGGATGGACTGGAGGTCATCCTTGCAGCCCAGCACCGGTCAAGAAGGGAAATTGGCAGTGGGAGAAGGCAGGCTGAGTGACCTGGGGATGTAGGAGAGAGCACACATCCCACCCAGGGACAGCAGGGTTGGTGGCACACTGCCAAATTCTGCAACTTCTGACAGTCACTGGTATTGCTGCCTCATTGCTTGCTTCTGTTAGAAAGATGGGATTTCAAAGGCACAAGAACAACACACAAAAAAAGTAAAAATAGCAGGAAAAATTTCCTTTTTTTTTTTTTTTTTTTGGTTTGAACGAACTTGAAGAGAAAGATTTAAGGGAAACAGCAGGAAGGTGGTGTCAGACGCTGGCAGAGACTGGTGCCTGTTGTTTGCACTTCTCTGGAAGAAAAAAAAACAAGTGAAAGGCTCAGAGAACAGCATGTTGTGATTTAGCCAAGAGAACAAATCAGGTCAACTTGCAATCACACAACATGGGGGGAAAAAACCAAACCCCATCACTATTAAGGTAATTTACTGGAGATTATTTCATTGTCATAGCTTCAGTATTTCATACCCAAATTATGATATATGTTGCAAGTATAACAAATAGGGAGAAAATACAAGAAATACAATATTAATGTATCATCTAATGCACAACCAGGCTGTTGTGAACTTTACATGTTTCTGTTCTTCTGTTTGAAAGCAAACAGCAATGCCAAAAACTAAAACTCATGATATGGCAAAACTAGCATGATTAATCCAACTGCCAAACTTTGTACCATCTGCAATCGTCATCAGGTTTAACAAAATTACATATTTGAAAAAATGAAACAAGTTTTTAAGAGGTATGTAATAATAAACAACAGGAATTTAGAACATTTTTACTAAAAAGCAGCTGAAATCTTTGTGTAAGTTTAGCTTGTTTATGGGACTGCTTTGTGAAACGCAGAGTCCTAACAGTAACATTAGTATTCCTAATGATGAAACAGTTCACTAAGACAATGGTTTGTGTATATATCAAAATGTGTACATTCAGGACATATAAAACTGCTACCTCCTTAATAGTAACCACTTGCATGTTCTGGATATGGCAGCATGTATCAAGCAAGCAACTGAAAAAAATCATGTATGGATGCAGAATACAAAGTACCACCTAACAAGGAAGACCAACATGATATTTGCTTTTCAGTTTGAATACTGGTGTAACTCCTCTTAGGCATTATTTGTATCACAATCATTTAATAACATAATTTAATTACAAAGAGGCAAAATGCAATCTGATTGTATAAGTAAACTAAATAAGCAATGAACTTCAAAAAAACAATCACATACTGAGGCTGCAACATGCACAGCAAATAGTGCTTTTTAAATCTCATTTAAAAATTCCAAAACTGCATCTTCAGGAATTACTTCTATTTGAATCCTACAGTAACTTAAAAATATTAAAATCCCACTCCTCATAATGACCCTTCATAAGACTAAGAACACAGGTACTATAACAATAATTACTCCACTTTATTCAAAGTTAAAGCTTGTAGAAAGCTTACAAGAGAACCTCTTACCAAAGCTTAGTACTGTGAATAAAACTACTGAAACTAAAGCATGACAATAATTTAATAGTCAAGAAGTTTCTAAAGGAAGGTTTCTAAAGTTTCTAAAGTTTCTAAAACAAAGACACAGCCACCTTTCCCAAACAGCCACCAGCTCAAGGAATAACTGAATTGCCAAAAAAACCCCGAAGAAAACCAAACAAAAACCCTGGTATTACCAATAAAACCACTCTTTATAATCACTGCTATCACAGTTAAAACAAATAAACTTACTTTACAAAGATAATCACACCCCCTAGACCACCACCACTCTTGAATATTCTACTGATGTAAAGTGATTATTATTAATAAAGTGTGGATTTTATTTTCAATTGCTTTATAATGAAAATATCAACTTCTTAAAGGACACTACTTTTCCCATCACTTTTACTAAGAATAATCTAAGAAATAAAGGCTATAACATCCTTGAGAGACAAAGTAGTTAGCAAGAACGTATTAGGACACACACTAAAAAAATTGGCTAAAGTACTGTTTCAAATTTTAGGACAAAACCGTGGAAACTATGAGAACACAGCAATAACTAGATAAAAAACAATATTTACCAAATACAGCTAAACAGTGTACAGGTCAGATTAGTAGTCTAAGCCACAGGAGTGAAAAAGAGTCGTATTACAAATCTTACTTGTAGCATCATCTGAGTTTGTCTCCTTAGAACCAAGAGGCCAAAGGGTTCCATGGTGGAGAACGGAAATGGGAAATACCTCTGCTGTTCAATCTACGTGATCCCAAGAGCATCACAGGTCCACAGAGGGAAGACCAGGATTTAAATTATACTGTTTCACACTTGCAGGACTTATGAAACTCATGTATTTATTTGTAAGATTACTTTCATATTTCTTGCCCTTCAGCATATGGTTCAGAAGTTTGTTTGCTTATTAAAAAAAAAAAATGCAATCCACCAAAAGTTACAAGACAGAGATGCAAGACAGAGCTTGAAGTATCTGTATGCTTTCATTTCAAGGTAGTTACAAAATTAAATAGCTGAAACCCTGGGTGTATGTGACATCATACAACAGATCTTTCTAAATGCATGAGGATTTCCTTTATTCCTCAAAAAAAAGAAGTTATTTTTCTCTTACAGGTATAGATCTATTAGAAGTCCATAGAAATGGAATCTAGTATTCCTCAATCCCCCAAATAATTATGGTCAGGCTTCACTTCCTTTAAAGGCACTCTGGAGTTTCTTACCACCATCCCCATCTCTTAAAATCTGAAGTTCAGAGTGCTTTGTTCTTAAGGACATTATGAAGAAAGCACTGCAGCCTTAAGTTTCCACCTACTTAAAACTTCAGATATGATGAGGCAAGATACATTGTTTAATGCTCCTGCTGCCACCTCTCTGAAAGCAGAGGCGGTCCTAGGGAATACCAACCTTCTCCGTGACGTCCAGTTTCATGTAAAGCTCCAGTAAATTAACTTTCCCACTCCAAAGTGACCAGAGTCCTATCACAATTGTGAAGTCACTCAACAATCCCTAGTTTTCCCTCTGAATCCCTGGAGGACTGTTGTCAACTTCAGAGCCTCTCCAGATAAAGCTATTGAGCACAAGGTAGGCAATTTTTCTTGTTTGTGTATTTTAAAAACACGCTTCAGCACCAAGTGTTTAGTCGAAGCTTGGAGCAATAAGAATCTATGATGAGGTTTAAAGTTTATGATCTATTAAATTCATAAAAGAGAAAAATACATTCAAACATTATAAACTTTAATGCTCTGCTAGCAGCTAGACCATCACATCACTGGAAGCTGTGGGTGAGCTGTCTGAATTGGAGTTTTGAAGCACTTGATCAGCTTTTACCAGCAACTGCTTCAGCCATTTTTCATTTGTTCAACCACTTCAACAGTTGGTTCACTCAGAACTGCTAAAGAGCAACTGACAACTTGGAAAGCAGGGAAGCCTGGCTTTCTCTTCCAAATGATGGACAAGAAGGACTGGTGACTGGATTTGATCTATTAACTCCAAATCTCGTAAGGCACGGTGACCAGAAGTAACTGACTCATTTCACAAACTACAGATAATTCTCCTTTATCTGGTTTAAATGCAAAGCACATTTCGATATATTTGTTTCTTATAATGTACATGTTCAATAAGAATTCATTTTATTTAACTAAGTTAGCTAAAAGCTGTCTAAAGCACAGGGAATTATGTTTCTTAAACATTAAGAATCTAAGCTGCATAACTCCTTAAATAAATGCATATAGATGTGTCCCCTCCTGCCTAGAAAGAAGTATGATCAAATTAGACCAATTAGAATCAACTTTTCTTTAGGAAAAATAATTAAGCACAAATGCAAAATAAAATTAAAAACAATTATTTAATCAGGGTTTCCTGCTCACTGATTTAAGTCATGATTAAAATTAATAATATAGTCACTCTGATTTCAGTCAATCCCTCCAGCATGGACCCATCCCAAAGGGTCAACACAGTCCCAGTCTTCCCCCAGCATCTTCAGCATGCCCAACTTCACCCAAGACCTTCTGCTGCCTTCTTCCAGGACTAAGCTTGAGCTGGATTAAAGCTTACAAGCAGTCATGTTCCTGCCACCTACCACATCCTCCCCAGGGAAAGCCTAGGTGCCAAGATTTTTCTACTGGTATATCCCAGCGCTCTGCTCAGGAATGAAAGAAAGGAGAGAAGGGAAGGAAGCAGACCCTTACTTCCTATCCCAAACAAAGCAACTCACTAAGGATGGAGTCAAGATGATGGGAAATGTAGGATCCAAAATACCTTCTGATGCTCACTAACACTTCCCTACTGCTAGCGAACTTTGTCCTGAAGTACGGAACACAAAATGCAGTGCTTGTTATTTTCAGCAACTATAAGAAGTTTTCCACTTGCAACACCTGAAAAACTAGGTTATATTATGGTGGCCAGCTTCTGTTCAACTGCTCTCCAACGATCACAACTGAAGTACTGGCATTCTCAACAGAAACCCTGACCACTCTTCTTCCTTTACCTACCTTCATATCCACTCAGAGCAACTTGGCAAACCAAATTTTCCTTTTCCTCTTTTACAGCTGAAACACACCAAGCCAAGCAGAAAGAAGTTCATAAGGCTTTTCTTCCTCCTACTACTGCATAAACACAATTTACTAACTTCAACATTTTTTCTTGTGTAAAAAAGCTCAGCATGGAAGCAAAAAATTTAGTATGGGAGTGAATGGACTGAGAGCAAGTACTACTTCAAAACACAACCTTATACCAAGAACACAAAAAGCATAAAGGATTATTATCTAAGACTGTCATACTTCCATAATCTCCATTCTTAAGGTAGCAAAATTCTATAGAACTTTGATCATGATGTACATATATACAGTAGTGTTTCCCAGCAGTCACAACAGTATTTTGCAATCATTTAGGATTATCAGGCTTAAGAAAACCCAAAGAAATGTCAAAACTAACAGCAGACCACCGTTATTACTAACAAGCAAGTTTACTTCAGCTTGGTGGAGAAAAAAATTATGTGCTGAAAAACAAAGGAAACAAGAAAAAAACATAGAGGGGAAAAAAATGAGAGAAATAACAAGTTTTTTATTTGTATGGAGATAGTAAATAAAAACCTGCTGTCCTTATATTGATTCTCTCTCCATTTAAAATTGAATAGGTTAATGGGAAATTCCATTCCAGGCAGAATATAACAGAATTAAAACAAAACAGTTGGCCAAGGACTAATTTAGTCTATTTGCCACAGCACTTGCCTTTAGAAAACCAGATTCAAACAAGGATCTGTATTAAAAAAGGTTTCCTTTTGCATTTCTCATTTCGACATGCTACAAGACCTCTTAAGAATTTGGCATAAGTATCAGCTTGCTATGAGAATCACATCGTCCACAAAACCAGCAAAAATATCACAAGCTAGAATTTGTGTGTATCACTGGCACAACATTAATCTCAGACAACACCTGCTCATGCTACAGCCAGCCTAAATAACCTTTCATGATTGCTGTGCTCATTCTGAGTAAAAATATGCCATCATTTTTAAATACAAAGTGTTCCTGTTCTTCTCTGCTCCCATATAAACTGGCCAAACCCATAAAATTTTTAATCTACAGTTGAATGATAAAACCAACAAACTTACTGAGAACTTACTGTTAAAGCAAATAAAGAGCTGAGGTTTTATACTACAAGCAAACAACAGAAAACAACAGCTCTGGAAGTTTTAATAAGATTCAGGTTGTTTTTGTGTTCATGGACTAATATATTGTATGTTGCATACAGATACAACCTGGCATCTAGAAGCATTTTCTAGACTGGAAACTTAAGGAGGAAATAAACAGTACCTTTGTGCTAAAAAGGTACACAACAACTACCATCACATTTTAGGTAACAATAAATACAAATAATACACATTTATCAAATTTTAGGAAAAAAGTTACCAACAAAATTTGCTACCCATAGCACATAACTTCCTCAAAGGCTGTCAAATGGCATAAGTTTATTTACCATTTTCCTATCATATATTAATTTGGGCTCAAATCTGAAAACTGAAATTTGCATTCCTGTTAATTCAGAGTTCTATTTGGCATTCTATTTTGCTTTTAGCAGAGTATTGAAAGCCAACAGCACACACAAAAAATAACTTACAAAGCATTATGCTTAATTACCAGACACTATAGCACTGCCCAGAGAGCCAACCATATCCTGGGCTGCACCAAAAGCAGCATTTCTGGAATGTGAAGGGAGGGGATTCTGCCCCTCTACTCCACTCTGCTGAGACCCCACCTGGAGAGCAGCGCGCAGCTCAGGGGCCTCAACATAAGGACACAACCTGCTGGAAGAACCCAGACAAAGGCCACAAAGACGATCAGAGGGCTGAAACATCTCTGCTATGAAGACAGGCTGAGAGAGTTGGGGTTGTTCAGCCTGGAGAAGGCTCCAGGCAGACCATACAGCACCTTCCAGTACTTAAAGGGGGCCTAGAAGAAAGCTGGACAGAAACTTTTTAGAAGGGCATGAAGGGACAGGACAAGGGACAATAGCTTTCAACTGATACAGAGTAGATTTAGATTAGATATTAGGAATAAATTATTTACTTTGAGGGTGGTGAGGTTCTGGAACAGGTTGACCCTCTGGTAGTTGTGGAGTTGTGCCTGCTGCATCCCTGGAAGTGTTCAAGGCCAAGCTGAATGGGGCATTGAGCAACCTGGTCTAGTGGGAGGTGTCTTTGCCCACGGCAGGGGGTTGGAACTAGATGATCTTTACAGTCCCTTCCAACCCAAGGCAATCTATGGAATCTCTTCTGACTCTCTGCCTTGTCAGCATTGGCCTGAACATTCTCAATTTACACAACAGCACTTTGCAGGTATGCACTTTAATACTTTTAGTTACACACATAAAGCAACTGTCAAGAAGTCAAGAAACTTCAAACAGGAAATTGTGTGACTGCAATTATGTGAGCTATGGCACAAGATTTAGTCACACAATCACACATACCGTATGTAAAATAATACCGCATAACAGTCCTCCTAAATTCCTGATAACATCTACTGCAAGGCTCTTAAGTGACCACATATACCACACGTAAATTATGGGTATATAAAACAACTGACAGAACGACAGACATTTACAAGCTACACTAAAATGCAAACAAGAGACAGTTTTTATACAGTAGAAATGTACAGATGCAACTGTATTCAAGTCCATCCCAGTCTTTTCATTTCAAAATCTCAAAACATAAATTCAAATCAAAACAGCAAAGCCATGAGGCCGCTCTAGATCAAGCTATAGAAGATAGCAGCCAATGGAAAAT
The DNA here is from genome assembly GCA_013397915.1 of Daphoenositta chrysoptera. NCBI lineage: Eukaryota > Metazoa > Chordata > Aves > Passeriformes > Daphoenositta > Daphoenositta chrysoptera. The sequence goes on along the minus strand of VZRO01005135.1, from coordinate 54,682 downwards.
GTTGCTGCAATGTTGCAGCACATTTTAAAAGAATAAAATTTTTTTAAATATTATATTTTCTAATTTCACTTGTATTTTCCAAGTAGTCTCTTTTGATACTGAAAAGGCATTGCCATTTTTTAAAAAATGAGTTTGTGCAATAGATATATATGCCAGAGCTTTTCTTTTTTGCTCTTTTCCTATCAGAGATTCAGAAAATACTTTTAGAACTTCCTAAACCAAGGTGTTGAGGGTTTCTGTTCTTAATAAACCAGAATCTTCAAACGCCCGCGTGAGACATGTGAGCTGATACCAGACCTTCAGAGGTGAGGTCAGATCACCCACGGCACACGCGGTACACCCTGTGAAGGCCTGCGCTCCCAAAGGCAGCAGGGACATAACTCTCACAGGAGCCAACCAAAGGGATTTTAATCCACAAACACGAAGGCCAGGCTGGGAAAGAAGCTCTGCACAAGTGCCAAATGCGCCGTATTGGTAAAGATTGCCCACTCAGAACTGGCATCAGCAGCGCTGCAGCTGTGATCCAGCATGGGCCAGCAGCCTTGTGCACTGCTCCAAAACTCACAACCTCCCTCAACGTCACAAGGTGTCACAAGTTTAGAACTGATGACGGCACAGGCTCCTATAAACACACTGCACTGCAAATATGGCATGCTTACTAGTTTGGTCTGGCATCAATCTTTCACATGTATAAGCCAATGTCTGTGAATATACTGATGTATTTATATTTCAGGGCCTACTGATTTCCGGCAACATACTTCATTGTAAAACGTATATACATAAAGTAAGATGTGTTGATAACATCTCACAAGCATGAATGCAAAGCATAAACCCAAGCATGGCAGCTTATGCTCATTTTCAAAGAGAGCTACTTGGTGAGGACACACAATTAAATGCAACCCCAGAACACCATGCAAATACAGCACGTTACAGTACCAAGCAAACACCAAGGTTTTGATTACTTTTAACCCCATAATCTGTATTAGAAGATGCAAATTATAGTATCCAAAAAATCCTAACAGCGTGAGTTGTAAGAAAGAAAAATGTAAAAAGCATCACTATATTAAAAATGGGTTTCACAAAAAATATTTTTGTCTCAAAAGAGGTACTCAAGGACCACCATTTTTTGTTAAAATAAAGATACATAATTTACGCTGCAATAATCATTTCAAACTTGTATAGCAGGTATTTGAAATACATCCAAAAATATCCTACATATACATATTACATGCATGCATATTCATAACAAGAGTTGCAACACTTAAGAAACCTACTCTTAATAAACTAAAACTATGGATTTGGCTGGTGGTTGTCGTTTCTCCAGCAGCTTTGGTTTTCCAGAGAAGATGAGCACAAAATGCCTGCCACTTTACTCAGCATCTTTAACATATACCATAATTCCTTCCCAGGTATTTTCTAGAGCATTTCATGTCAATCTACCTGCAGGAGCGTGTGCAAAAGTGACACAGAGTGATACAAGTCTGACAACTACCGGTGTGGAAAATGGAGAAACCAGACTGCGTTATACGTTTTCAGGATGTCGAATCCCCGTTACCAAGTCCCTACATTGCTTATCAACGAAAGAAAAAGAAAACCAAGAAAACCCAAAAAGCAAGCAAGCAACTACAGGAAGACCTAAAAAACAAAGACTCCCCATCTTCACAAGTATTGCTATTTTAAGTTAGCAAGTTTCCTGCTTGGGCGATGACGTTTTGCAGATGCTACAAGAAATGCTACATAGTATTCATTAAACCGGGGCAATCAATTAAAATTATACAACTGCTCGGCATGCAAGTATCTGTGCATAAAAGTTCTCCTCCGCCACTACCCGGCGTTCAGCAAGTAGTTATTTTAGCTAAAAGCGCCGAGCAACTCACTAGCTGTATAACTGCTACATCTTGTGGCAACACATTTCAACACAAGGAGGAAAAGCAGACAATACCCGAAAGGGAACAGCGAAGGGACTTGTTTGCTCATAACCTTCATACAGATATTCCCTGCAAACACCCACAACACCCTGCTGTCGCTGTCGGTGTAACACAAGAGGGGAGGAGCAGGGGAGGGAGGAGAAAAATATTATCATCGAAGGCGTGATGGAGGACAGGAGAAAGTTGCAGTCATTCCGTGGCGGCCGCAAGGCGCCCTGTCACTTCTGGCCGCAAAACCGGCCGCCCCCAAAGGCGCTTTCCCCCTGGGGACGAACCTCCGGTGTCGGCCCCTCTCCTTCCCACCTCCATGATGCCAAAAGTGCCCAACTCCCTCCAGCACCAGCGGCTGCATCCTCCGGCGCAGCACTTCTACTCAGCCGCTGGCGGAGGGGAGCCTATTTCGGGGAGGACGCGGCGAGCGGCCGCCCGAGGAGACGCGAGCGGCTGCGGCAGGCGGACGGCCCGGGGACGGAGGGAGCACGGCGGGTCCCCCTCCGCGGCCCGGCGCGGGGGGGAACAACGAGGCGCCGCCGCGCTGACGAGCGGGCGGGGGCGGCGGGGCCCCGCTCACCCAGCGCCCGAGGCTCCGCTCACCGCCACCGGGCCCAGCGCTGACC
>VZRO01005135.1:226-51192 GCA_013397915.1 Daphoenositta chrysoptera | reverse complement strand
GCGCGGGGCGAGCCCGGCCCGCCGCTGCGGGAATGCGGGCGGCAGCGGCGGGGCTGAGCGGGCTCTTCCCGGCGCCGGCCAGGTGAACGTTGTTTTCGCAGCATCTCCGGGCGCTCTCGGGCGCCTGCCGTTTCTCAGTGTTCTTCTTTTCCCGTACAGGACGGTGTGGCAGCAGAAACTCGGGGCTACTCGGGAGAAGCTGATGTCCCGAGGGAGAAGGCTTTGGCCGCCAGTAGCAACCTGCTTCGCGGCGGAGCGGGAGCTCCCATCGGATGAACTGGAAGTCGAGCAGGAACCATGTACCAGGCCCACCACTCCACCCGCTTCAACCACAAGGCTGGGGCTCCCAGCTGGGCACCAACGCCGACCTGGCAAATTTCAAAACTGCCTTGAGTTTAGAGACTAAAGTGCAAACTTAGCCGAATTTTTCAGTTTTTCCTTCCTTAAAATTAACATAGTCATGACTGAGAACGTGAAATATATGGAAAGTCATTCAAAGCCTTTTAATTACTAGTGCAACTTAAGGATAACAATGATTTTTATTACTTAACAAAAAATCACGGGTTGCAAGTATATTGCATTTTGTGTATATGAAGAATATATTCATCACTCAGGCATGGCGCTTATTTTGTGGTTGCAGTGTGGAGACATCCTGGCCATCTACTAACCTACTTTCCCCTCTATTTGAGAATGACAGGAATAGATTACTAATGTTGGATTGCAGCTCTGTGCACAACACACATATTACTAATTCTGTCTCTTCCTTTTAAAGTGACATCTGTCAAATTATCTAAGATCTTCACCTCCCACAAGTATACAGCATAGCTGCAAGTTTCCTTGCATTTTGGTATTAACTTAAAGAAAAAAATAGTATGTTTACTTGCTAAACAAGTCTGTTCCAGGACATATATTTAGTAACAGCTATCCTTTTTCTTTTTTTTTTTTTTTCCAGAGAGAAAGGATCTGATGTTTCAAGAAGGACTTGCTTTTAAGGACTTGATCCTAAAGACTTCTCAGACTTTACCCAAGCAAATTACATCAGGAAATTTCCAGTACTTGGGCATGAAGTAAAACAGTGCTAGTTCACTCTGACTGCAATATTAATACTTAGCAGCTGGCATAGAATATTCTTGCCAAGTTAACACTAAAACATATTCATAATTCCACAATCCATATGATACGATATAACCATAAGTGAACATGCACCTTGTTTCCTGAGGAATATATCCTGCTGCAGCACGCTGCTTTTAAAATCTGCCAAGTAAAAAGCAGTAAGTGAAAGAAATTGTCTCTGTTTATAGCCCTTTGCATCCACTTAATACAAGCCCCTGCTATCCTTACAAAACCATACATAAGCAAGCATTCTTTCTGCCAGTTTTGCTTAGAAACTGTTGCCTACAAATCATTCCACTGACATCGTTGAGACTTCTTGTTTAAATAAAGCATTACTTGCTTTGATTAGGGAACAGGACATCATGAAGAAGATCCCATTCATTACTTCTTCTATCAGACATGCAGTTTAAATACTATAAAAATGCTGAAGTGTCTTTTATATTTTCAAACATTAACACTATGAAAAATAATCAGGTCTTCGCTATCTCCTAATGTGACAACACCTCATTGAGGGACCAGGAGTAAGTGGGCACGTACTGCAGGACTTCCCAGCAGAGCACAGTAGCTGCTGCAAAATATGGGTTGAGTCTGCATTCTGTAACACAGCAGAGCTGTATCTCTTGGTTTCATGAGTTGTTGATGTAGAGATTGAAAGCAGAGTGTGAGTTATATAGATCATCTCCAGATGAGACAACTTTTATAACTTCAAGAACACATGGAGGTGGGTATATTTCATGTCTTTAGTTTACAAAAAACCTACTTTTCTTACTGAATTAGAGCTGACACGAATTTTAATATACCCCTTTATTTGTAAAGCCACATTGCTTCAGTGTTACCAATTTAATAGTATCATGGCAGGAGAGAACACCTTCATTAGTACCTTTCAGAAATTTCAAATTTCAAAAGACTTCCTTTATCAAATAGCATTGTAAATGTACATAATTCTTTTCCTTGAATTCCCTGTCTTTATTTTGCAATAAAACTTTATGATCCAGTGGCCAGAGAGATGGCCTTTCTCTTACAGTGGTGAGCAGTCAGTCAGCATCACCTGCCCAAAATGTTAAAAACTAAATACAATTCAAATAGTACTAAGTATTACTCATTCTTTTTAAAAAATAAAATAAATATTAAATCTTTCTCTTTGCCTTCTAGTTTTTAGGAACAGAGTAGTCTGCTGTCAAGGTTTCTTATGTGAACACTGCATGCCATCAACATCAGGCATAACTTGAGGTAGTAGATACATGGAAATTAACTTCAGTGGGATTGCACTGGATAACAATGAATAAGGTGTCACACACCTACCTATATGGGAAAACTTGATTCCAGGTGACGCCCCAGAAAACTCATTTAGTTTTGCTAATTCCTAATGAAGAGGACCTCAAAATTCAGATCAGAACAGAGAGGAGGGAAAAGCCTGTGTGCTGTTTTTATCATGTGTCAAATAAAAGTTAGCAATGTTTATCACAGTAGTAACTCTCTTGTTGAGGATGGTTAAAGAACAGAAAAGCATAAGGAATTTTCCATATTCCAAAGATAAAAAAGGTAAGCAACAAAAATTCTGAAAAACATGAAAATTTTAAGAGCTTTCAATTTGGTCACTGGAATTATCTATGCAAGAAACTTTTATCACAGTAAGTTCCCAATCTCTAGGGAGCAAGAGAAGTTAACTGGCAGGTAGCAAAGGAAGGTGCTTAAAGAAAAGACTTAATGGTCTGAATAGTGACAATAAGGAAGACTACAGCAGGAGTGAGTTTTTGGAGACATCTACATTGCATCTATAAAGATTACTGTGCACTCAGGTCAAATGTCAATGAAAACATTTTCACATATATCCATTAGAGAACAAAGAGACATGATTTCAAACATTACACATAAAATCCAGAGTTTATCCCTGTTGTTCTTACGGAAGAATATGCTATGATTGTGGGACCAGTTACAGAGAGAGGGCAGTTTCTTCCCTATTCTGAGACCTTCACCTTCATTGTTCATAGGCACCAAATACATTTTGGTGTCTTCATGAAAGATATGTATCTAATAACATCATTAATACATGCTCTTAGTAACTGCATATATCTCACTTCTCTTTTTCCCACCAAAGTCAATTTGCTATTAGCTGGCTTAGGTTTCATGCAAGCAGCAGATACTGCAATACCAAGGTGTAGCAACTGACCACGCCAGGTAACTGATTACATGAATAATGTATGTTTACATATAGTTTCCAAATAAGACCATTTTAAAATTATCTCAGTAATTAGAAGGAAGGCCTCAAATTCACGAGATGATTGGAAGAAGTAGAGATAGAAGAGGAACTTGATTTAGCAGGCTGGTACTTTTAGGAATGAAAGTCAAGAGTTACGAGAAATGGCAATATCCTTGGAAAAGTAGTGAACTATATGCTTCCAAACTTAAATCAGTCTCTATCAGCTACAAATCAGGGAAATGTCAGGAGTAAGAGATCATTAGGGTCTTTACTTCTGATGCTTTTGGCATCTATTTTGTATATAGGTTTCTTCCATCTTCTTGGACTTGGGGCAAGACAGTAGAGCAACCAAGACTTAGTATCCTTTGATTTATTCCCTCAATTATTAGTAATGACAGTGAAACAGAGGTTTCAAATTCTTTGTTAGTTCCCTGTCAGCCTGGCACTGGATAATAGACCCATACTGGTGTTTTCTTAAAGCATAATCTATTACAGTATGCCTCACTGTAAATTTGCCAATATTTATTAATTTTATACATAAAAATATGTATACACATGTACTCACCTACCCCATATATAGAAAGACCTACACACATCCTATAACTATGCCAACACCAGCAGCCAATCTGATTTAACTAGCATAGTAGAAAAATATTCCTGCAACTAAACAGACACACAGGTGCAGCAGCTTGTGTAGAAAATCCCTAAATTATTTCATCATCAAAATTATGTATTTATGACATTTCTAGGTTAGATGTAATGTAATATGCTGTGAGAACATAACAGAAAAAAATACTGTCTTCTGTCTTGGTGAATACTGGAAGTTTGTGGCTCCAACACTGTCCTTCCTTCTCCTAACACAGCTGAGCACATGTATGGACCCTGCCTGTATCAGATCAACCTGCTCCTGCCCAGTCTGGGTTGGGATAATGACTGGTATCTTCCAGTCTGTGTTCTGTAGGTCAGAAGATTCAGAATGCAGTTTTGGCACAACTACAAGGTAAAATGCCACGTGACTGTGACAGTAAGTGCATTGCTGTGATAGAACACCATCTCAGATTGGAACAGCTTCTGCACCTGTTTCTCACAAAGCATTTCTATTTATGAGCAAATAGGAATGTTGCAATTGTACTAACATTAATTTTAAAGTTAAGTTAAAGTTTTCTAAAATTGGTTTAGTGCAATAACGCTTTTATAGGAAAAAGTGATTTTGATCTCGATTAAATCAATTTTGAGGCTCACTGAATTGGAGCTGTCTCCTTGAGCCATGTACTGCACTACATGCTTTATAATTTTTTTAATATGGCACTTGCTGGCAACTCTGAGTTGCAAGGTAACAAAAACATACATAAATAATATTACTAGCAAGAATATCTTGCCTACCAGCATATCAAGATGCAGAGAAGCTAAAAGGAAAACAATGTTATCACATTAAACCTACATTTAAGAAATAGACGCAAACGTAATGTAAACAGAAATCTATTTTTATCATCTATGTAATTGTCATAAACTGCATTTATTATACCTTTAATATCATCACCATTAGTCGGATCCAGTGATCCACTTCTGCTATAACAATTTTTGCTCCAAATCTCCAAGAAGCCTGCAAGCAGCTTCCTGTCAAATCAAACACAAAAATTAAATAGAATTTGGGGGGGTTTTGCCATAAAAATGTTCCTTTTGACTTCAACTCTAGCTACTTTGATTATTAGCTACATTCCAGTCAGAATCAAGGACAGTTTTCTTGTTTAAGTCATTTTAATAAAAAATAATTTTGTTTTAAATGTTCTGTGGTGAAGAAATAAAAAAAATCATCTTGATGGATGCTAAATTCACCTTTTTTTCCCCCACCTGTCTGTTTTCACTTTATTATATTACTTTTCTTCCCATGTCCCTTGCAATCTATTTGTCTGCTCTTTCCTGCAATTTTTTCCTACCCTCAGACTATTCCTTTTACAATGCTGCTCTCAGGTAAACAGGCCCCTCTTATCTGTCAGGCTTCCTCTCCATGTTTTTTTAAGCTCATGCTTTTCCACACATCTTTCATAGTTCTGTCTCACTCTTTACACCGTATATCTTCTTTCCTGAAGTATCTGTCTTGCCTGGAGCTTATTTTGTTGCCTTTGATTTTAAGCTGTTAGAGGCAGACAGTGTTTGCAGAGAGCCATGTCTGTCTGTGGTTTCCAGTAGCAATGGGGCATGCCTTGATGCTTTTTTTCAGGCAAAAGTCTTACCAGTTTAGGGTTGTTGGTTTGGGGTTTTTTGTCATTGTTGAATAAGGCCTTCAAATTTTGGCCACAAAACATCAACAATAAGCTTGGCAGATGATTAAATATTAGATACCAAAATAACAGTATTCTAATTACAAATTCTCTGCCTCTGTTCCCTTCTAGCTCCAGGTGAGCTCGTCTGCTGCACCATTCAGCAATGCCCCCCGTGCTGGGAATAGGGGAGCTGCTTTTCTCCAACTCTTCTGATACCCACTCAGTTCAGTGTCCTATCCCTTGTTCTGTCCAAGCACACATCCAAAAAAAAGATAACAGCCCCATAGTCAGCAGATTTGGAACAACCTTTCTTTCAGGGTACTGAGATTTCAGACAGTTGAGGAGATAAGAGAGGAAAGGCTATTTTGCATATTTAGCTCATCAGTTAATACTTCCTAATGAGACAAAGGTGGAAGATACAAATACGAAACTGATCACAAAACAATAAAATTAATGATGCCAAAGAAAGCATAGAGTGACAGAAAGAGTATGGGCTTCCAAATGTGGATTTTTCTTGGCTTACAGAATGAATGGGTGGGTAGATCTTTTGGAAGAAATTAATAAGGAAATAGGAACATAGGATAGACGATAGCTACTGAAAGAAGTGTATTAAAGGCACAACAGCAGACTACCCTGATGTAAAGTAAGCACTGAAAGAAAGCAGCAAGTCTTCATCAGGAGCTATTTGGTTAACTGAAAAACAGGAAGGAATCATGCAAAAGAGTGAAAACAAGAACCAATGGCTAAAAATGAGTTTAAAGGAATAGTAAACTCACACAAGGAACAAATGGTAAAGGCTAAGAGGCTAAATGAGTTAATCTAGGAAAAGACCTTAAAGCCAATAAAAGGTTACATACACACACACAAACTAAGGGAGACAAAGAAAAGTTCAAATCCAGTAGCTAAGTAAAAGACAGCAAATAATGTGACACAGAGAAGACTGATATATTCGATGCTCTTACTTGCCTAATGTGTCTACAAAATATCTTCGTGTCAGACATGCAAAGCAATTAATTTTAAGAAATGTCTAAGACACACAGACCAGAAAAGGGGAGGAATGTGTTAACAATATTAAGAAATGCCAGTTTCCAATCCTGCTGACTTAAACATGTAGTCCAGAAAGCAGTGGATAAAGCCAGCATCCCTGTAGCCTTGTGTGTCCTGTTTGCATTAGCCCAGAGCAAAAAGCATGGCTGAAATTTATGGCTGGACTATTCATAACATTCTTCTGTGAGTTTTCCAATGTCTGATATCAGGGTTTCATTTACACTGAATTCCTTGTTGCCATGGAAGGCTCTCTATTTACCTGCTTATTTTCACAAAATCTGTAGAAATGTGGTATTTCTGAGACCACAACTACTTGGTCCCGTTCAGTTGGAGAGTGAGCAATAAGTTCAAAAGGCATGGCGTGGTCTGACTGGTCATATGTGGGATCATATATGTGTTTCCATAGGCAAATGTGCTAAAAATTACCCTGATAAAAGATAAAATAATATCTGTATGATGATTCTGGGATGGGAGCAGGGGGAGGGTGTTGTGGAGAGGTTTTCTGTTTTGGTTTGGGTTTTTGAGAATTCATGAACTGCAAGGGAGGTCCTAGAAGACTAGAAATTATTCAAATAATGCCTGTCTTAGGAAACAAAATTCTATTGGCCTGACTTTCATAAATAACCATGCATCTCTGAGAGATACTGTCATAGGTTATTAGGCAGTTAGTGTATAGGAATGAAGATAACAATATGATAGAAAACAACTAGGTAGTAAGATTTTAAAATGTAATCTCAGGATCATTATTGTGTCAAACCTTCCCAATTTCCTTCTAGAAAGGGCAGCAGGCCTATTGAATAAGAAGGAAGCAGTAAATGTGGTATCTGTACTTTAACAAAGCCTTTAGTTGGGTCCTCTCTAATTTTGCCTGCAATACAAAAAATGGTGTAGACAAAGTCAAGTGACTGTTGACACACAAGCTATTAAGTATTTCTCCCAAAGAGTATTTATTTAACAGTTTCCTGACAGAGTAGGATGGCTCTGCAGTAACATCCTTCAGGGAGTTCTCATCCATCCTATTCTATTCAATTTTTCATTGAACAGTTTGGAAAATAGAAAAGGAGTAAACTTGTAAAATTTGCAAAAAGTCTGGAAGGGGGTTGCAAACACAGGAAAGCAGATCAGAATCCAAAATATTTAGATAATGTTAGAAACAGTACAACTGCAATAAGCTCATACTAGACAGAGGGAAATTGACAAAAATAAAACACAGTATATTAATATAACCTGATGATGCTTTAACAAGGCAACAGGATTGCAAAGAGGGATAGGAAGGCTCAAGTGAATTTCAAATTAAATATGAGTCAACATGATGATGTTGCAGAAAGGCATTTCACATTCCAAGATGCATTAGGAAGTGTACAGTATGTGAGATGCAGAACCTAATTATTTTGCAATCTTCAGTGCCGCTGAGGTCTCAGCTGAAGCATTCTGTGCAATTTTGGGCAATGCACTCCAAGAACAATTTCAACAATTTGGATGGAGTTGAAATGAAATCAACAAGAATGATATTTTGAGAATATGACTTACAAGGAAAGGTTGAAGAAATGAGGCTTGGCTTTCTCAGAAAAGGAAGACTGGGTGGAAAATGCATAAAAGGTCGCATACAGAAAGTCATGGTCAACAGATCTTTGTACACACCTGAATTATAACAAGTAATTGCTTAATTTGCATCAAAGAAGAGTAGACTAGATATAAAAAATGAAACAACAGCAAAAAAAATCCTTTCAACCTAAAGTCTAGATTAGATGGAATAGATTTATGAGGTTGTGGAATCCCCTTCATTTGTGGTTTTTAACAGCAGCCTATACAAACATCTGTCAGGGATGACCTAGTTACCCATTTCCTGCCACAACAGGGATGGACTGGACCTCCTTTTTTATTTTCTGCTGTAATGATTTCATGACTGGAGAACCTGTTTCATTTAACTTGGTTGTTACAGATTAAGCAGTACAACTATTACAAATGGGGAGCCAAGGCCTTAGTAAAATATGACAAACCTCCACATAAAATATCATTCAGAAAACAAAACAAAAAAAAAAGAAAGAAAACTAGCTTTAACATTTTTTAAACATATATGTGTCAAAGCATTACTCTTTATTAATTACATTATTTGTTAAAATACAGTTCTATTGTCCAAAACACACCTTTTACAAACATTAAGAAGTCAAATTGAAATTTTGAATTCTTTTAAAATAACCAGGCTACTAGAAGTTATTATGATGTTAATTCTTAGTGTCTTTATTTAAAGTGAAGAAATATCAATGATTTTCATCAAGAAAGAGAAGCGATACATGAAATACAGAAAAACAACTCACAGAAAAACTGTGAGTGAAGCTCTGTCAGCACCTCAGGGATATAAGTGCATTATAAACATAACTGCACAAGAGCTTTTCTCCTGTACTTAAGATGCTGTCATCAGAAGCCTGTGTTTATCCACGGTAGCTTTAGGTATCACTGTTACCGATACTTAGATAATATCAAGCTATGCACATGCACAGAGGCACAGAGTGTCAAGCTATAGTTACAGCTGATCTGATGACACTTCCATCCTGACAACTAATGCAATCCCTTTTAAAGAAACCAAAGCATCATTTATGTTGAAGTCTTCATGACTACAATTAAACTTTATTTCTTAGAGTTAATTTTTAAAAGTACATATTTGTTTCCCATTTTTTGTAGCTACCAAGAAGGCCTCTTCCAATTTTCTAAGCATGAAAAATTTCTGTTCCAGAGTAACATTTTAAATTATTTAAAATTACTTGCCTAAAACTCTAAAATGGTTATATTTTCAGACCAAGCTTGTCATTTACAAAATGTATGTAGCATAAGAAGCTTTTCATTTGTTTTAAACCCACCAACCAAGAAAAGACTCCAACTCCTACTACTGGCCTGCAGTGAGATGGAAGGAAACAAGTCAGTAAACCAAAGACATCCGGTTCAAAATATGGACATGTGGCCAAAGGCTTTAGCAGGCCTAGATTAGCAAGATCCCCATTAACATTTCCAAAATATGTGAATTATTAGAACTACACTAAATGGTAATTGATCCAAGATCAATGTAATTCTCTTCCATTTGGCTCTCCCATTTCTGTAGACAGGTGTGTTTAATTCTATGTTTCCCAGACTCTGCTAGGTGAAAACGACCTGTGAAAGAATTCACTGAAGTAGCAAGACAAGAAAGCAAAATGCTATTGCTTCACTTGGTGTATAACATTCATAAGGCAACTGAGGAGATTAGCTTTAATTTCCAGTCTTAACACACAACTGCATACTGGATTTTTACAATGCAAAAATGTGCGCTGGAGGATATTGCAGGAACACTGACACATCAATGACTTTTCCATTTTCTGTATTGGATTTTTGATTGTCCTGCATGCCAAAATGTAGGGTTTTCTCCCCCTTCCCAAACTGGTTTAAAGCACAAAGAAAAGATATGAACTACATAATGTAAGCATTAGCATAACTGTTCAGGAAATATTGAGAAGAAAGTACAATAGTTGTGCCTGTAAAAGTAAGTTCTTATGCATGCAAAAAATCAAATGTATACAGCTGTGCAGTTTCTATTTACAAAGTAAAAGCCTGTGCTTATAAATATATGTTTTTGTGGCTGCAATGTATGTAGAATTGCTTCTTTTTAAACCAGCTCGAAGTGAAATTGAATTTTAGGCCTTCCCATTTTTCCACCAATCTGGTATAATACTGCATATAGAATGAATGGCATCATAAGGGAATTTGTTTGTATCTCATCTCTTTTTTTCACCAAATTGTATTCCTAGACTGTTCCCAGCAGCTGTTCATCTAATTCATCAGCAAGAACCATATTCAACAAGATTATACTGCTTTCATTTGTCCCCTTCAGAGAAGCAGAGGAAGAGCAGAAAAGTAGAAGTAAGAATGCAATAAGTGAGCCTACAGGAAAACACAAAATTCCCAGAGTCCTGCAACTCAGTTAAACCCTAGCTATAGGCAAAACACCACAAACTGCCCTTTGATGTGTTAATTGAAATTTAGCTTTCCACACAGTCCCATTTTCTTCTCAGCACAAGGGCCACTAGCTGCTCTTGAGAAGAAAAAAATTAAATGCCTGTCATATAGTTTTTCCTTGCTTACTTCAAGAACAAAGGGTTAAGACAGGCATTGAAAAAGCACCCAAGAGATTAGATAAACAAATAAAAAATGCTTATGTACATGTATATGTGTGCATGATGATAAGACAATTCCTATACATCTTTCCTTCTCCCCTTGCTGCAACACAGACAAAAGACAGTGTCAAGCCTGTTAGGCCTCCTCCCTTTCTCTCCTGCTACAGCTCTCAGTCGGCACAATGCTTATTAGTACCATAAGAAACAGGGATTTTGCAGTTCAAATGAATCACATGTTCTGGGGTGTAATCAATGGCTAAATTAAAAAAAGAAAAGGTCATAAGTTAAGGACTGAAACTGCAAACAAACCCAAAAAGGAACAGCAGATGTTAAAAATGCCACAATATGTAGAGATGACATTAACTCTTACCTGCATCTTATCAAAGAAGCTCAAAGATCAAACCAAATCTCTTGCTTGTAATTTTCTCTATGGCAGTCCAGCAGTGTTTCACGTAAGTATTAAAAATCACAAAAAATACAGATAGGAAAGAATTCTGCATGTCCTTCAGCCGATGCACGATTTTTCATTTTGTATTTTTCTTTTCTTGGTTCAGTATCAAGTACTGGAGATTTTTAGTGGTGGATCTGCAGACAAGTAGTAGCTCTCAATACACTGGAGTATTCTTCATTATGGTCTGGCAATGCTAGCTTTGCTGATGTTTCTAGAAGGCAGAAGAGGTTTTTTCGCTACACTCTCTCATTAGCCTTCTAATTCTCCAATAAGTACTAAGAGGGTTGGGTTCATAATTCTTGCCAATTTTAGTAGGAAGCAGTTACTGTCCACTAATAATAAATATTTATATTTGCAAAGTTGTTTTTTCTGTTATGTTACATCTTGACCCATAGCTGTTCATTTCACAAACAATCCATATTTGTTGTATATTTGTAAAAGTCAGTATCAGTATGCAGATACTGCAGCATATTTTGAGGATGTCCTATTACTGTCTGGATTACTGTGCAATTTATATCCTCCATTATGACCTTATTTTGAGATATCTTTTATTTCCCATCTATGTTATATTTCAATCCCTCTTTTTTAGATTGTCTCCTATTTGTTGGCCCTGTGCTGGTAATGAAGTGGCTCTAACTGAATGCTTTCACTCTGATCTGACAGATGTATGCCAAGATGAATCTAGTGTCATAGTTCATATATTAGAGAAAAAAAAATCAAAACAGCATCGTCTGCAGCATTGATTAAGGGACAGCTTGAATCCCCAAGGCATTTCAGAGCATACTGCTAAAGATATGCCCTGTCAAAATAGGAAAATTTAATCTATTGCACATAGAATAAAAAGCAAAGTTCTGGACATATTCAGCACATAGCCTGAAACACACTAGCATGAAATGAGGCAATGAAGTGGTTTCACTGTGCCAAGCTGAATATCTCAGGATGTTGACATCTAATACCACAATGCAGAACTTTGCCCAGTCTTGAGTAAAACTTCCAGTACTTTCAGACAGTAAAAGGACTCTGTCTCCTCATGCTACTGTTCTGTTTCCTTCTGGTTTGATATAAATAATTCCTTTTCACTTTATTTTTTGGAAATTATTCAATTAAATCCTTTTCTTGCCTTCGCAAGTTCTCTCTACCATGTACACACATTTCTTCAAGTGTTTCCTGTTTGCAATCAAGAAACTTCAAATTTCTCAGGGAGGATCCTTGCAAAGAAATTCCAGGGCCATCTTTAGTATGAGTCTTGTTTTGTCCTTTATAGTGACAGAAAAATTCCCTAACACAGACTACAGCCACTGCTGAGTTTAAAGCTACAGGGCACCACTTGGTCTGAGAGCCAGCTGATTTTAAGTGTGCAAACAAATACAGGCAGGGATAAACTGAATGATGTTTCAGAGCATCCTTAATTTGGAAGAGGATATTACACAATGCATTGAAAAACCCATAATGGCTCTATTCCTGCATATATGTATAAGCTCAGCAAAAGGTGATCTCCATTGCTCTGGCAGGAGGCACTCAGACACTATTCAGAGAAAGAGCAAGTGTTTCCATGTCATTAATCAAGCTGGTGACTAACATTAATACACTGATTGACAGGATGCTCCCAGCAGCTATTATTGGCTATGGATGTTATTCAATGTTACCTTCTTCCCATCATGTTGCATTGATGATGTGCTGGCAGAGGCTGTATTTTATACATTAGCTTTCCTAGGAAAGCCCAACTGCACCATAGGAGTAAAACTGTGATCATCCTGAAGTCAGTAAAAAATCTCTCATTAGAATCATAGGCCTTTAACAAATTCCAACTATTAACCTAGCATTAGAAATAGAGCTAGAATTTCACAGTAGGAGTTATTGTATGGAGAGATATACTAATCCTTTATTTCTTATCTTTCTCTCTTGGGAAGACTTATTCTCACTTTGAAAAATATTTTATAAGACTCAATACTGACACATAAATAAGGATGTCTATCAGATTTGGTCACTAAAAGACAATGCATCTCATCTGCCTTCCAAAGATAGCTTCACCATTCACATTCATCTGTCATAGAAACAACAGTGAGAGTAATGCCTGTCTCAGATTAAAGGATTCAGTCAACATTTAAGGATCCTAGGGAGGCAAAGAAATCAGTTTGCTATCAGATTACTTGTCATGCATGTGCTTAATAAAGCTTACAGACCTCAGAAAGAGCCAAAATACTTCCTTCATTGCCAAGAAAACTTAACCTTAAACCACTAAAATCAGTCATAAAACTCATACAGACAACTTTGTACACAATTTGCATTTTTTTCATGGGAAGTCCCACCCAATTTTCCTATCAGACAATTCCACTTCAGGTAGTAAGGGTAAGTGCCTAGTAACACACAGGGCTCTTTTAGCTGCTTGCACGCTAACAACCAGTATAATTGTGCCTAGCTTTGTATTTCAAATGGAGACTACCTGCTTCCCATCATAATGGACCTTCATTAGAGGACCTATTCCGTCATGATTTATATGATACCTACGCAAGTTCCCAACAGGAGTTGTACTTTGAATAATAAAGGTAACTTCTTTGTTCCATACAGATTTTGTGCCAGTTCTATCTCCTTTTCACTTATTCTAGTCACTATTTTGATCTTCTTTTTGATGACAATACCACCGTACACTCATAAATTCATATGCCAAGTTATTAAAAAGTTTTTAAAAATCCAAAGAAGTTATGAGGTACGCTGCAAAACTTGTTCCAAATTGAGGTTTTAGATCCCCGTGGGTAAAGGATAATCCATGGTCAATTGCACATACTTATTTATTAATAACAGCATTTAGAGGCAAACAAAATAGCAACGACATATCTGCACATTAGTTTCTTTTTTCCATTCTATCTTTTATGTATTTCTATATTGTTTCCTGATCACACCTCAGGCATGCATAAAGCAACACAACTGCTAACTATGTAGTTCTATGATTCTGTCTGTGTGGAGATGGGAAGAAGCAAGTCGACTTGCTTTGTTTTGGAATTTTTATTTTGGTTTACACACACATGTACACAAATATGGATACTTATGTTCCTTATCTGTAGTTTCTGAGACAGAGCTGAACTGTTTCCAAAGAAAACTGTCATGGTCAAGCTTTGCTCTTACTGCCGAAAGATCCATTGTTCTAGATGACCTGTGTTTTATTTCTGAGCTTTAGTAGGTCTCTTAAGTACACCAAATCTCATTCTTGGAGTGCCTAGAGAAAATAGAGCAGTATACTGATACCAATTTATTATCCATTGAATAGGTAGAACAAAGAACAGAAGACAGATGGGCTGTATCCTCCATCTCTCAGAATACACAGCATTCTTCTGTCTTAGCTGCAAATCTTAGGTGCCAAACTTACTGCTGTGCATGTTACCATGTCACCCTCACTCGAACCCAACGATGAGCAAGCAATGAGTTAACAATGAGTGAGATGAGATGACTATTCACCAGGATGGGACAATTTCTTACACAGCTTCATAACCAACTACAGCTTAGCTGCTGTTCTGAACTCAAGCATTGCAGCCATGCCATGCCTTTTTTTGCTGATGGGACACATACAAAATATCCAGGTTGTCTGAGAAGCCTTTGTTTATATACAGCTTTAGTCAACCTTTATTATGGTGGTTATCTTATCCATGGCTCTTGTTATTTGGTCCTCATGTTTAGCAGTGGCAAACTGTTTACTGGATAGTTTCTTGTCATGGGATTCAACAATATGAAAGCAAAGATTACATAGGGATTTTTTGGAAAAAAGTTATGATTCCTCTTTTACAGAAGCTTTCACTTTTCAGTACTCTCATTGCAAACTCTAGCTCTTCTACCTTCATGTGGTAAAGGGTAAGAGTAGCCTTTTTGACGAGGAATGCTGCAGAGGAGTGGAAGAAAAAATTCCATCTGGGGACCAGGGCACCAATAACTGAGGCTAGCACACATTCAGAATAACCCAGGACATCCCAGACTCCAGCTGAAAGAGCAATTGCACTGTTATTGCTACGTTCCCCTAAACACAGTGTGAGTGCAGAGTCCACAAAGATACTCACTTTTTCCTGCTTTTTAGGATCAGAACCAAACTATCACCCTGCCTTAGTACAAACAAGTACTTATTGCTAGGAATAAACTAAAAAATGCTACTTACAATCAGATGTGTCTAATGCTGGGTATATTAAATAGAAGATGAAATACCTAATCCCTGTTACCGATTTGGGTATTTTTCCACAAAGCACTTCCTGAGTGTAATTCACAAATTAGATTCCTGTCTGATTTCAATATGATTTTGCTTTTGCATAAAAATCACAAACAAATTCCAAAATATTACAAGTCTCAAGCACCTTGTTAAATATACTACCTTGTCCATAAAGACTGTACAAGATACCTGAGAGAACTACACACAAATGCTGAAACAGAAGGACTGAAATAGGTATATTATTAAGAAGTCCCACATACAAGGCAAGATTTCTCTTATACTTCTAATACAGTTTTTTGTGTAACCCCCAAGGCAAAACTTCTTATAACCACTGTCTACAGGAAGAATTTACTGTCAACATATACTGTACACTAAAGGAACAAAATTACCTCAGTCCGCATTCACACCAACCCCACAGCTTCTTAAGACAATAATTTTCAATATATTTTTGTTCAGTAAAATAAGCATTGTTTCAAGTTTCTTTATGGCAGACCAGTAGAATCAAAATGAAGGCAGACTTGCTCACCGCTCAAAGTACTTGCCTTCTGTTTAATTTCTCACAGGAATGAAAAGCATATTCAGCTTTTCCTCCTTTAGCACCACACTCTGCCCTTGTAGATTACTGAAACATGAATTTGTGAAGGCTGTTTCCAGTAGAAGGATGTTCCTATGTATAGGAATGATGTTAATTCCTGTCACTGAACATTCAAGTGAGATTGTTGTTAAAGCTGCTTCTAAAGGAGCAAGAGAATTTGTGCCATTCAGTTCAATGGCTTTCTTCACCTCTATTAGACTAAACATAAATGTAATATAGCCAAGCCAGATTCCAAAGGTTAGTCTTTCATTTAGGCAAAATACTGGAGATGCAAAACCTGTGTAGCATTTACAGGAATCTAGCATGGATTCAATAAACCAATTGAACACGAAAGGAACAGCCTTTCTAAATGTAAATTATTCAGGTAAAATTTGAGTTCCTTAAAGGTTACTCTTCAGTTCCCTCTCCCTGTCTAATAAATGAGAATGAAGATATGCTTAGTTTTCTTTTTCAAAATTCTTCATATTAAGTCATTCTGCTGCTGCTGTTATGGGCCTTTTCTGTATGGAGCAGATACAGACTCTGGACTGCTTTTGTTCTGTGACTGCTGAACACCAATATTAGTATTTTTTAAAGCACTTCTTAGAAAAACTTAAAAACTAATTAAAAAAACACGGCTGACAACACTGTACAATGTACAGATATATTTGAACTGCAGCATTTTTTCTTTCCTTTTCATTTTGGAAAAAGATTCTACATTTTCCTATCTGGAAGCATAAAACCCCAAATATCAAGAATGTCCCAGAAAATGTAGCCCAACAACTCTTGATATCACAGTCATCAAAGTGTCAACAGATCCCTGAATAGGTATGCATAGCAGTTCTAGATCTGACTATGAAATTTCATTATGATGAGAGCTTGTCTTAAGTGAAGTCTGTGGCAGAACTTTTACTTGGTTCCCGAGTGTCAGAACAATATTTGTTGTATCAAATTTGAGGCAGAGTTGTCCTAGGAATCACACGAAAGAAAACATGTCATATTATACCATAACTGTCCTATCAGAGGTGTTCTCACAAGAGGGACAATATTTGTGTGTAATAATAGTCACGGACCAGTAAGCTGCTGTGGGCCCTTTGTGGCAAGGCACATTCATTAGAGAAGTTCACAAGTATATTTTATAGCCCAAACTTGCTTTTTTTTTTTTTTGAAACTTAATTTTCACCACAAGTCATATGGCAGCATTGTCAGAATTAACAGGGATGAGTGAAACTGGAGAAAGAAGCACTAGCAGTTTTGTAAATCCAGTAAATATTGTGCATTTTCCATGGCTTTTTTCACATAAGGTTCAAACAAGATGTAATAACTGGTCACACAATGTTAAGAGTTTCAGCTGGAATTGTGGCTATATTTTAGATAATCAATAATTCATTCCATATCTCTGTCACATCTCAGCTGTATTCTGTATTTTTTCAATTGTATCAAGGCCTCATCTGTTATATATTAATGGTAGTATGCATTAAATAACTAATATTTTGAATGCTGTAGGTAGAAAATACACAAATAACAGTAAAAAGTTCAAATAAGAAAAAGAGATGTATCATGGTTTTCAATCTGTGGAAAGACAGCACCCAAAATAATTATAATAAAAACGAGTAATAAAGTCCCAAATTAATACCTTCAGCATACCATGCATAATTGAAAGACGCATTCAGTCTTCTCCAAAGAACACGTTAGGAAATGGGCTGGATAATAAACATTAACTGATTTTTCTACTAGTGGAATAAAGCAGGACTTTCTTGTTTTCTTTATATCTACCACAGGCAGTAGAAATACACTTGTAGGTCCCATATTAGGCATTTTATCTTCTGGAGCCCAGAGACCTTGCCTCCACCTACATGCTGCTGAGAAACTCTATGAGAGCAACAGACAAGACGTTTATAGCTAGGGCCAGAACTTTTAGCACAAGTGTTAGAAGAGTCCTCTGCCCTAGTTCAATCAAAAAAAGATTCTTCTCATCACACTGCCGTAATATTGTCAAGAAAACCCCTTTTGTTGTAAAATCATCTGTCTTAGTCTTACACCAGCTGGAGGGAAACTGATAAAATGCAAGTATTTTCAAGTTTTAATGAGTTCCTAATTTTTGTGGCTTTAAAACTTATACATGGCCGACTAACTTTTAAAACCTCAAACTCTGCATGTTTTAAGTTCTCATAGAAAATGAGGGCACAGCCTCATTTTGAAGCTCACATCTTATAGTAAGGTAACGGCTGGTTTTTTGACTGATGAATCAGCTGTACATTAACTGCCACTGTACAAAAGCACTGCATGTTGGATGCAATGGCCAGAGCTTTGTCACTTAGCTACAGGTTTTTTACATCCTGTTAAAGAGTTCCATTCCTACCTATTTCACCTACAAAAAATAGCTCTTGAAACATACTGTGCATACTCAGGATGAAAGTTTGACACAAGGTTTAAAGAAAAAAAGTATTTTTCCTCAAAACAGTCTTTCCTGTGCTGCTGTCCACTTACTAGATATTCTTTCCTCAATCCAGAGTTACAAGTAGTTTTGCCTACTTGGACTGTAAGCAATCTAAATAATGAAGCACGTGCTTCACTCAAAGCAGAGCCAGGCACTGGTGTGCCCCTGGGCCATACCTGGCCTGCCAGAACAATACCCATGGGACCTCACAGCTTGTTGGAGGACTCAGTTTCCTGGAGACCTTGGTAGCTGGATGGGGAGGTGGCAGCTGGGCTGCACATGCCCTGCAGAGAGCAGAGATCTGTGCAGAGAGCCAGGCCTGAGTCACCGGCTGAGCTCTGCCCTGCCAGGGGCGCGACGCCGCGGCCGGCAGTGTACGTGCTTACCCAAAATGACATTATTGTTGACCTGGCAGGATTTCTCCCTCCCTGCCCCACATTTTCAGGTGGCAAAGCATTCAGCAAGCATCTCTTCAGCTAGGATCTATGCAGAAGGCACAGAATGCTGTCAAAATAAAACACTGAACCACCAATGTAAAACCTTACTTTAATAAGAATGAGCTCTCCTACTATAGAATACCGAATTATACAAATTTGTCTAAAGTGAAAGTGAAAATGCCTGTTTTAATTCTGATTCTGTCACAGCACTTTAAATGTCAAAGGTCCTAATTTAGCAAAGTTTCCATACAAATAAACAAACCAAGTGTGCAGAACGTCATCAGAAATCAAAAAACCCACACCAACCTATGTACTGAATGTTAGTATAGTACACCAACGGCAAAGGTGATGTTAGGGTAAATCTCTGATAATACTATTCATTGAACTGATAATTTTCAGGCAGACTCCCACAAACTCACACTCCTTATTCCCTTCACACAATAGGTAAAACCCAATCTAAGAGTCAAAATTCACCCTTTCTAAGCCTTAACCTAAGCTTCCTTCTTTAATTTAGGTTGTTCTTACATTCCCTCCCCCAAAGTCTACTTGTTCCACCTCTGCTGCAAAGAACAAAGATACACAAGCTATCATGAGAGGGTTCTGATGCTTATCAAAGGCTGAAACTTGTTGCTCTTCTATATTTCTTTTAATCATTTAAAGATTTTAATTGTTTGTTTTTTGTCATGGAAACCACAGTTTTTCAGGAGTACGTGTATTACAAGCACAGCTTTGGTTTTGATACAAGCCTATTAAGAACTAAATCATTCATATAACGAAAGCTGCATAGGAGTGTCCACTGTTCCCAGATTAGGGCTTTAAATGTTCACCTCTATATTTAGAAACCAAAAACCAAATGGCCAGCTTTCCTGATGACTCAGCATCCATACTGACTGCAGAAGAATGTGGATCCCTAGCAGGCCCCTTGCATAAAAGTGCTTAAAAAGTCCAAACATGAAAGTTATGGTTTGTATACTTTTGCAGATTAAGAATAGAAAGATCCTTATTAACTTTTCTTTAACTTCTCATTCCATACTACCACATTTGTTTTAGGAAAAACTTCTAAGCAAACAACCTTTCTCTCTTACCTTATGTTAAATGCCTATTTAAAGAATTTCTTTTTTCTCTTTCTTTAACCTTCCTTTAATTGGATGCCAGCCAATTTCCACTTCTCTACCTCCCAGCCTGCTGATGTTCTCTAAGCACTCGTTTTATTTTTATACATACACATATACATATGTACATGTATGTATATATATAATCTAAGCCCATTAAGTTTATCTTTGGCAATAACTGTTTTGTTGTGGTTTTGCTTTGTTTTGGTTTTAAAAGAAGGAGTACTGAAACTCTCAGAGAGATAGAAAAGGTCGCTCTAGGCTACCCGGGGGAACATTTGCACGTTCACTGCTGATCTCACCAAACAAGCTGGGCATGAAAACCAAGAGGCCTGAAGTTGTCATTGTTCATGTAGTTACACATGGTTACACATGCATGTTTATGTCAAACGTTTTATTTATTCACTTTATGAATACAACCAGTAATACTTAGATAAAGTATACTTAAAATATGTAAGTAATACTTACACTCCACTTGAAAATCTCCAAAAGCTTTATTAAGATAAATCAGAAAGTAGTGTAGCTGGAAACAAGAACATAAAAATTATATGCATTATCACAAGCATACATATAGCATACCTCTACTAAAAAAAATTGCTGGTAACACACCTGATAAGACTGCTGTATTCTTGATCTCACATAGGAAAGGAAAATCCACGGGAAAAAACACTTAGCTAATATTTGCCTGCATTACCTTCAACTATCTGTGACTTCCAAAGAGTATAATGTTTGCTTTCTTTTTTAATCTGATTGACTAATTTAGAAAAAGGAGAATGAACAATTGGAAAAAATTGGAAGCCCAAAGCATATGTAAGTTTAGATTACATGGCTTTACTGGTATTTCCTTAGATTCATGTACCATTGTGCAAAGTCTTTTGGTAATGAAATAACACAATGTCTATGAAATGTAAAAAAATAGGAAAACATAAATATGTATTTTCACTTTCTGACAATGCATTTTTAAAAGCCATTTTTTTCCTTGATGTGTTTTTTTTTCTTCACAAAATTTGTTATATTGGACTTTAAAGGTCTTTTAAGTTTAAGAATAGGCATACTTTCTTACAGGAACTTTCTCAAGTATTTGAGAGAAAAACAACAAATACAAACATGTCTTAAGGATTTTATTATAAATCACTTATCTTAATCAATCATGCTGATTTAATTGGTTATTAAGTTTCAAACTTACTACTGACTACAGAACATTGTAGGACAAAATATTCTGAATATCCTACACAAAAACATAAACACATATGTGAGCAAACCAAATTTCAGCCCTTAAGCTAAGTAAGAGTAGTGAACAAAGTATTTTTGTACTTCAGTGTTTGCAATTTTATCTTTACAACTAGTTTTAGGCCCTGTCATGGATTAATCCCAACCAGCAACTAAGCACCACCAAGCTACTCCCTCACTTCCCTCTGGTGGGTGGGGAAGAGAACTGGGAGGGTAAAAGCAAGAGAGCTCATGGGTTGAAATAAAGACAGTTGAATAGATAAAGCAAAAGCTGTGCACGCAAGCAAAGCTGAAGAATTAATTCATTCAGCACCTCCCACGGCCCAGCAGGTGTTCAGCCATCTCCAGGACAGCCAGGGCTCCACCACACATAATGGCGACTTGGGAAGACAAACACCGTAACTCCAAATGTCCCCTCCTTCCTCTTTTTCCCCCCAGATTTATATGCTGAGCAAGACACTGTATGGTCTGTAATATCCCTTTGGTCAGCTGTCCTGTGTCCCCTCCAAAATCTGTGTGCAACCCCACCCCAGCCTTCTCACTGGTGAAGCAGTAAAAGAAGGAGAAAAGGCCTTGACACTGTGCAAGCACAGCTCAGCAATAACAAAAACATCTCTATATTACCAAACTGCTTTTAGCACAAATCTAAAACAGCACCAAACCAGCCACTGTGAAAAAAATTAACTCTACCCCAACCAAAACCAAAACAGGCACCAATTAATTTGGATTCCAGTTGTGAGCAACTAGTCAATATCTTGAAGAAGCTCTATAGACTTTAAGAGTCTTCTGGATTTAAACTGACATAAACGATGTTGGAAATTTGGGTCAAATATTCAGAGATTTTTTTCTTTCAGATTTAACCCTAAGGCCTTTTACTAACATTGTTTCAAAGTAAAATAAATATTTACTGTTTCTGATACTCTGCTTCAAGCCAACTGATGCAAGAAGAAGAGTGTGATTTAGTAGCTTGTTAAGTATCTTGTGATATAATAATACTTGCATGTTTTGTAGACTGTGTACCATGCAGCCTCCTTTTCCATCTGTTTTCTTTTGCTATTAAAATAAGTACATGTAAAAGAAAAAGAAACTAAACCCAAGGTTCGTGTTGATTATATTGATTCCTCACAAACTTCAGTAAAACAAAATGCAGACTTACCGCCAGGATGATTTTGTTCTTCTTTCTTTGTATAAGCTAGCTCAGACTGATTCTGATTTTAAAAGCAGATCTTATTTCAGAGTTTGGTAACTACCACTGAGGACTTACTCAATTCACTAATATTCAGTCTTGAATAAAAAGATGGAATGTTTATCTAAAATAAGATAATGACTATGTTTGTCATAATTTGTATGTCAAAGAAAGTCATGGTCAGTGACAATGACAGCTTTTTCATATCGTCTTTTCTTAACACAAACATCTCCGGTTGTTAGATCACAAAAATTCCAAAAGGATTAAATGAATGATTTTGAACAGCATTGTGTGTCATCCTGGGGTTTAGCTCAGCCCATGTGTAAACAGGCTTAGCATTGTCATTGAGAATTGCACCCGTTAATGCCAGGGATTAACATGCCAGCGTCTCTCTCTGTGAAATCACAGCTCCATGCTAAAGATGCAGCTTCTCGCTACTGTTATTTTCTTCTCATTTTAAGTAAATGCACATTTAACTACAGGCTGCACTGGTAGTTTGCAGGGATGGAGATTAAACCTGAAGTGAGCGCAGAAGATTCAACTCTGCTCCACTTCAGAGTAAAAACTGTTTCTCTGAGGGATTGTCACCCACATGCAAGTGATAGAGTGCAAATCTCCTCCCTGAAATGCCTCACACTGCCTTTTCACTTCTCCACCCACTACTCTTTCTCATGCTCTCACTGTTGAGTGTAATCAATGTCATTGGAAGCTAAGCTGCCCGATTCCTCAGAACAACACCTGACTACTGTGCTTAGTAGGGAACGTAGCAAACAGAGCCATTTAAAATGGCAAAGCTTTTCCTAATGTCAAATAGAAGTCTAGTGGTAGCTTTGGATTCTCTAAGCCCATCTGCTAAAATCCTACACTGCACAACAACCCTTTTATTCAAGTTCAAAGATGCACTCCTCCATTTAAAGAGCACTTGTTATCTCAGAAGGAAATGGAAGCTAGAGTGTGCTGACACTAAAGAGAGACAAAATTAGTGTTGGCTTTGCAATGAAACCCTCCAAAACAGCCAGTCTCACCCAAGCATAATTAATCAATTGTAGCTCTAATAGCAAACCAATTACTTTCATTCTTTGGCTTTTAGCTTGTCCACCTGCCAGTTTACAGTCGTAAGTGACAGGGAAGTGTGGCAAGACTGTTGTCTCTCTCCCACTCTCTCAGGAACTGTACTGAATTTGTCAATCTGTATAAAATACAAAGTGCTGTATGATTGCTACAGGACTACATGTTGTCATGCCAATTAGTATGTTCTCTATTTTTCTACCTTTTCCTCCACTATTTTTTCTTAATTTGGTAACTGTGTCTACTAGACCCATTTTGTATTCAGGCATATTCTTCAGCTCTACTGTTGAGCTGAATGTTGAGCAATGTTAGGATCCCACAATAGGTAATGAGAGCAGTTTTAGGATTGTTGTTTCTTTGGTTTTTTTAATTGGAAGCATTTTAAAATCTTGAACAGCAAATATGCAAAATTTCCCTTTCACACATATAAAAATGAAGATGGAAAAATCTAATACAACCAGTTTTTGGAAACTCACCAACCTTTTAGCCTTGTGAACATTGTGATTTCTTGTTTTTATAGAGCATGGGGATAAATATATACGATGAAGGTTTGTTGCCTACCAACTTGACTAATTTATCTTGCTTTTTGTATCATGTAAAGGTATAAATTAGATCTTCTAAATACTAAAACATAACATTATATGCCATTCTCACATTGTCTATCATTCAATTCCCTGAGCTGTCTTCATACAAAAATTCCTAGAGACATGAAAAAACCTCACTATCTATTTTTACTGCATCTTTTTCTTCTAGCTGAACAGGACACACTACAGAGAAGACTAGACACTGGATTTATGCAGTAGCTATAGAGCATTCTATTTTTACATCATACTTAAAAATTTTAACATTTTGGTTATTTTTATAACTAGCAGCATACACCAAGTCTGTTCTTTTAATGAACTTAAAATTTCATTTAGTATCAAAGCACAGGAATGCCTAGATTATTTTTAATCTAATTATTTATTAAATTCTATATGTCATCTGTGGCTTTTAGCCTTATTAAGCTAATTCACTTGCTTTCTTAATCTTTCAAGCTCCCTTCAAAATTGTAGCAATGTGATAAATAAAATGTCCTCTGAAAATGAGACTATCTTGTTGCTAACTCCTTTTTCACAGCAACAATTGACAAGATATCTTTGGCTAACATTAAGTATACAAAGCTTCAGAACACAGATATTAGCTTTAATATTCTTGACATACATTATACCTCAAATAAACTAAATTTTCAGCCTCTCAGATAAGAGCTCCTTTGCAACCGTAAGTGTTGTAAAATAACAAAACATATTCCATCTCTAAATTGCTGTAATCCCAGATGAAGCCTATTCTGCTATTTTTCTTTAACTTTTATTTCTAGTTTATA
Organism: Daphoenositta chrysoptera; assembly: GCA_013397915.1. Classification (NCBI taxonomy): domain Eukaryota; kingdom Metazoa; phylum Chordata; class Aves; order Passeriformes; genus Daphoenositta; species Daphoenositta chrysoptera. Next base: position 26,376 of record VZRO01005135.1, on the reverse strand, counting down.
CAAATTCAAGTTCTGTTGAACAGACGCAAGTATAACAGAAACTGATATTCAGAGGCTCTTCATGGTGATAATCTGCACATATTGTCTTGATTTAAATGGGACATCATCAAAACACATGGAGTAAATTTAATTGTTCTACCTTGATTGAACACAATGAGGATACAGACACTTCTGTTATTCTCTGGTGTTTGCTTCCCAGGAGGTTAGGAATGTAGCTTCTGTCACTATGGGGTTCTACTCGAAAGAAGGTAAAAACATTGTTCCCTAAGGAGAAAGCAAAAGCAGGTGTATCATACACTTGCCTACACTGTTGAAAACATGCATAGCACATACAAACTACAACAAATTAAACATTCCATCTTTTGAATATATTGAAATACATTGTGTACATATGGATGAAAGAGAAAACCTGTAATATTCCACTAAGGTGTGAAAATACATTACCACTTGGGAGAAAAAAAACTTCGGAGATAGCTCTTTCTGCCTCCAATCCTTTTACTGATGGCTTTCTTTACCCAGATTTCACCCTGTTTTTGTGATGAATAGTCCCCTTTCTCTTCTCGTCTCCACTATTTCATTGCATTCATTTCTAGGCCCAAGGTCCTCACCTTGCCACACTGTATCCTGTTACAAATCTTCATAAACCGTGCCCACAGCATTCTGTTCCTCAATTCCCTGTTCTGCATCTCATTTTTCTTGGTCAGTTTATCCAAGCTTCCTTCTTACCCTAGCTCCCAGAGGAAACAGTCACTCCCTCTCTTGCCTGCCTTTGAGCTGCATCTTTATCTTTCTCCCCTCCTGCATGTATGGCTCTTCCTTTTCAAATCAGACAAGTCCTCCTTTTAGTTGCTTGGTACTAGCAAAGAGTGAAGGATGGTCTCTCAACAGAGAAGTTTCCTTCTTAGCTCAAAGCCCAGTCCAGGCATGACCTGTATGCCAGGAGGCACAGGTAAAACAAAGAACCTGCTAAGATGTCTATGGCAACTCATGTAGTTCTTACTGACTACATAAAAAGTCTAATTGCATATAGGAGACTACTCTTGTCCAGATCCTGGATGATAATCTTAAGAGAAGAGGAACTGGCACATAACTGATGTAAAAACCCTCATGTCCAATCATTGTTCCAAATGTGGAGAGAAGTTTACATATACTGAAAGGCAAAGTGACCTGTATTGTTGACAATAGCAGTGTTTAATATTTTTGCAATATGTATACATGTTTTATTTCCACAGTTGTTTAACCACCCATTATGAAGATGCTCTATGGAGAAGAAATGGTTTATATATGAACTAGTATCATAGACATTATACCCATATTCAAGGACAGGTTGGATGGTGCTTTGAGCAACCTGGTCTAGTGGAAGGTGTCCCTGCCTGCAGCAGACAGCTTGGAACTAGATGATCCTTAAGCTTCCTTCCAACCCAAACCATTCTATGATTCCCTGACACTTGACTTAAAATAATTTTAAAATAAAGCAAATATCACTATATACAATTTAGTATCTGTACAATTCATTGCATTCACACAAAAAGAAAAAGCAATCTGTACAGAAGGAAATAAAACTCTTTTTTCGATCCTAACTATAACTCAGCCAGCAAACTTTACTGCAAATGTTTGTGAATATAGCTCCTGGGGAAACTGCTTAGTTGTCCACTACACATAGGAAAAAGAGGAAGCAAACCATAGGTCGACAGATCAAAGAGCACAATGGAAGAGTGAATAAGGCTCACTCCACAAATGAAGATGAAGTAACAAAATTTATTAAGTGATTTCCATCAGAGTTTAATACAAATTCTGGGGTTGTTTGTTATAAATTTTTATTCATTATTAACCAGCAGAATCAGGAGATTAGCTGTGCAGTTTCCAAGACAATAAACTTTTCCCTAGTGTTGCTGGAGTTCTTACTCAGCATGATGAGTCTCCTCATCAGGCCTGCATTTTGGCTGTCCTCTTCAGATTTGGTGGATTTGTGAATACGACACAAGCATCTGCCTTGGTTCCACTGGGAAAAAGACAACATTTTTTTAATATGAGCCAATTGTTATTGACTAGATATCTCAAAATCAGTGTAGGAAAAAAGCTTGGTCACTTTCTTTACTTTTTAACTGTCTCAAATTTGCTTAAATCCAAGCAAGGTCTAAACCAGCACCATGTTCAAGTGTCCCTGTACATAAACGTAATGCAATACCAGTGAAGTTGGGAAAAAATACACAGTACTCATAAAGTAAGCCAAAGCCAATGAAGCCAAAGCTCAATTCTAACAAGACTACTTTTCTCTAATTGCCATTAGGAAGCCATGCTGAAACAACCAAAAAAACCTCCACAAAACATTAAAGAAAATCTGCAATTACAAATTAAAATGTTTAGTATTTATAGAATGTGTATAAATTAACTTTAGGTACACATCTGATTAAAGAATTAACTTCATATGTCAAAAGTGAAACTTAAGTGCCCTTTACTATATTAATAAACTAATTTTCTTTCCTCCAGAAATTAATTAACAATAAGCTGTTTTAAACTGCGTTTCCTATATAGATGTCTGCATGTGTTTTTCTTCTTTTATTTCAGTAGTCCTACTTGCCTAATACAGATAATTTGGAAGGATTTTAAAAATATGTCTTTGATTAAGCTCTTTGAAAACTGAAATGTCATGACGTCAAAATACAGAAAGTGCTACTCAGATTCAAAATTCTTCATGGGAATGATGCCTTTTTCCATATCCCCGCCTTTGAATCCTACAACTGTTCAGACAGTGGATATTCTACACTTAAAACAGTAGCTGATCTTATTACTTCCAAATCAGGCACCATTATTATAAAAGAGGCAGCCAATACTTATGCTGGAAATTGAGGAAGAGAAACAGCCGATTTTGCTTAAGGCCATTCAAAATTCAGGATTTGGTTTTTTGTGATGTCACACTTTTGCTAAACTAACAACATAGCATATTAATATCTTGCCAGAATCAATATATCCTTATGAGTGCCAAAGCAAACATTACATTACCCTCTACATATGGAAAATTTTACATCACACGCATTAGTAAGACTGCACGATGCTCAAGAACTTATCATCACTCCCCTGGAATATTCTACAAGTGAAAATTATTTGTATATTCAAAAGTCACAATTAATAAAACAGAGTAGCAACATATTTAAAATATAAGGAGACATCTATTTATATTTTCCATGAGGATGCTACAATCTCTTAGGGCTTTAAGAAACACAGCTGTGTATTAACCTTTGATTTATACCACAAGAGTTTTATTGCAGGTTACAATAATGCCATTGATAACCAAAGCTTCCTAAGCTTTTAATTCATTAAACAGTATCTTCCTCTAACGGGAGTTTTGAATATATCAAAAATGAAGGATCAGACCTCTTACTGCACCTCATTCTTGAAACACATCTGGGTTAAAGGGGATGAAACTACTTGGCATCCCCATTTAGATAATTCAGGGTTTTCTTCCTAGAAGACCATCAGTTCTCCTTAGCTTAGCAACTAACACCTTGCAAAAAAACCAATGGGCTGGGCTGTCAGCTGGGACTTGTTTACCCTTCAGACTAAAACGAAAGAAAAGAGACTTTGAGGGTCACTGTATTAAGGGCACTCAAAACTACATTGTATAGGTTACATGCATCCCCTACCATTGTTGAAATAAGAGCTTTATCTCATTCATTCACATGTTTCTTGTTCTCTCCTCCTTGTAGCTAAGTGATTTAAAATTACATTTATATAGCGAAGTGGCATAATGGCATCTTTAAATACTAGCTCAACAGCCTCAGGATCATGTTTTACATTTGAAAACAGTGTTTGCATTTCAGTTTTCTTCTCAAAAGAACCTGAAGTACTAGTGTAGTTCTGTCCTTTACTGTATCCCCACCAGGTCAATAAAAAATATTGGGTTTTCCTTCTGATACCCAATCCCTAAGAAAGCAACTTACTTCTGTAAACAACAAAAATATCTCAGATGCCATGTAGATTACCATTCTCGTGTAATTACGTTACCCCATAACAATATTAATAAAATGTACTCTGGAGTAGTGGTTTTGCTCCTCCCTCTAGCATATCTAACATATCGTAAAAATAACGTTTGTATTTATCCAAACAATTATTAACTATTTGGTTTCAGCACTGTTTTGGCATTTTGGTAATTCTTTTCTACATGAAACATGTTCAGTTTACAATCTAGAGCACTTTAAATATAACGTATTGTATTTGAATTTGGCATGTTCCTTATGAGCATGTAGAATAAAAGTGGAGACTTCATCATAGTAAGTCAGTCACAGTGGAGGACACCAATCACTGAGTAATCTGGTATGTATACATATCACACGCAGCTAGTGTGAAATGATAGCTTACATGCAAATCAGAAAAAGATTTTTGTCTTCATTATTTATGCACCAAGAAATTTCCCTCCAAAGAGGAAATACAGTTGCAAGACAGAGTGGTTGAAAAGGACGTGACTCAGAAATTAACACAGCCTGTAGTAATAGTGAGAACAGATACTCTAAACCTCTGAAACAACTATGCTTCAGATTAAACTTTTTACATACTGTGAACTTCAACAGGAATGAGGTATATACTCGTACTTACTGACTATTCATATTCAAGGGGGTAAAATAATGCCTGGTCATGGTTATGAAAAAATTATTACAAATAAATCAGAAGTCAGAAATGGCCTTTTCTTCCCCTGAGATTTTTCTCACACATATTTACAAAGAAAGTCAGAGAAAGGTCTTCAGTTCAATATATTTATTGAACTTTTTTATACTTTTCGGTGGCTAATACAACATTTATTGGAAATATACGTACTTAAATTTGCTTCAGGTTCTGGAGTTCATTTCTGGAGTACAATTATTTACAAGAGTGCCTTTTGGTGGTTTCTTCAGTATTATGCCGAGATAGCAATGGCTTCTGGAACTTGCTTTGTATCCAAACTCGCTGCATTTTCACTTTTTTCTTTCTGTTTACTTGTAATCGCCGATCAACTAAATTCTGTACTTCAATTAATCCAGCCAAGTTGAACATGTTCCATACCTCATCTATTTTTTCATATGAAAATTATTGCAATTAAAAAAAAAGAATCATTAGTAGAATGTAGTAATTATATACCTGTAGTTCAACCAAAGATGGAAGTAAATCTGTTTTGCAATTTGAAAGATAAAGGACACTGCCTGTAAGAAGGCTTTTGTTAGAAATTCATTTTCACAGCTCTTGATTTACATTGCAGTAAAAATTGAGGCCCAAACCACATTAGTTATTACTCACAGCATCCACAGATACCCTTTCATCACAGGGTTCAATATGCCATAGGTGAGTAAACAGATGCATGCCATTTGGTCACTGTTCAGGTGTTACCGAGATAAAGCTATTTCACCTGACAAATGACAATCCAGATTTTTATGCCATATATAGCTACAGACTCTCCTTCCAAGCATGTTTATCTCAGTTTTAAGAGAGAAATCATGTGCATGTTTAAATAATAAAATTTGAGCATACAATTGGACACCAGATACCTTAAGAGAAATTTCCAGTGCTGTCAGCAATCTTTCAGGACCCCAAATGCAACAAGTGTGCACACAAAGGAAATTATTTTCTTACAACAGTTAGCTTTGGGGTTTTTAAAAGTAGAGAATTAAAAAAAAAGACAATAAACCCTTCTTTAGATTTATGTTTTAAGATGAGCTTTCATAATCCAAATCACCTTGAGAAACACTCAACCTTTTCTATGAAACAAACATTCCATACCTTTGGTAAAGAAATATACTCTGGTTCCATCTCCTCTTACATAAAAATTTTCTGACAAGCAATGACCTAAGAATTTAGAGCAGTAATGAAAAAGGACACGTCACTTTTTTTTTGCCAGAAAGAGCTAAAATGAACAGCAAACAACAAAACCATTCAGAAATTACCTTTTTTAAAACGAAGTTGAGCTGTATCGTATCTTCCATAGTCTCGAAATAACAACATTCCTCCAGGTTTCAGTAGCTTAGCCAACCTATTTACAACCCCTTGCATCCTTAGAAAATAGATGGGATACTGGTGAAGTTTGCAAACATAAGTAAGCAATTTGGTGCCACAGACCAAAAAGGCAGCACCACCTTAGAATAAGAGACTGTTCAAAACAGGTAGCTGTGCACAGAATTACAGATTTTACCTATATAAACAGTTGTTTTGCACACACAGAAAAAAACTGTATGTGCACAAAAAGTGAAAGTGCTTTGAGAAATCTCATCCGGCAGAACTAGAACACATTAATTATACAGCTTGAAGAAAGTTTAATACTTCCAATTCTTCAACCAAATTTTAGAGATGCCACCAGCAAAATTGAAGCGTGTTCAAAATTGACTACAAGAGTAGCAATTATCAAAAACTAAACACAACAGCCTACAGAGAAATTACTAAGTAACAATTTGTTGAATATAAATGTGTCCCTCTTATATATTTTCCATCTTTTCAAAGTAAGTAAGTTCTGCATCATGATTCCCTTGGTTTTCTTTTTCATTTCCCACTTTCAAAGTTTCTGGAAAAAATGTATACTGAGCAAGATGAACCTGGATCACATTTTCTTGTATGCAGTCATTTTAATTCTATGAGATGGCAGTAATGACTAACACATCTTTGGACAGTGGGTCTCACAACACAGATAATTACATGAAAATCTGTGTGTGTATACACACACATGCACATGAAAGCATCCATGTCAGCCCTGGTGAAAAAAAACCCAACCCAAACAAAAACCCAAAAACAACAATGACAAAAAGACCCCACAAACAAACAAGCAACAAAAAAGAAATCAACCACAAAAGCCCTCAAATGTATTCTTAAAACACTAATAGGAAAAGACACACAGGAATTCTGACAGAACATCTGATCGCTGCTTCTACAGGCAAAGTGATTGAATAAATCACTATTGTCCAATTTCTTTCTAGCAGCATCACTAGAGTTATAGAGATCTGAAGTCTCCTCCTTGAATTGTTTTTGAAACTTAGAGCCTGGCTTTGTGTGACTTGTGCTCACCTCTGAATAAACAGAAAGGAGAAATATCCTAGACAGGGAAGGTTTTTCTGCATGAAGCTAATCACTAGTAGCAGGGGAACAGTTCTCAGACTTATGCACATACTGTTCTGTATGCCAAGCCCATTTTAATGACATTCTTAAAATTATAAATGTATTATCACACAAACAGCATGTATTTCCCTTCATATAACCCAGTTAGAGTCAAGAAGTTTAACTTACATGCCCTCTTTTACATTTTTCCCATTAAAAAGGACATTTTCACAATCAGCCAACCTTAACAGTCATAAAATTTGGTTCATTAGACATTGAGAGGCATTAGCAAAGGAACACAGTACTAAACATAACACCATACATGACAATTATATCAAATCTTCTTAATCCAAACAAGCTACAAAATTCTGGATGCATTTTTGTTTAAAAGGCCTGCATGTAAGCATTTTAATGTGGGTAAATCAGCAATCTAAGTCTATATCAACATATTGTAAGGTGTTAAATCATAAGCGTCAGTCTGGGTTTTTAATTTGCGATTTTTTTTAATCTGTCACTTCTAATAGAGATGTACTTAGTTACAATATACCCCTTGTATTTTGATGGAGGCAGAAGGCTCACTAATTATAATTAGCCAGACCAGCTTTTCTCTTGAAGCCTGAAAATGGTAAACAGCATTTAAAATACCTTGTTTTATATATATTGTAGCTTATTAAATAACAAAGATTCATCATCTTCTTTTGCTATTACTGAAAATCTCCAGTTAAAAAAGAGATTTAACCCATTTGCTTTGCCCTTTAGTCTTCATTTACCTGTCAGGATGAATAGTAGAGAGCACAAAGACAAGGAGAATGACATCCAGGATCTCATCTGGAAAAGGATAGGGTAAAGCATCATCACACACATCATGAACAAAGGCAGAACACCAGGCTGAATTGTAGGACGAATGTGACTGTCAGGAAAAAGATGAAAAGAGGCACAGAGAGAACAGTAGTAGTTAATACGTTTACTGTGACTCAAGAAACATTTTTTCTTCAATTATTCTGCATTGTAAAACATCTCATATAAAAGCCTATTCTGTCCGGTATCTTACTCAAGCTGAGCAGCAAGCTCACTGATGGTATTCATTCCTCTCTGCATACAGTATGACTTTGTTCTTTGGAATATTGAAAACTTCAGTTAAAAGTTGTCAAAGCCATCACATTCTTTTTCATGAAGATGGCTTCCTGGCAGCCTCCTGAATTACAGGCTTGTAAGGTACTCTAAAGCGAGTGCATGAATTACCTTTACCAGCTCCACTGCTCCTGAAGCAAAATCACAACAGTATAGAAAGGTTCCAGGTGTATTGCTAGGAAAACAAAACCAACATCAGTTAAAAAATTATTAATGTAAAAGATGAAAGTCTACATCGGTGTTCATGAAACTTCAGAGGGTCCTCTGGGGTTCTCCACAGGTTTGATCAAGCATGCTTTATTGGTGTCTAGCACATGGAAAGCCACATAGGTTGTAATGAACCAATAGGGCAGACAAATTAATACGAATACCGACAGGCAGTTAGTATAAAAAGAATTATAGCCTTGTCAGGGAGGAAGCAAAAGGGAAAAAAAAGGTCACAGAGGGCTGTCAGAAGTGATGACAGTGTCCTGGTGCTGTAATGCATAAATGCACATTAATAGGTCACATTTTCTTACAGGAGCACTGCATTATTAGCCCATGCATGCAGTTTAATTAGCAATATGATTTGAGCATGGATGCAGTGTTGCAAAAGTCATCCAGTTCTGTAGAAGTTCAGGTTTCCGTGTATCAGCTTGCTGTTCTTTTGATTTGATAAAGCATTATTGGTTATTGTCCTCCATTATCTCCTTTCTTTTCTAGCTAGAATGAAGAAGAATTTCTTCTAGCACTGTCTTCCCTTCCCGTCCAAGACTAAGCCAGCTGCAAATTTCCTTCTACCATTCATCAGATACTAGTAATTCCAGGGAGAAGTTTTTTCACCTCTGGAAAATTCATTTAAGATAAACTGAGAAAGCTACTCAAAACCCACTGAGAGATGACCTCATGATCAACTCACGATCAATTTAATTAATTAAAAATATATTTGAGATTTTGGATAGATGGCTTCTTTAGAAAGGAATCAATAAACTCTGCCAGGGCCTATAAGATCTCACAGTATACACAGACAAATTAGTGACTTCTGAGGGCTCAACAGGAGAATGCTTCTGAAACAAAATATATTCCATGCTTGTTGCTGAGCAAAACTTTTATCAGCTCTGTGCCCACCATGAGAATTGATGAATTTACATATTTATTATGAACGAGGACAAGCAGCCAGGCTTTGGACCCAGCCAGTCCCTTGGGAAAGGTTAAGCTGATTACCTAATAGACTTGTTAGAATGTAGGGTTTTTAAAATTTTTTTTAGCGAAGAGTATGTAGAAAATCCACTTAAGACAAAGGCATGGCTTGATCTGGATGGTGTTTTCATGACACACTGCATTAAAAAGCACTAACTTAAATTTTAAGGGAGGCAGGAGTAAGAAGTTTAAAAGTTACATTACTAAGCTAATTGAAATTTTCTTTTGTAGCCAGGGTACACTTGCTTGACATGAGCTTGTTTTTACATGCATATAATTACATGCATATAAATATATTATTTTATATGCATATAATTGCCAAAATGGAAATTTTTGTATTATTAAATTCAGAGTAAAACCAACTGTTCTACAAAGCCAAGCCTGATAAGAGATTAGAGATCTTTCCATTAGGTCATATACAAGACAAACAAGTAAGTTGTTCAATGTATCAACCAATGTGATTGACCGAAGGATTTACATAAGAATAGAGATCTCCAGGAAAAATACCTAATGAGTAGAGTCTTAATTATCAGAAATGCCAATCTATGACTAATGCCTCCTGTGAGGAAAACACAGAAGTTTGTCTCATCTTTTTCAATACAGGCATCTTTTTCTATATAGTGCTCCTTGCAAAGTTTTCATATTTGCAAAATTGAGTATTTTCGTATAGGTGTGATACTAGCAATCAGAATTCATTGATAGAATAATGAATTGTGTTGTTCTTAAGCTCTTAAAGGCATGAATAAAAAGAAATCTATTTCAACCCTTGATACATACATAGCCTTTCCTATAAAACCTTCCTGCTTACATGGATGGGAGGACAAGCTGTCATAACAGATTTTTCTAAAACTGGAAGCTAAATGGATTAAGATGTTTCAATGAATTAAGTAATGTGATACAGGACCTGTGCCTTGACACTAAAACCTGAAGTAATGTGACAAATACACCAGCCAATCCAGAAACAACAGAACTTCCTTCCAGTGGATCACATGCCATTATCTGTGGTCGCTGATTTTCGCCTTTTGAAGAGATACTCGGTAGCTTTACAGAAATACCTAAGACAAAAGATTATTTCACCTGCCTGAGATTAACTACAAGAAATCAGCCTGAATGCACCTGAAGAGAAACTTTGTCAGCAAATATGATCCCCCCAAGACCAGGGTGGAGCAATTTGAGGAGCAGCCTATACTGATGCTACCAACCTTATCTGTGGTCTGACACAGTACGAATTTTAGGGCTGTAAAATGGTTCACTCAACACTTCCTGCAGCACTGATCCAGCATCAACATTTGGTGAAAACGAAGACGTGAATACAACGTTCATATTTGGAAATCCAACGCTACGTACCATAGAACTTTCAAAATAGGGAAGACACTGTTTCCAGCTCCACAACCAACCTAAAATCAGAAGAGAAAGATTTAAAAAATGAGCAAATAAAACCTTTTTTTGTTATTTTTGTCTTAAATTAGTTGGCAGGTAGGACCCATTAGACTTGAAGTCTATGTTGGACAGAAAAGGTATAAACAGCTCATACCACAATTCGCAAATCATTTATATGATCATGTTTCTCCCCAATGTCTTTCTAAAGTTAAGAGAAAATCCATCTCTCAAACTGCATAAGAAAATGCAATATTCTTGTCCAATTTCACCATTTGGCAGGAATGCAGCAAGTACTTGCACTATTAGACAAAACACTTGAACGCACAACTTTCCCTGGGAAATTAGTAACCTGACTTTCAATGAAAATGGAATCTGACAACCTAGCCCTATTCTGATTTGGGAGAAACTTTAAAGGGAAAGCCAAGTCCAGATCTTAGGTTTCTCTGAAAGTTTCTGCCATAAATGAATGCAGTATGTCGAATTCCAAAGGCTTACTTTCTTGATACTTAGTAAGGGCCTTTACCAGATTTTTGAGCAATTAAGTGGGCCTCTATATGATAGGTAGAACATTACCTCTAATATTCGGTAAGTGGCATCACAACCAGGGAAGGATTCCAGCTTGCCAAGTTCTTCTCCACAGTTTTTACCTTGAGGATTGTCAGTAAGAGCCTTTGCTTGATTGTTATTATATACATATCCGTGTACAGCAGTAGAACCACATCCATAATTTTTCTTCCAGTATTTTTCTCCTTCTTCAAAAATTCCATTTTGGAGTGAAAAACTGTTGTTATTATTTATTTTTGTGTGTTCTGAAGATCTTTTTTCTATTTTGAACTCTTGTCTCCTTTTTTCTGGAAGAATTTCTGGAAACTCCAGAAACAGCCAATTGCGATCCTTGAAAAAGTTATTTTTATGGGTCTTGTAAAATTCATTCCAATATTTACTGGCTTCCCTCTCATATTTATCTGAAATTAAAAAGAAAAAAACCTTGGTGAATATGAGCTTAGCTAGATAATACTCTAAAGCAACATATAATTTGGACCTCAAATATACTGTTTAAAAATCCATAGTTCCACACATTGTACATTAAAATTAAAATATATGGATTTTGTGTCTTACCTTAACTTGTGCTCAAAATAATTCCTATGAAGGTTTAATCATATTTTATGTCATTTAGGAAGAGGTAGAGAGGCTTACTGCATTTTTTTTTAAATGTAGTGACATCATAGAACAGCACCACCAAAATAAGCAATCTGAAGATCCTTAGACAAGCTTTCATGGCTCAAATTATAAAAGCAATGCATCTTTTCACTTATTTAAGAAATATTAAATTGAAATTATCTCATGCTTTATGAAATTCTGTTATCAATTGTAAATTTGTTGTTACCTCATCACCTCTTAAAAAAATTACAGTTCTGTGAACTGGACTGATAAATGCTACTGCATAACAAATAGACAGTAATTCACACTTAACCATTCACCGGTGCAGAAGGAACATACTGGCTTTTTTACTTTCAAAACACTTCAGAGTCTTACAACAGACCTTTGTGTTAACTTTTAATTCACAAAACATTCTAACTGAATGTTAGAATGTCAAAGAGTAGGACTGGATGGGATTTCACACAGTCAGGGAATTCATACCCCTTCTCCACAAAGATCTGTCCAACTTATTCTTAAAATACCACTTTTCACATACAACTTTCTTCAGTAATATATTACAGTCCTTAATTTTCTATAGAGTTGGAAACCTTTTCCACTACGTAACTAAAAACTTCCATCTTGCAATTAGGTCCAGCAATTCTTGTCCCAGCTAGGGATGAAGCAGATAAAGCAAAGATTACTCTCTTTTCTCTTTGCAACACCTATTTACATATTTGAAGTATTTTACTGTCTCCATAAACAATCTCTTTTCTAGGTTGTCTAAACCTAACTCTCTTCTTTTTGATTTCTAGACTTCTGATAATTTCAGTTTTTCTTCTCTAGATTCTCTCCAATTGATTTACTACTTTTGGGTGCTGTATTCTGGCAAAGGCATTATCAATGCAGAGCAAAATGAGTATTTTATGAGGCTTACAGGTTGCAATCCTGTTTACAACTCCCAGCTTGCCATTTTGCAACAGCGTGACATTGCTGATTCAGCTAGTGATTCACCACAACTCTCAGATCTTCTTCTGCAAAATGACTACCAAGCCAATTGTTCCAGATCCTAGGTTTTTTTCAAGGAATTATTCTGAAGCAAAGCAATCTGCACTTATTTTTAGCAAATTTATATATTTCAGATTATTTTTTTCCACTGTTTGTCCAGATCTTTCTGAATCTTAATCCTGTCTTTCACCATTCTTGAAACATCTCTTCACTTAATATCATCTTCAAGTCCCCTGTTTCCTGAGGTCACTAATGAAAATACCAAGTAGAATTGGACACAGAATAAAACACTCCTCTGCCTAGCACAGTTTTCCATTCTGAAAGGATCTCTCTAGGCATCCATTCACCCAAAAGCAGTTTCATCAGCTCTCGCTTGCCTAACTTGCTTGTGAAAATGTCAAGTAAAGCAAGTCAGAAGCCTGACTAAGGATAAACTTCAGGACGTCTGCTGCTTTTCCCTTATCCTCAGGGCCTGTAACCTTCTCCAAGAAGGAAATCAGCTTGATTTTACATGATTTATTCTTGAAAAAAATATTTGTTGGCTGGTATTCATCTCCTTTGTTCTTCTGAACCCAATGTCTGCAAGCTCTAGATACTCTTCCAGTATTTTTCCAGGAACTGAAACTAATTATCTGACTCTCCTTTTTTTCCCACCTCCCTTTTAAAAAAAGCAAATATTCTCTTTTCTGCTTTTCCAGTCATCCATGTACTCTATGGATGTACTTTGTAACCTGTTCTTTCTCAATTCAAGAACAAAATCTTTCCTCCTTCTCACTAGCACTAATTGTGCTAGCCACTGGACTGGAGCTAGCTAACCCTTTCAAAGGAAGGCTGATAAAAAGATAAGAATTGCAGCTTTTCAAAGTCTCTTTTGTTGATGGTTTTCCCTTCCTTATACCTCCTAGGTACCAAACCAAATCTTTTTTACCTTGTTTTTTCCCCCCTTGTTTCCAAAGCATTTGCAGAACTATCTTGCTATCCCTGACATCTCTTGCTGCAAAAGTGTACCTCATATAATGTGTTGCCTTTCTTATTTTGTTCTCACTCACACCAACACATTAATTCTTTTAATATAAATGCACAGGGTAAATGTATGGCGCACTTCTCCTACTACTCTCTTTAAATCTTAACATATTATTTCCTAAATTGCTACAGCTTTCAGAGATAAATAAGGCTGAGAATTACCATTAGAGGCACAGACAGGCAGTGGGAAGTGGTAAGGAGGTGGCAGAATGCCTTGTCCTAGAAATTTAAAATTAACATTTAATACACCCAATTGTATTATTAAAGGGCAAGACCCAGCCCTGTAATTGTAATTGTACAGACCTGTTTTATATTATAAGTTCAGAGTTGATTGAGGTCACATATATATCAGATTTCAATAGTTTAAGTTGCACCTTTATAGATTGCTCAGCTTCAGTATAAAAAAAAACAAAAACCCTTCTAGTCCAAAGGTTCTTAAATTATTATCACCCCTTGCTACAATCACCACTTTCCTATACGTCTGCTCAGAACCCTTGTACTTAAATTCACATCAATTTTTCCAGATTTCAGAATTAAAGGAAAGCAATATCTAAAGTCAGCCTTTCAAATTGTATTAGTATGGAATTACATGGGTTCAAGTGAAGGAACACTTTACTTTGCATTGTTGCAGTGGTCATTCCTGCACCTCTGTGTAATAACATGTATGCAGCATTATCAAATTTTTGTTTCATTTTGTGTATTTAATTAGCCTACCCACTAAATTTCCAAAAGCACGTGAAAATTACATAACTAAAAAACATATAAACTTCTAAGAAAAAAACCTTTCCAAACCCCCCCAAAAAGCCCACCAAAAAAACTTTACTTTGTCAATCGATTTTTCCCCATAACAGAATCTTCCAAGCAGGGCTGAGACGAAATTGCTCATGCTAATAAGTAAATCAAATTCCTAAAGGTAGCATCATGAGTTCATTCAGTTTAACTTCTTTTGCTTTAAAAAGGCTCACCAGAACTATTCTACTTTAGTAATAGAATAGTATTGTTGAAATCTGTCTTTTTTCCCCTTACTGTATTTTTCAAGGCCCCAAAATAACCTGCTCGTTAGCCTTGTTCATTGTTTACACAAATAGGCCAAAATGTACTTCCACTTGCAGAATGAAGCTGAAGCTTTCTGAAGGAACACTATCAGCAATGCTCACCTATTCAAGTTCTAAACAGAGGGGCATTCATAGGAAATGTCCTTGGATTCTTGTATTTCTTGGCAATAGACAAATGCCTGATTATCCCATTTCTCACCAGCACAAACTAACTTCTAATTGATTGTAGAGGAAGAATGAAAGGTTCCTTGAGCCACATGGTCACACAGCTTACTTTTCAATTATGAGTTCTTTCTCAGCTTTTAATACAAATCAAATTAAGATACTAGATGTAATTTTTGAAAAACAATCATTTTACTCTTGTATGTAGATAAAGAATGTGAGAGGTAACAGAGAAAGGCAGGTTGACAATCCCAGAGTATTCAAGGTGATGAAGGGCACACAATGCAAGGCACATTCTCAGGTAATTCAAATAAACTCCAACATGTGCCTTAGTTACATCAAGGCATAGATCACAATGACACTATCTGATAGAGTCACTACATGCTAAGTAAACTGAGGCACAGGATATTCAAGTAACTGCTTTCAGAATATCTTTCTAACAGAACAACAAATTAGGAATCCAGTCTTCTATGCTACCATCAAGTTGATGTTCCAGCTTTAGCATTCATAACTATCCTAGAGTTTAGTCTATGATTTAGTATGCCAGTTTGAACATAGAGCTATCACTCTTCAGAAACCCAGAATACATTAAATTTCCCTTCCAAAACAGGCACAAAACTTCTTAATCCCTTACAGAGCAGACTGCGAAGGATGCATTGGAACACCTTCCACACAAAGTGAACACATTGATTCCTGAAGCACTCCCAGCTCAGCCTGGCAGACAGCAAGCTGGGACCAGCTGGGACCAGCTGAGACCACTGCAACTTTCATGGCACTTAACTGAAATACGGTGCAATGTACAAACACAAGTGCTCTAAAGAGTCCATAAATCACTAAAAAGCATTTGAATATTGTACATGGGAATCTTCATCCCCAGCACCCTAGCTGAATGCAAATTCATTCCCTTTGATTCTGTAAAAGCCTTGTGTAGTAGGAGTTGTATTCTGAAGGACTGCAAAAGGGGTCAGAACAACTGTACCATAATGATGTACTTGTTTTACACAGAGTCGATTGCCACCCTAATTGCAAAATTGTTCAAATAATTAACTGTATTGTTAGAAAAACACACTTTGAGATCTTTAGAGGCAACAAAGGGAAAAGAAACCAAAAACGAATCAAAAAATTTAGACAAGAGAAAGTAGAAATAGAAAGAGTGTTCCTGATATCTACACCATCTTCAAACGTTTTAATAAAAAGCATTAAAACAAGAATTTTTATACCATTCAATATTGTTACCTCGGTCTTCCAATTGAACTTTCACAAGGGAGTTCTCTGTTGCTTTTTTCTTGGCATTCTCCTCTTCTTCTTGTGACCATTGCATGTGGTCCCTGCAGAAGGCAGTTGAAGAACCAGCTTTTCAACAGGGTTTTTCAAAATATTTTTTCCCAGGAAAACAGTTATGAATTAGCAACACTGTCTCAAATAACTTTTTAAAATTTTTTGAATGCAAGCAAATGACCACAGGGAGACTGACAGTTAAAACCGTAGTTTCAGTGTATTATAGATAAAAATTAATTATTAATTAGGTAAAAGTCAAGTGATTAAGAAACATGTCCCAACTGCAAAGAGACTGAAGTAGAATGTACTTCATAATAACAGGATTATATATATCTTGCAAATTGAGTGTGTCTACAGGAATGTATTTTGAGTATCCCATTAGAACTGTATTTAGCTGAATACAATAATAGACCTACCAACAAACATCCTAATGCAAGAAACATCTCACATTAATAGTGTTTATGATGAGGAACTAAGGACTAGCAAAGAAATCAACTGCTCCTGAAACAGGGAGCATAATCCACCTATTCAACTGGAACAGGTGGAATTGATGAACAGGATTTTACTTTTCTGGGGAATAGAGATAGGTAACATTTAAAAAAAAACAGAATTAGACATTTGTAAGAAGAGCCAAGCAGTACTGCAATGTTTCCAAAGTCTATGCCCTCTATATTTGTATAAGGTGGTTACCTAAATATTATGTTAATCCGTGGTCACAGAACCAAGCCCAGATCTGACCCTGATGACTAAACTGCCTTCCCTGCAGATTCTGGGTTTGGATCAGACCACAGGGGGGAGTGCCCAAAAATGTGCTGCAGGATGTTTTCAAAAGCCAATCAGCTGTCCCTCCAAATCATCCAGTCTGAACAGATTAAATTAGATAATATAATTCAAGTAATCTATTAGATCCTAATCCTACTGAAATCAACTGACTGAAAGCCCATGACTAAAATTCCATCGGTTACTATGGGAAAAGGAAGAAGGTGCCAACTTGAAAAGAGTTGATTTTCTCTAAAAGCTAATGAGCATCTTCCTTTTCTGGACGTGGTGACATATAGGTAAGTTAATTCTTAGGCCTTCACTGTTCCTCTTTTGTTAATTGTGGGAGACTAATTGGTATATATTTGTCTGCTTGCCTCAGACTTGATTTCCGCCTCTCTACTGAAATATTTCTCATTATTGTCCCCAGCAGGTTGCCTCTCCCCTTCCTGTATTTGTTCATATACCAAATGTTCCTGTGCAGTGTCATGGCTCTGACAGACACACTGAAGTAGAATAAAACTGAATGACTGCAGCATTACTAGGCAGACATCCTCTTGGAATGACTTGCTTCCCTTGCTGCTATCACCAGTTTTGACCTTGCCTATTCCAGCAAGCTGAAACCAAGGACTATTCAGGTGGCAATAATACACAGTCAGCCCTTCTGACAGATGACTTGCTGCGGTGTAATCTTTAGCTGATCAATTTTAATCCATCATTATGTGTCTGTCAGAGCCCTTAGGGGCTCTACACACAATACTAAAGGTGCCTGAAGCCCTCCATCTTCATTAACAGCCATTTTTTTTCTCCTTTTTTCCCTGCTTGGAAACTCATAAAGCACCTTTTGGTGCTTTTGTAGAAATTTCTATACGGTAGATCCCAAATAACAATACTGCTGCAGCATTTCTTGATCAAAATCTACAAAAGAGGGGACATTGCATAGTTCTCACTCAAACTATTTACATAGTTGGGATGCTTCAAATGAGGCAGCTCCTTCAGCAATACAAGCTGGTAGGAACACAAGACAGGTAAGAATTCTAAGCACAGAAGTGTTTAAATATGGAAGTGTTTTAAGCTGAACACTGACAGCAGCAGAGCAAGCTATCCATTTTAACCACACCAAGAACTGCTAACATGAGTAGGCCTGATAGGAGATCAAACAGTGCTGCTCTCAGTTCAGCTTACTCAACTTAGTCCTTTTCCACTAACTTGTTTACTAACATAGGGTTTAATTATCTCTGTGAAAATGTGAACACTGTGTCAATTACTGACCTGAACAGAAGCAGGCATTTTTTGCTCCAATGTCTAGCATCATTCATTACTTCTCTCCCCAAACGACAGAAAAACACCACAACAAACATCTAAAGCATTAGTTCCCAAAATTAATTTACTTAGTATTTCTAGCAGCAATGGTAGTAGCTCTTGGCTCTCTGCCAATTCACACAAAAAGAATGCCACTGTATGAACTACCAAAGATGATGAGTGGAAAACAAAAGGACATCATACCTCAATGCTAGAGAAGATGAGTATCTTATGCTCACCCTGTATAATCTATTTAGCACTACCACCACTCATCCTAATTCTCCTTATCTCCCTAGTGAGAACCCTGCCAATTCAGTGAGATTCAGAAACAAGGACCTACCCCACATCATAGCCAGGTTCTTGATTTATCAAGACCATCACAACTCGCACGCACCTCTGCTTCAATTCAATTACACCTGTTTCCCATCTGAGCTACATGGATTCATCTGCAGATCCACTTTCTGAACAACCCTGTTTCTTTCCCTTCCATCTTCACAATCCATCCCAACCACCTGCATCAAAGTTTGACAACTTTATATTAGACTGTCACCAAAGGCTAGCAGGAAAAACTGAAGCTACACATGATCAATTCTTTTGAAGGAAATTATAAAACAAACTAACTAACTGAGTTTCATCAAGAAACAATGTTACAGAAAAAGGCTGACCTTTTTCTTAAAATCTTTTCCTACCTTGATTATACAGCCTACGTTTGAATCAGCATTTACACATATAAAGGATTCATCCACCTAGCAGGAAGCAATGAGCCTGGAAGATGATCCAGAACTACACTGCATATAGATTTATGAAACACAAACTTTACACTCTTAACACAACAACCAGCCAGCTTCCAGCTTCCTTGACCAAAAATATAGCTAACTCCAAAGTTGGCCTTAAAAGGGTAAGTGTTGGAGACCACAGCTAGGGGACATCTAGTTTAGAAAACATTAACAGGTGACAGATCGAGTTGTGTATCTTAACTAATGAGTTAAACCCTAATCTAGAGACGAGAAAGAGTAACGAAGATACTAGTTTATTAACCAGAAAACAATCTTCTGTATCATATTCTTAAGACTTTTTATTCATCAGAATTTGATATAGAGAATCTTTTGAAATACCTTAGATGAAAGAGCAAAGTGGACCAATAAAATGGATTATTAAAAACTTAGTAATTTTTAAAACCCTGGCAAGCTGAAACTTCCTTTCAGCACAAAAGCTTGTCTTGTAACTTCTCTGACAGTTGACGGCAGAGGACACCTCTGAGGAAAGTAAAAGTAAAATTGCAATTACTTCTGTGAAGTAAGCTTAAGTCCTGGAATGTCTCATGTTACTCCTATGTTATGCTACCCATTGGTTATTGTTAGCCACATCCAATCCTTTTCCTAATTCTGCTAAATTTTTGCTTTCAAAAATGGTGACAGAATTCAAAAATACATTTAACATTTTGTAAGAAGTATTTTTTTGTATAGCTTCTAAATTTCCAACGTCTTAACAAATATTCCTTGGGTTTAATTATGGACTATAGGAATAGAAATCGCTGGTCTTTCTTATTCTACTTTCCAAACAGATTTAGCTATTCTTCTATCCTTCTAACACTTCCTATATCACTTACTGTTTTGTGTTCATCTCCATTCCACAGTCAAAAATCTTAGGCTTTTCAATCTAATTTCTCCCACTGTGTTGACTAGCAGTCTCCCTCTTCTGAGTATCCATTAACCACAAAAATACCTTTTAGAGATGGAGATGCTGCAAATCAGGGCAATTCTTATTCTTATCAGCATGTACACAGTGATGTTTTCTCTGCTATTACATTGCTTATTTATGTTAAGATTCAATTTACTTTTTTTGATAATTGGCACAGTGTGTGAAAATTTCTGCTGAATTATCTGTAGCATCTTCAGTACACCTTTAGAAGAATATGAGCAATTTACATTTCCTTTCAAAATGGTGTCAGTTTAAGACTAGGGCACCAGTATGCAATGTTATTGTACCTAACTAGAAACTTTCTGCCATTATAAATAACGTGAACTACCTTATCTCTACGTTTTCTGTCTCCTAATTGATTATTGATCTATAACAATATTTTGCCTTTCACTCCTTGACTAACTATTTGCTTGGCAGCTTTTAACACAAGGTATTGAGAGCTGGTAACTGTCACTGACACTGTACTTGTGACAGTCTCAAGTTTTCTGTAGTGCTACCTTCACATGTCTGTTCTGGCAGTACCTTGTTTCATACACCCACACCATTATTCATCAGAGCAAACAGTATACAAAATAATAGGAAAATCAGCCTTGAAGAAACATCCTACCACATGTTATGCTCAAAGACCTTAGAAGGATCAGTTAAAATCCGTGATCCAAGTGGAACCGCTGGTCGTCTACTACTTTGGAGCCTGTGTTGCATCTTGCTTTTCCTCAGACATAATGCAGAAAGCCTTGTAATGAAGTTCATTGTGTTGAGAGACCTGAAAACACATGTAACTCAAATTACAGTTTTGCAGTAACCTAATTGTTTATGTCACTTATATGAGAGACTGGTCAAATAATCAAGAACCGATATCAGATTTACTAAAAATCACTTACTAGAATACCAATTCAAATGCTTTTTAGAAAATGGCAACAACCCTTCAGTGTGCTTAAAGCCCAAATAATCCCAAAGTAGGCTACTGGAATGAAACCAGTTGAAAGATAAATTATTTGGTATCATTTCAAAGTCCTATCAGGCAGGAAAAAGAAAAGAAATACACAGTAATACAACAACCCAAGTTTGATATTGTACCTTTACGAACTCAAGCAAGAAATGATCAGTAAAGAAACCACTTCTTCTAGTGGGTACATACTGTCAGCAAAATTGACATTTTTCACCCCACTTATTTTCTTCAAAAGATTTCACACTGGAGCTGTGACTATGGTTTTATGCTTTTAAAAAGGAAATTAAGTATCTTTTTTTTTAAGTGTAAACATAATACACATAAAGCCTTCAAAAATTTCTGCCATGTATTCTCCTGATCCCTGTTCAATGCTGTCTTTGAAATGTAATGGTTACACATGTTTATTTCTATTAATGCAAATTATAAAGTGATTCTGATTTTTCTATTACACGTATAATTCATCTTATATTGCTATATTTTACTTTATTTGGAATATCTTCATAAAGGATCTATAAAAGATAACAAGTGTGTGTAGTCAGTACCTGCATATTTGGCAGGGTTTTTTGGGGGATTTTTTGCATATTGTTAATGTAGGCTTTCTATGAGACGAGTAAAATGAAATACTCCTCCTACTACTTTTACCCTGATGGGATTTTGTTCTTTTCTCCTTAAAATGCTCTGCATGTCTTTAAAAATAATTCTAAGTGCTATTTTTTCCTGCCTTTTTTCTTCTCTTTTTTTTTTTGCAATGCTGCTTCTGTGAAAACCACACAGACAAATTTAATGCACTGGAAACACAAAATGTAGTTACAAAAGAACAGGCACAAAACACTACTAGAAAACATTCTGTGCAAATTGGTTGCAAAACAAAGATTTTTATCTCGAGGAAAACAGTACTGTTTGATCACAAGTCTTGTACTGTGAATTGAAAATTATTAGTCTGTACACATCATTACAAAGACTGGCAAAGGAATCACTTTAATCAAATGAACAATTCCTCATTTAACATGTACTTTTGAATGAGTCATGCTTTTAAAAAGGCATTGTTTATTCATTTTAAGCCTACAGGAAAAAAAAAGGAAAAAGGATTAAAATTTCATTTTATTTGTCAAAGATTAAATAAAATGGAGTTTGCCTTATGGCTGACTATGCCAAATAAAACCACTGTTAATTTTGGCAGCTGAGACTGCAATGCTACCAGGACATGGAAGCATTGCCATACAGTGAAAGCGTAACATTTAGGCCTATTAAAAAAATCAAAACTTCTTCTAATGTTAATGAGTTTATTATGGCTTTTTTTAAAAAATGTGGATCAGCAGCTAAAACAATTCCAATTTATACTTCAATTACTACAAGTTGTTCATGGTTTTTATTTGAAAATATGTATGCATTTTTCATAACATAAGCTATCATTATTAACATATATGTGATATAATGAAATAATAATTATGAGACATGAGAATTAGGATATCATGACAATTTCTGCAAAATGTGTAATTTATATAAATGCAATGAAAAATAAAATTCTTGAAAATAAAAACAAATAGAAAGTCCTCCAAAACCCCAAACCACAATCTAAAATTATTATTATTAAATTCTAGAAATGCTTGGATAAAGATTCCTTTATTACATTGCAAAATGTTTACAAATCCTCTTCTTCCCTCAATCATTTGAAAAGACCTGAGTTAGGAACTTGCATTTCCTGTGCCAGCATTGATATTCACCATAAAATACAATGATTCAGCTGCTAGGCTAGTCACATAATTTTCCTTGGCTTTCTAAATATCTCAATAAGAACATGAAAAGATGCACAGATGGGAACTATAGTCAGATGACTAAGATGATCTTACATCAGTAAAATCCAGATATGCAACTCCTTCTATGAAAAAGTGAGCCTTTGAGTGATAATTGCACAATTTTAGCAGATAAAATCTGAAAATGCAAAGCGAGTAGGGTAGGTGAGGAAGTTTACTGTTGCCTTCAATGCTAAATGTGAATTATCTCCTTTGAGACATGCAGGTATATCCCTCAGAGTTAAAAGTCATCCACAGATCATGAGATTAGTGGGCAATATGGCTGCTAAAAGTTCAAAAAGCATGAAATCACTTGTAAGCTTAAATTAGATTTTCTGAAGTGAGTCATTGCTTGATTGTTTAACTGAAGTTTGTTAATGAAGCAGGCAAACACCCTTTCTTGTTATCAGGTGAGATGATCATACCCTGAAGTTATGACAGCAAGAAATGTTATCTGAAAGAATTAGGAGTTCTTTCCTTGTTCAGAGTCACAGTCAGGAATACTTTAAGTTTGATTATTAATCAAAACAACTCAACTTTCATCTTTAAGGAAATTAACATAAAACTGAATTACATTAAAAATTACTAAATTTTGTGGCAGCATAACTATTTTTCAGAAAAAAACCTTCAAAGAAACAATGCACTTGATCACCATGTTGAAGAACAACATGGAAGTCTTTTTTTCCCTGTGGAACATTGCCTTTTACACTTTACAATTTTGTCATTGTTACAAGTACAGATCAGGTCCTCAGTTTAATTGAGAAATTTTAAGAAACAGCCTTTAAACTCCTTTCCTCCTCAACAAGCTAACACAGCATCTTTAGTAGAGCTTTTTGCAGGTGAACATGCAGGAGAAAGTACACACCTCAACTGCTATCCAGACCTGATGTTGGCATTAAAAACCCTGAGCAGTCACACCCACAGAAGAAAAATTAGATACAGGAGAAAAGAACTGCTCTAAGATTTTTTTAACAGTGAATTACACCCCAAAACATATGTAAACCACTTAACTGATGAGTAAAAATTCTTTTAAAGTATCAGTTCTGAGAGAGATGTCAGAGGAAAAAAACAAAACAAAAAGAACAGAAATAACCTATTAGTTTTGTCCATTAACCTGATTTACTGAATTTATTGGATGAAAACGTTTTGACATTTGGCCGATCTCCAACTACAAATCTAACAACTTCTTCCATCTCCAGTTACTAAATCTACTTGTAGAGTCTCTGTTATAAAGAAAAAAATAGCCTACATTAGGAACAGTATGTGCAGCTTTTGTTACATTCCTATACAGAAAAGTATTTTGAAAACTATTAACTTCATACAATTACTTCTGCTTGGTACCTAGAAGCTTATCTAGACAACATTTGACCATTCATTCCCAATGCTCTCCTGTAAAGGCTTGTTAATGGTATTATCACCATCAAACGCTACCAAAACTCAAACACGTTACACAAAACAGATGCAATCAGGGACACAAAGGAAAAAAGAATTCAAGATAATGGTAACACAGAAGGTATAACTACAAATTACCACTGGTTATTTTTAAAATATATACATATTAATATTTCTTAATATTTCCAATCTGGGTGGGGGTGACTTTACTGTCAACCAGACTCATTCATTAACTGAGTGCTTAATCCTATTCTATTTGACCAAGTGACTAATCATGCCCTCTTGGGGCTTCACGATTAGTTTCTCAATTATATTCTTCCAAAAAATTATGCACGTTTGAAACAACAGGGTATTTCACAACTTTTCAAACTCAGCAGATCTAAAAATTTCAACTGTTTTTCTTTCTCATGCACCAAGAATGATACAGACCTCCCTGTGAGCATACAGCAACTTCAGTAAAACTGCTGCAGAGCACTGCCTCTCAGGGTAAAAGAAAAACAAAACAAAAATTATATTGATTTATTCTGATTCCTATAGAGACAACAAAGTTAAAATTAGTTAAAAAGCAAAGCAGATAAAAAAAAACAAACCTGCCCCACCAGATATGATTTTAATCATATATACATGTGCTTAGTGAGAAGTGCCTGTTCTTCCACAAGCTGCGAGGGTAGCCCGTTAAAAATAGTCGAGCAAAGAGGAAATAGTTTATGCAATGGCAGGGGGAGAGAAGGGGAGAAAAATCCTGCTGATTTACTGGAAACATTTACTTGAATAATCAAAGAAGGGCTCCTCGTTACCCTGTACACCCTCTGCTGGCTGCTACTTACACAGGAAGAAGGAAAAGGAAAAGAAAAAAAAAAAGAACTGTTGAGACTTTATGTGTATGCATACATATACTTGCACAGTGAAGATACATCTAAACCTCCAAATGCAATCACTTCAACTGTTTTTAACCATACTATCTACAAAATAATATTTAACTGTATTGCCTAACAAAAGACTATTTGTCTCAACACAAACTATGGGGTTTTTTATTAAAGATTATGAGAATTGGGATAGACCAACATGAATTTTACTACTGTCTACAATTCACATTCAAGAACCTCATCCATTTACATTCTTGCAGGACTCTGGATATTCGTGTGGGCTTTGCTGAGCTACACCTTGCCTTGCCAGCTCTGAAGTCACTGGTGATATTGCAAATCCACGGGAGAGAAGCTCCAGTTACTGCCCTAATCAGCTCTTTGAAGGAGTAACTGCAACCATCGTGTTTGCGTTTAGCTCCCTTCACGAAATAACTGCAAAGCACCAGAAATTTAAAGGACTCTGTCTTCTCTTACAGTGTAACAGTGAAGATTCATGGTTCCATTCAGATCCTGAAGAACACATACGGGCACACAAAAGATCAGCAACTTTTGATTACCCCATTTGAGGGCTTGGCCTCTGGCAAGGAAGAGAAACAAGTCTATCCACAGCCTTCAGTTGCTCTGCAGGCAAGTAGCGATTAATGACTGTGACATTTGGGATGTAGCTCTAAAATTACAAAAATGAAGTATCATACATCTTAAGAAGTTTCTGTTGACCTTGGAGTTTTAAACAGGTTTCAACAAATCCTTTAACCTTCCCCCCAGGTCCGTGTACACCCAATCCCGCACCGCCCTAGCCAAAAAGGCTCGCGGCCAGTGCCCCAGGCTCGCAGGTGCCAGGCCGGGCATTCACCCCCGGGAGTGCCCCGTGCCCAACCGCGAGGCCTGTGCTCTACAGCAGGAACATTTTAAAAGAAGAAAGATACCAGTTCCCACTTCTCCTTAACTAGCTACCACTAACAAAACTTTCCTGCCTTTATTTAAA
>VZRO01005133.1:167472-178062 GCA_013397915.1 Daphoenositta chrysoptera | reverse complement strand
CAGGTGGGGAAACTGAGGCAGGACAGGGAACCACGGCTGGGGGTGGGGACTGAGGGGTCCCTGAGCCCCCAAAGAGAGTGGGGAGGGGCTCAGGAGGTTTTTGGGTGGGTTTGGGGTGGGGGGCTGCACCCCCGGGCCCGTCCCTGCCGTGCCCCAGCAGCCCCAGGTCCCGACTGGTTTCGCTTTCCCCTGGCACGCCCGGGGCACAACTGGGGGGGCGCCCCCCCAACCAAAAACCCACCCCACGCCCCCCCCNNCGGGGCCCCCCAAAATCAGTTGGGGAACCCGCCCCCCCTCACTGCGGGGCTGGGTGGGGGGAGGACCCCAAACCCCCCCGCTGTGCCCCACAAGCTCACCAGGGGTTGGGGGACCCCTTTTTCCAGCCAGGCTGGGCACCCCCCCTTCCTCCCTGCACCCCCAAAATCCCGCTGTGGCACAGGGGCCGTGGTCACCCCCACCCTGGGGACCCCCCGGGACCCCCCCCAATTCCCAGCTGGCACCACCGAGACCTGGCACAGCTCCCAGGGGTGCAGCGAGTTCATCCCGGGCTCTGCAGGACACCCCAGAGCCCTGGGGGACCCCAAAACACCAGGAAAAGCCACACCAGGACCTCCCCAAAGTGGCACCACGGGAGCCTGGAGTCAGCGACCCCCTCATGGGACCCCCAAAAATGTCCCAGAAGGAGCCTGGAATTAGGGATGGCACCGTGCTGGTGTCACCCCCTGAGCCCCTGCATCATCCACAGCACAAAACCTGCAAAATATTTTCCAGTTCTGGGCACAATTTGGATTGTTTCAGCCTCTCCCAGCTCCTCCTCACCCCAAATATTGAACACCTCTAAATATTCCCCCGCCCCATAAATATTTCCAAGCTGAATCCAGGCAGGATTTAGGTCCTTGGATTCCACATCCATCCCGTCCGGGGCTGCCTCGTGCCAGGATAACTCCACTGTCTCCCGCTTCCACTGGAGGCAGCCGCTGGACAGCGTGGCCAGAGCATCCCCGGGAGAGCCACCGGCACATCCCAGAGCTCCCGGAGGCAGCGCTCCCGGCCGGAATTCCGGCTCCAAAGGGGTTAAACCCACCCGGGGCACAACCGAGGAGAGAAACCGCCTGGAAATGTAAAGTGCCGTTTATTTATTATTTTCCCCTCCCCCCCCACCATGATGAAAATATCGAGTTTAAAAAAAAAAAATTAATTGCACCACCAAACTGCTCCATCCACGATCTCCTCCTCCTCCTCCTTTTCCTCCTCTTCCTCCTCCAAATCCCAGCACCAAAACCTATGGAAAACAGCCCAAAACTTGAGGAACCTTCCCTGCTCCCCACATAAAATAAGAGGCAAATCTGTCACATCGAGCACCCCAGGGCTCCAGGGTGGCTTGGCCGGGCAGGAGCTGAGCCAGCAAGTACACAACCCCCACATCTGGGGTGTTCCCCCCCAAAATTGGGGTGTTCTTCCCCAAAAATTTGGGACATAGTTGCCCTCTGGGTTGGCCCTGAGCAGGGCAGTGCCTTTGTCCTGTGCTGGAGAACAGGAAAGGAGAAGGGATGAGGGATTTGGGGTCACCCAGCCCTGGTGGTAAATTCCGGGGGGCTGCCAGGGTGGGATGCCAGGGGATGGCAGCTGCCAGCCTGGCTGGGTACCAAACAGCCACAGAGAGAAGGAAAACACCGAAAAATTCCCACCAAACTTCTCAAATCCTCATGGGGGGCCCAGGGGTTGCCGAGCCCAGGTGGGGCTCACCCCAAAATCCGCGTGGTGGGAAGGGAGGGGGTCGGGCCCCGGGGGGCTGCAAGGTCCTTGATGGGAGGGACAATCCAGGGGCTTTTGGATGGGGCTGGGTGGGTTCATCCCTGGCCAGGGGGCTCCGACAGGGAATCCTAAAGCTCTGCCACGTCCTCAATGGCTGAGACCACCCCGGGGATGGGCCGGAGGCAGCTGGAGGGGGAAACTGCAGCCTGGAGGGGCTTCACCCCTGCCTGTGCCCCGGGATGGGATCGGGGAGAGGACCCCAAACCCGGGCACGGCCCCCGGGAACAACCGGGCTCCACCTCCACCCTCCAGGGAAGGAAAATCCACACTGTCCCCTCACCTGGACACTGAAAAGTGGGAGCCATCCCCACCTCCACCCCCATCCCTCCTCATGCCGATGGATCCAGCCCCTCCCCTGAACATCCAGCATGGGACGAGGCCAGGCTTTAAAACAACCGTTCAAAAATCAAACCAGCCAAACCCCGATCTCTGCTCTAACCCACACCCAGGGCCAGCCCAGAGCCCACCTGTGTCCCCAGGCAGGGCGGTGACACTGCTTTGGGCCACCCCAGCTAGGGTTTCTCCATTCCTGATCCTGCTGATTCTCCATCCCAGAGGGAAAAGCAGGGAGGAGGCGAAGCAGCAGCTGCCCAGCCCCTCGTCCTCACACCCCCATTACCTTCTCTTTAACCCCGGTGAACACATTTCCAAAAAAAAAACCAAAAAACAAACCCAAACTAAAGATAAATCAACATAAGCAGCACCACAATTCCCAAGTGTCAGGAGCTCCAGAGCTGGAGCAGAGGCCTGGAACACCCCCACATCCGAAGGAGCCAACCCTGCCGGGCAGCCCCGGAGCACGGAGACGCTTCCGAGGGGCCGGAGCTGTGGGGGCCGGAGCTTTGGCGCTGGGCTCGGCGGGCTGGGAGGGAGGAAGGAGGGGCAGTTCTGCCGTGGAGGAGGAGAGGAAGAGGTGCCAGAGGCAGCGAGTGCCAGGCCGGGCTCACATGGCAGCTCGGGTGGGAGTGCTGGGCTGGTTCAGCCGCAGCGTCCGGCACAGCCAGCCCGCGAAATCCACCTCCTCCACCTCGGAGCGCTTGATGAACGTGTGGCTCTGCAAGCACAGCGAAAACACGGTCAGGAGCACCCCCCAGGAGCATCCCGGATCCCAAAAGCCAGCCCTGTGCTGTGGGATGTGCCCTGGAGAGGGGGGAGATCCTGGTGCTACGGGTCAGGCAGGGAAGGAGGATTTGGGGAAAACATTTGTCCCTTGCAGCTCTCCCACCCTCCCAGGGAACAATTCCTGCCCAGTATCCCATCCAGCCCTGCCCTCTGGCAGTGGAAGCCATTCCCTGTGTCCTGTCCCTCCATCCCTTGTCCCCAGTCCCTCTCCAGCTCTCCTGGAGCCCCTTCAGGCCCTGGAAGAGGCTCCAAGCTCTCCCTGGAGCCTTCTCCTCTCCAGGTGAGCACCCCCAGCTCTCCCAGCCTGGCTCCAGAGGGGCTCCAGCCCTGGGAGCAGCTCCGTGGCCTCTCTGGACTCTCTCCAGCAGCTCCTCGTCCTCCTGTTGTTAGGTCTCAGGGCTGGAGGCAGCTCTGCAGGTGGGGTCTCACCCGAACAGGGCAGAATCCCCCCTTTCCCTGCTGCCCGGGCTCGGGGATGAGCCCAGGACTCCGCTGGATCTCTGGGACATGAGCACAGCTGGGATCCAGCCCTCAGTGCCACCCTCCTGCCCAGGTGAGGAGCCAGGTTTGTCCCAGGCACCTCAGCAGAGCCTGGACAGGTCCCAGCAGGGATCCACTCCTGCCCTGGATCCCAGGGGGTGAATCCCTCCCTCTGCCCAGCCCTGCCTGCTCATCCTGAGCTCAGCCTGGCACTTCCCAGCCCTGGCAGCAGGAGGGATGGGGCAGCAGCTGGCAGAGCTGGTGCCACCCCAGTGCAGGAAGAAAATCCTCTTCCCCACTCACCATCAGCATCTTCAGATCTGCTCGTTCTGCTGGGTTTTTAATTAAGCTGAAACGAGAAGAACAAGAGAGCAAAGCCAGCATGAGATTCCTCGCGGGAACGTGGGGGTCAGGCTGGAGAGGTCTCCAGCTTCCCCCAGAGCCACTCAGGATCCTGGGAGAGGCCCCAGCCCTGCCAGCCCCGCTGCAGGATCCATCTCTTCCAGATGGTGGGGACAAACTGTGCCCTGCAAACGGAGAAGAGGCCCTAAAGCTTGGCAGGAATTTGGGATTTTTGTAATATCCAGTCTCAGTCAGCTCTGGCAGCACCTTCAGGTGTCCCTGAGCCCACAGGGTGACTCAGCCCCAGGATCTGCTCCACCACCCCCCTTGCCAGGCTCCGATTTAGAAGGAGCTGGGATCCTGCTCAGCAGCCCCACAAATAAATTGCTTTTATTCCAACCCTTCCCGAGTCAGGAGCTCCCAGCTCAACGTGGGATCAGGCAGAACACAGAGGCTGGAGCAGCAGAGCTCTCAGGGAGCACGTCCAGGCCTCACCCTCCAGCCAGGAGATGAAATCCTCACCATTTATTTACAAACTCCTGGAAATCTTGCGTGAAGACTCCACTTGGCAGCTTGGGAGGCGGCTGTGGAGAGAAGGAGAAGGGGATCCTGCATCACTGCTGTGTTACTGTGCCAAAAACCAGTGTCAGCTGCAGGGTCAGTGAGCTGTGCTCTACAGCCACCCTCATCCTCCTCATCCTCACTGGTTTTCCAGCCAGGAAAACCCTTCCCTGCCATTCCTTCCCCAGCTGCTCCAGCTCGCCCTGCAGCTGGGGGAACCACACTGAACCCCAGCTGGGAAACCACCAAACATCCCAATTCTAAATCCAACCTACAAATCCCAGCTCTGGCAACACCTACAGCTGATGAAACAATCCCAAAATGAGAACTGGGGTCAATTCCATCACCTTGGAAAGGGAAGCTGCCTTTTCCACTTGTCCT
The DNA here is from genome assembly GCA_013397915.1 of Daphoenositta chrysoptera. Taxonomy (NCBI): domain Eukaryota; kingdom Metazoa; phylum Chordata; class Aves; order Passeriformes; genus Daphoenositta; species Daphoenositta chrysoptera. The sequence continues at coordinate 173,361 of VZRO01005133.1, read as the reverse complement.
TGCAAGTTGGGAGGCAGCTGGGGGATGGCCTTAAGCTGAAGGAGGGAAGGTTTAGATGGGACATTGGGAAGGAATTCCTGGCTGTGAGGGTGGGGAGGGCCTGGCACAGGGTGCCCAGAGAAGTTGTGGCTGCCCCTGGATCCCTGGCAGTGCCCAAGGCCAGGCTGGACAGGGCTTGGAGCAGCCTGGGACAGTGGAAGGTGTCCCTGCCCATGGCAGGGATGGCACTGGATGGGCTTTGAGGTCCTTCCAACCCAAACCATCCTGGGATTCCAAGACTAACAAACATTCCAGATCCCATCCTGACTCAGCAGAGCAGGCACATCCCTGTGGAACCTCTGGGAATCCCAGCAGAGCCTCGGGAGAACCAACACCCACCTCATTAACGATGTAATCCAGCAGCTCAAAGATGGCCATGGCAGGCCTGGTGTCCATCCCGTGGCCTGGGGGGTGACACGACACAAACGGTGCTGAGATGCTGCTCAGGGCTCAGTTTGGGGTGAAAAAAACGACTTTGGGGGAGTTCTGGGAGAGGCTGAGGCAACTCCCAGGGGAATTGAGCCACAGTTAAAAAGAAATCAAGTTCACTCCCAAATTTTTGATTTCTTTCACCAGACCTCCAGTCCAAATTTATTTCCCAGCCTGGAGTGTTTGGGCAGCACCAGACCATCTACCATGGCTGGCTGGCAGCGCTTCCAGAGCCTTCTGCTCCCAAGGAAACGGCTCCAGCAGAGCCTCCCTGGAATCCCAGTGCTGTTTGGTGCTTCTGTGAGAGCTCCCAGCAAAGCTCTTCCCAAAAAGCTGCCTCAGGCCTGGCAGGAACCTGCTGGCAGCACAGGCGAGGCCTGAGGAGCACAAGGGGCTGTGACCGTGTCCCTCAGAACATCTCCAAGGGATCCACGTTCCAGCTGTGCCCACAGCACAGGGGGCTGAGCCTTTTTGTGGCACACAGCAGGGTCTAAAGGAGCCCACGGACTCTTCAACAGACCCCAAATCCATCCTGAGAAGCCCCTTCCCACGCTCCCACCTGAACTCCACAAACCTGTGGCGGGGCGGGTTCTGCCGGAGCGCGGCCGTGGCTCCGTCCGTGGCTTCCCTACCGACATTCCCACCGCAGATCCCATCCTCCGGAGCGGCTCTCCCAGCCGCACCAGCCAGACCCCAACCCCGCTCATCCCCCATGGAAGTGTTGCTGCCAACGCACACCACAGCCCCTACCACTGACGGGGCGTCCTGGGGGCCGGGCCCGCGGCGAGATGCTGGGGGACTCTCCCTCCGCCCCGTCCACCACAGGACGGCCAAAAATTGCTTCCAGTTCCTTGGAGTCTGGCGGGGGGATTGGGTACCTTCCGATCGACAGCTCCACTAGGGACAGCCCCATGCTCCAGATGTCCGACTGCACCGAGTAGTGCGTGCCCTGCAGGCGCTCGGGCTGCGGGGAGAGCACAGGGACGGGTGANCCTGCCCATGGAGGGGGTAGCACTGGATGGGCTTTGAGGTCCCTTCCCACCCAAACCATTCTGGAATTCTGTGATATCCCCAAGGCCTCTCCAGGCAAAGGACAGTCCCGCAAGGTTCGTGTGCAATGGGGATGGAAAAGAAGGATGATGTGCAGACAAAAGGCACTTGGAGCATCTCATCCACACTCCCAACTCAGCAGCATTCCCAGCTACTTCTGTTTGGGAGTCTGGAACACCCAGCAGGAATCTATTCCTCCGTGTACTGAAATCTAAAGAACTCAAATTATTCATGAAAACGTATTTTCCTGCTCACTCTTGTTAACATCCAAGAGGAATCAGAGGAGCAGAAAATCCACTCGAGGTCATGGCCATTAAAAGAAAAAATTAGAAATAAATCAATCCATGCAAGTCATCCCCACTGGCAGCTCTGAGGCAGCTCAGAGCCAGTGCCTGCGAGAGAGGGGACAGGATTTTTAAATAGCCCCTGTCTAACTATAACTGCACTGGAATAACCATTCCCAAAATACAGGAGCAGCTCAGACCTCGGGATCCTTCCCCGGGAAGGAGGGGAGGCCCTGGCACAGGTTCCCAGAGAAGCTGTGGCTGCCCCTGGATCCCTGGCAGTGCCCAAGGCCAGGCTGGACGGGGCTTGGAGCTGCCTGGGATCAGGGAAGGTGTTGCTGCCCATGGCAGGGGTGGGATGGGATGTGTTTGAGATCCATTCCAACCCAAACCAGGCTGGGATTCACTCCCACTGACTGATTCCAATTTGGCTTCTATTTCCCACTGGCCTGTCCCAAATCCCAGCTGCTCTCAACTGGTTTCACCCCCATCTACCCCCAGAGGAGGTGGCTGGACCAGCTCTTGTGTCCTCTCTGCACCCAGCTTTTGGACAGAGCTTTGCACACAGAAAGAGAAGATGGTTTTGTACCCAGAAACACTCCCTGAAATAAAATGTGGATGGATTTGTAGGACATGAAATGCTTTTCCTGCGAGGATCCACATTTACACACACACCACTGCTCATCCTCAGAGGATCAGGATGGACTGGACTCACCCCAAAGTGAACAGGATGGGGATGGAAACAGAGCCGAGATGAACCCAAATTACCCAAAATCCCCGTCTGAAAGGAACTTACAGACATGTAGGACCGAGTTCCCACAAAGGAGTTGGCCATGGAGTCAATGAGCTGCCCGCTGACCCCGAAATCACAGAGCTTAATCTCCCCTCGGGAATTCACCAGGATGTTGGAGGGTTTCACATCTGGGAACAGCGAAGGAGGGGACAGTGAAGGTGGCTCTGGGTGACACCTGGGGCTCCTGCAGTGCAGGCTGGGCTTCTCAGGGCCCTGCTCTCACCTCTGTGCATGATTTGGTGCTTCTCCCGCAGATAGGCCAGGCCCCGCAGAACCTGGAGGAACCCAAAGGCCGCGTGAGAGCAGGGCTGGGCAGGGAAGAGCTTTGCCCTCAGCTCAGGGGGAGCTGCCCCGCGGTGCCCACGTCCCTCAGGGTTTGCAATTCAGCCCCAGTTCCATCAGATTTTGGGTGAACCACCCAAAAAAGCTTCTCCCAAACCTCCTCGAGGTAAAGCCAACATTATCCAGAGGGGTTGGAGGTGGGAAAAGGGGTTGGGAATACTTCCCATCCCCTCTGGCCTCTTGACCCAGGGAAGGACAGGCTTCCCAAGGCAGCCCAGGTGTTATTCCCAATCCCTGCCCAGCAAATCCCCCCTGGAAGCCCGAGCAGCCCCAGAACTCACCGCTATACTGACTTTGCCCAGGATTTCCTCAGGAATTCTTTTGGCTTCTTTCAGCACCTGATCCAAAGAGCCGCCATCCTAAAATAAAGAACATGGGAATGACCAACACAGCAATTCCCAGCAGGAAAACGGAGCAGCTGGATGTACAGGGGAACAAGTGATGGATGAGCAGTACAGAGCATCCCTCAGCATGGAGCACACTCTTTTTCCAGCCAAAATAAGGGATATCTGGTTATCTGAGCTCAAAACTGTTTTTTACCAGCTCTGCTTCTTGCTGTTGGTTCTTTGCTTCCCCCCATCAGTGGAAATGCAAAGATGGTGCTGGTTTGGAGAAGAAGGAACATCATTCTCCACCAGAAACAACAGAGTATGTTCACTGAGCCTCTCAGCAGGCTCTGCAGAGCAGTGGGTTGGCAACATTTCCGCTTGGCCAAGCCCCAAACCTCTGCTTCCGCTTCCCAAAAGCCATCATCTCCCTCATTCCGATGCCTGAGCAGGAATGTGTGGCTCCCACCAGGAGCAGAGTGGCCAGAGCAAGGAGCTGCCAGTGCCCCAAGCCACCCAGCTGGCAGGGAGAGAGAGTTTTTGGGGGTCCAGGGGAGGGGCAGGGACTCACCATGTGCTCCATGCAGATGGAGATCTCCCCATCGCTGTAGAAGGCTCCATAGAAGCCCACGATGTAGGGGGAGTTGCACTCGTGCAGCACCTGCAGCTCCCGGATGATCTGGTTCCTGATGGCCGGTTTGATTTCCAGATGGATCAGCTGCCAAGAGAGAGAACAGGCAAGGTGTGACTCCTGGAATGTAAAAGAACTGATGGGGAGCCTGTGAGCAAGCCCTGAGTGCTGGGCACAAACGAGATCTTCAAGGGAGGCTTGGCTTTGGAGCAGGATTTTTCCTATTTGCAGACTAATATTAAGGATAAAGTGCCAGGACACAGGGAATGGCTTTCCATGGACGGAAGGCAGGGTTAGGTGGGATATTGGGAATAAATCCCTGCCTGGGAGGGTGGGGAGGCCCTGGCACAGGGTGCCCAGAGCAGCTGTGGCTGCCCCTGGATCCCTGGCAGTGTCCCAGGCCAGGCTGGACATTGGGGCTGGGAGCAGCCTGGGACAGTGGGAGGTGTCCCTGCCATGGCAGGGGTGGCACTGGATGGGATTTGAGGTCTCTCCAACCCAATCCCACGTGGGATTCCATGCTAAAGGCAGAGGGAAAGCCCTGTGCTGCCTGAGCCACGGAAGGCGCCAGGATTGCACCGGGCACGGGCGGAAGGACGAGTCAGGAGTTTGATCTCAGCCCCTCTGACTCAGCAGACAGGAACATTTTCACAAGCTCTGGAGGTGTTGTAAGAAGGTGCTCCGAGATCAAGGAAACCACAGAAAAGAAAAAGCCCCTGTGAAGGTTCTGCACACGAACGAGCAGCTTCTGGGGCTGCACGTGGGGTCAGAGCAGAGTGGGGAGGGAAACACCCTGGGCTGGTGAAAAGTGGCCCTGCCCATGGAACTGGACAAGCTGTAAGGTCTCTTCCAAGCCAAACCATTCCATGATTCCATGATCCCAACAGCAGGAGGGAGGAGAGACTCTGGAGGAGGCAGGGTTGTGCTGCTCCTGCCAAGCACAGCCCCCTCCAGCAGGCACATGAAGCATCTCCTGATCTTCTGCTCCGTGGCACCACAGCAGAAGACGTTCCCAATGAAGCCAAGTCCGAGAGGAACCTCTGTCCCTGCCTGGAATGACCTTGGGGGCTGAGGGGTGAGGGATGTGTGTGCCAAGCCCACCCTTCCCACTGCCACTTCCAGAGAGAACCCGACCAAATCCAGCCCTCCCAGAGCCAGGGGGGGCTCCAGAGGCTCCCCAGCACTCCCCTCCCTCGTTACCTTCCGTGCCATGATGAGCCCTGAGGGTTTGTGCTGCACTTTGGTGACCACGCCGCCATTGCCAGCCCCCAGCTCCGAGATCCTCTCGAAGTCATCGTCCTTCAGCTCCCCAACTTTGGCTTTCTGGGTCAGGAAAGCTTCCAGGCGCTTCTTCTGCTGCTCATCCAGCTCCAGCTCCTCCAGCTTCTTCTGCAGGTCCACGAGGTTGGCCCTGGAGAGGGGAGCAGGAGATGGGAGAGGGTCAGCACCAGGGAAAGGAGGGTTTAGTTTATAGGGAAGTGGAGGGAAATGATGGAAAACCATCCCCAACACGTCCTGAGCCCCAGACAACAGGATCAGCTGGACGGGGAGACCTGGAAAAGTCCCTGCCCAATGCACACAGCCCCTCTGGAGAGGAGCTTTGGAGCAGTCAGGTGTTTTGGGAGAGCCAGGGAACAGGGAAAACCCTTCAGCCCTTAAGGAGGCAGCACCAGCAGCCGCTTCCTCTCCCGGGAAGCCAAGCTTGGCTTTGGCTGTGAAACATGAGAAGGGCTTTCCATGGGGTCCAGCAGCTCCTTTACACCCCCCACCCCAGATCCTGAGCACAAAGGGGGTCTGTGCTCCCCCAGCACCTGCTGCCGAGCCCCCACCGCCCGTGCCAGCCCCAGCTGCTCTGTCCCAGTTGCTGCCGCCCCCTTGTCCCCCCTCACCCACACCCAGAGGGACGTGTCGGGATGGTCTCACCCCATCCCTTCCCCCCAGAACCCCCACGCGTCCCCCTCCAGCACCTTTCACCCCACATGTCCCATCTGCCGA
>VZRO01005133.1:132359-148814 GCA_013397915.1 Daphoenositta chrysoptera | reverse complement strand
GCGGCAGGCGCTGTTCATGAAGAGCGAGCGGCAGGCGGCCGAGGACAGGCTGGGCGCCGCGCAGAAGCAGCTGGAGCAGGCCCAGGACGAGGCGCGGCGGCTGCGGGAGCTCCACGGCCACGCCGAGGATGCGGCACGGCTGGTCAGGGACAGGGACAGGAAGGTAGGGGACGGGGAATCATGAGGGGCTGCTTGGAGGGCAGTGGTGGCCTGGGAGCTGCACGTGTGGAGTCACTGGATTGGGGTTGGAAGGGATCTTAAAGCTCATCCAGTGCCACCCCTGCCAGGGGCAGGGACACCTCCCACTGTCCCAGGGGGCTCCAAGCCCTGTCCAGCCTGGTCTGGGACCCTTCAAGGATGGGGCAGGCACAGCTGCTCTGTAACCCTGTAACCCCCGTGCCCTGCGCAGATCACGGAGCTCTCCAAGGAGGTTTTCAGGCTAAAGGAAGCCCTGAACGCCCTCCCCGAGTCTGGGGGGGCCCCACAGTCCCCGCCCAACACGGCCGCGCTCCAGGCCCGGATCCGGGCGCTGGAGGAGAAGCTGGAGGTGGGTACCAGGTGTCACCCGGTGGGTTCGGGGCTCCCCCGAGCCCCCAGCCCTGTGGCCAAACCTCCTCCCTGTGCTGCAGGAGACAGAGACGAGGCACAGCAAGGTGGTGACGCTGTACCGGAGCCACCTGCTCTACGCCGTGCAGGTGAGCTGGGGACAGGGCTGATGCCTGACAGCCTCCCTGATGTCCCTGCTCCAGTGTGCCCACCAATGTCCCCTCCACCCCAGGGCCACATGGACGAGGACGTGCAAAGACTCCTGTGCCAGATCCTGAGGATGCAGCAGCTGCAGGAGCAGGGCAGATGAGCCCCTGCCAGCACGGGTGGCACGGGGAGGGGGGGACAGGTCTGTCACAGCACCCTTTGCTTGTCCAGACAGTCCCTGTCACTGGCACCCACCCCATCCCCAGCACAGCAGCAATAAAGTTATTTATAGTCACACCAAAGGGCTGGCTCCTCTCTGGGGGTGGGCACGGTGGGCTGTGGGGACCTGGGGACAGCAGGGGATCGCTGCCACCATCTCCAGCCCTGCGGTTCCCCGAGGGGAGGGGTGCCCGTGAAGGGAGGGAGTGGTGGCATGGGGAAGGTGGGAACCCCCTCGGCCAGGGCTGGAATCCCTCTCCCACGGGCGCGGGGCGTGGGGATCCCGGTGGAAGCACGCTGGGAAGCGGGTCCGTCCCCACGGGAACGGCACTTCCTGCGAGGAAATGGGCTGGGAAGCGCCGGGATCCGGCGGGGACAGTGCGGTCCCGGCTGACCCTGCTGCGGTGAGCGTTTGGGGGCACTGGGATCCCCACAGTGGGCAGCGGGGGGGTGTTGGAGGTCTGGGGTGACCCCACAGCGCCGGGTTTGGGGCAACCCCAAATCCAAGGAAAGCGGAACGTGTCCCCTCTGGGGCTGAGCCAGCCCATGGCTGTGGCGGGAGGTGACAAGGGCAGGACCTGTCGCTGTGGTACCGGGCTTGGGGACAGCAGAGAGCCCAGCTCGGCCCCAGGCTGGGCTTTGGGGGTGTCTCTGAGGGACAGTCCTGCCCTGGATGGAGGTGGGGGCCACCCAAGGGTGCCAACCTCCCGATTCCAGGTGTGGGACTGCAGGGGTGGCTGCAGGTCCCCCTGGAAAACTGGGAACAGCAGCAGTTTCACCCGCTCTGCTTCCTGGCTGTCGGGTCTGAGCCCTTTGGAATCCACCCCTCCCGAGGGTGTGTGGCAGGGCCGGGGGGAAACTGAGGCACAGAAATGTGGGGTGGCGCCAGGGTGACGTCCCGAGATCCCTGGGGACCTGTGGTGTCTGTGCTGTGCCCTGTGCTGGGGTTTGACCGTCCTGCTGTCCCCACAGGTGCCTGGGCAGCCCTGCTGGGTGTCCTGGNGGGCAGCGGGGGGGTGTTGGAGGTCTGGGGTGACCCCACAGCGCCGGGTTTGGGGCAACCCCAAATCCAAGGAAAGCGGAACGTGTCCCCTCTGGGGCTGAGCCAGCCCATGGCTGTGGCGGGAGGTGACAAGGGCAGGACCTGTCGCTGTGGTACCGGGCTTGGGGACAGCAGAGAGCCCAGCTCGGCCCCAGGCTGGGCTTTGGGGGTGTCTCTGAGGGACAGTCCTGCCCTGGATGGAGGTGGGGGCCACCCAAGGGATCCAAACTCCCGATTCCAGGTGTGGGACTGCAGGGGTGGCTGCAGGTCCCCCTGGAAAACTGGGAACAGCAGCAGTTTCACCCGCTCTGCTTCCTGGCTGTCGGGTCTGAGCCCTTTGGAGGTACGGGGGACTGGGAGGACTGGGATGGAGGCTGGGGGGATTGGGGAGCCTGGATACAGCAGGACTGGGCAGACTGGGAGCACTGGGGTTGGAGATGGAGGGGATTTGGGACACTGGAGGGACTGGGGACATGGGGGTACAGAAGATGGAAGGATTGGTGATGGGGGAGTAGGGACCCTGGGGATCTGGGGACATTGGGGTCCCAGGGGCAGAGGTGGGAGATCGGGGACACTGGGAATGGCATTGGGGCGCCCAGGGAGGCCAAGACCCTTCCTCAGGCAGTGTCCCTGCCATGTCCCCATGTGTCCCCAGGCCCCTGCACCCCTCAGCACGGCCCCCTGGGCACCGAGGTGCTGCTGCCGTGCCCGGGGGGTGCGGCCGAGTGGCGCCGGGGGGGCACCGTCCTAGGCACGTCCCCTGCCCCGGGGCTGGCCCTGCCCAATGCCAGCCTGGCCCACGAGGGCCACTACAGCTGCCACCACCCTGTCACCGGCGAGACCTGGGCCACCATCTGCCTGCGGCTGGGCTGTGAGTGCCCCCCAGCCCTGCTGTGACCCCGCTGCTGGCCGGGTTCCCCGGGGTGCTGGCAGTGGGGTGACCCCTGTCCCCTGCCCCAGACCCACCCCCGCCACCGGCCATCGAGTGCTGGGCCACCAGCTACCCCCAGGCTGTGAACTGCTCCTGGGGGCTGAGCCCCGACCCCCTGCTGGACACCGACTTCGTGGCCACCTACAGGTCAGTGCGGGTCCCCAAAGCCTCCCCTCTGTCACCCAGCCCCGGCCCAGCTGAGCCCCCCGTGTCACCCAGCCCTCGGCAGCTGTCCCCGTGTCCCCAGGCACGGCACGGACGCAGGTGAGTGCACCCCCACGGGCCCGCGGAGCTGCTCCTTCGGGGACCTGCAGGTGTTCTCCCTCACTCCCTACGAGCTCAACGTGACGGCCAGGAACCCGCTGGGAGCTGCCTCCGGAGCGCTGCCCTTCCTCCTGGAGAACATCAGTGAGTGCTGCGGGGTGGGGGACACCAGGGTCCCCTGGAGGCCCCCGTGTCTCACCCTGGGCTGTCCTTTGGGGCTCTCCCCTGCTTGGGATGTGCGACCATCAGTGCAATGATTTGCTGGGGCTCAGAATGTCCCTGAGGACACAAGGGCACTGTCCCCAACAATCCCATGCTGGATGCTGCAGCCACCACCATCTAAAAAGGAAAGTGACTTTTCCCACGCAGTGGTGGGACAAGGGGGATGGTTCTAATCCAAAGGAGTATTTAGATGGGATATCAGGAAGATGTCCTTCCCTGTGAGGGAGGTGAGGCCCTGGGATGGATTTCCCAGAGAAGATGCAGCTGCCCCTGGATCCCTGGCAGTGTCCAAGACCAGGCTGGACAGGGCTTGGAGCCGCCTGGGATAGTGGAAGGTGTCCCTGGTGGGATGAGATGATCCTCAAGGTCCCTTCCCACCCAAACCATTCTGGAATTCTATCATTCCTTGTCTCCCCAGTAAAGCCGGACCCCCCCGAGGCCCTGCGGGTCTCCCCCATCCCCGGGGAGCCCCAGAAGCTGCTGCTGGAGTGGAGCCCCCCATCATCTTGGCCCTTCCCGGAGTATTTCCCACTCCAGTACCGCATCCGCTATTCCCGGGACAACGACTCCGTCCCCACCACGGTAGTGCCACATCCCTGGGTAAACCGAGGCACAGCTGCGGCTGTACCCGGCGTGTCCCCGTCGCTGACGCCGCTGTCCCCAGGTGGGGCCGTACGAGCTGACGTCCCACACCCTGACGGAGCTGGAGCCCGCGACCCTGCACCGCGTCCAGGTGGCCGCCAAGGAGCGGGCGGACTCCGGGGAGTTCAGCGCCTGGAGCCCGCCGGCCGCGGGGACGCCCTGGGCGGGGCCGTGACCGCCGGGCCAGGGCCGCTGTCCCTGTCCCCGTCCTGCGCCCGGCCCTCGTCCCTCCCCAGCCGCGCGGAGCCACCAGGAATGGGCAATAAACCAGCTTGAGGCTCCGTCCCTGTGCGAATTTTGTGATGTTTGTGATGGCTGAGCTGCCCCTGGGGCCGGTCCCTTCACTGCCCCCAGGGTCAGTCCCTTTGCTGTGCCAGGATGGTCCCTTTGCTGGTCCAGGACAATTCCTTTGTTGTCCTGCGTTTGACCCTTTTTTGCCCTTGGGGTCGGTCCCTTTTGTGTCCCAGGCCGCGCCCTTCGCCCTCCGCCCCCTCCCAGCCCCACCCCGGCCCTCAGCGACCACCGGGGGGGGTCTGTCAAGGGAGTGGCAGGTCTGAGGGGTGGGCGGGGGTGCCGTGACTAACGGGGGGTGCCTGATCCCTGCGCGGCGCTCCCCGGGCTGAGGCGGCCGCGGACCGGAGCCCCGGGGGGTTCCCGGCCTCACACCGGAGCNCGGGCCCGGCGCGGCCCCTGCGCGCGCGGCGGGGAGACCCCGGGGCGCGGCCCCTCAGGGCTGAGGCGGTGGCGGGAAAAGGGGAGCGAACGCGGACGGGTTTGTGTGGGAAAGGGACCCTAAAGGTCGTCCCGGGCACCCGTGCCATGGGCAGGGACACTTTCCATAGTCCAAGCTGCTCCAAGCCCCAATGTCCCATCTGGCCTTGGACACTTCCAGGGATCCAGGGGCAGCCACAGCTGCTCTGGGCACCCTGTGCCAGGGCCTCCCTGCCCTCACAGCGAGGAATTCCTTCCTCATATTCTGTCTCCGGGACTTGATGGGTGCCTAGGCTGAGATCTGCCGCCTTCCAGAGAGCACCGAGGCCTCTCCCAAGCTTTGCCAGGCTTTGTGCCCTCCAGATTTTCTTCACTGAGCTCTGCTGGGCTCTGGAAGCGCTTTCTGTCCTCACAGGTAATTTTGGAAAAGGGTTGGTTCGTTACATCCCGTGAAGTTCCACCTCGCTCCAGCTGATGGCGCGATTGGGAGCGTGTGGAGCCGAGGTTTTTCCCAGGAAGACAGACAGCCTGTTGGACAAGATCCCAGTTTTCCATCTCGGGTATTCGAGACAGAGCAGCCTCACACCCGGCCAGTGTTCGTTCCCACCAGGAACGAGAGCAGAGAAAAGCCTGGTTCTTATAAAATGAGAAAATAAATACGAGTCACCGGGTCAGGGAAGGGACCAGAGTTATCTGCGGGATGAGCAACCGGCGGTTGGAGGCTCCAAAGGATTTCCAGCCCCAGGAATAGGCTCCCACCAGCAGGAGTTAATGGGATGTCAGTCCACAGGAGAGCTTCCTTCCATGGGACATGTGGGATGGAGGCAATGATCCCTGCAGGCTTCCAGCTCCTCCTGTGTCTGACTTACAGCTGTCTGACCTTCCAAACACACAGCAAAGGGAAAATCTCTGGGAAAGTGGCAGCTGCCTTCAGCCTCACGCTGACAGTCGGCTCTGGTGTGTCCATTCCATGATCCCAAACTGTCTGGGCCGCACACCTGGGCTGTCCTGGGGTGATCCTGTAGCCCAAACAGCCTCTGGGGTGTCTGGAGTGAAATGGGGGGTCTGGGGTGGTCCTTTTGGAGCAGCTGCTGGCTCGGGAACGCAGCTTTACAAGGCAAAAATGGATTTACATGAGGGGACAAATTCCCCCTCCTGATTATCTTGGCAATTTTTGGATTTTGCTGTGTGAGCAAGAAAAAACAATAAATTATACTGCTTATTTCAGGGAGGCAGAATTGCTTAACACTTAAAACCAGGACCAATTATTTTTCTGCCTGGCTCCATCTCATCATGTCTGACCTTAGGAAGGACGTCAACTCTCCTGCAAAATTCCAGTATTTTAGGGTGACAATAATCACGAAACCCTCCCATGGAATGGGACTGGTTAATATTCAAAAAGGTCTTTTAGCTTTTTGTTGGTTCAGATTTTCCTAAAGCCACTGCTACAACACCGGGTTTGCACTGTAAAATCAGTGTAAAGCAGCAGAAATTCTGCATTCTTTCTAAAACATGATGGCAGATTCCTCAGAGCTTTTCCAGGATGGTTCCTGTGTCGTTTGTGTTTGTTTTGTCCTTTTGATTTTGGGTTCTGATTCAAAAATGGCCTTGGCAGGGCAGGTAAAATTGGTGCCTGGCAGCTCTCAAATTTCACAGGTGTTTCTCCATCATTTATGTTCAGATTCTGGCGTTGTCTCTGTAACCAAAAGACACCGCTTCTGATTCATTTATTTCTTTATTAATTTTTTCTTTGTATTTCCAGGACAAGACAGGAGCTCTCTGGGAGCATGGGAACACACACAACTGCACCACAAATCCTCTCGGCCAAGGAAACCCTGGAGCAGGGTGTCACGAGAGCCTTTTCCAGCAGATATCCACGATCCCTGGGCAGGCTGGGAAGGGAATCTCTGACAGCACAGGAGGTTTTTGCTCCTGTAATGTGATTTCCCTGGGTTTCCTGTGCCAGCAGCACAGGGGTGTGTAACTCAAGCCATGATTTGGGAAGAAAGGAGCCTGCACACCCTGACTTTCCTGGGTGGAGAGCTTGGCAATCCTCACTGAGACCCTTTCCAGGGGGGGTTTTGGCCTCGGGAGAAGGGGCCTGCTTGGGAGCTGCCCCTACAAACCTTGTCTGGATCTTCTTGCACCTTCCCAAGGCTCCTGGGTTTAGTCTGGGGCTTGTTCCACCTCAGCACTGGGAACTTCCCCGTTCCAGCTCTCCTGAGTGCCCCCCCCGTGCCAGGCAAGGGGCTCTGCTGCTGCCCCTTCCCTCCTTCCCTTTTGCAGCCCCTCCAAGTGCAATAAAAATGCTGATTCCCGTTTAATGGATAATGCTGGGCTCTAACAAGCTCACCTCCCTCTTAAAAGCCAGTGCTGGCCTCAGGAGATCTAATTTAGGAACACATGGAAGGCCAGGGTGTCCTCCAGGGCTCCGGGGTGGGAGCTGCTCCGTGAGGAGCTCCAGCCTGGTCGGCTGCCAGAGCCTGGAGTATTTTTATCCATATCCAAGCTGCCAGAGGTTCCCAGGCCCACCTGAGCGTGGTGCAGGACAGACTCACCTCTGCAGCAGGCGTTTGTTCTCCCAGGGACTGGCAGCAGGATTCCATGGGAATTCCCATTTGTCCTTTGCCATGGGCTCAAGCCCCCACCTGCTTTCCCAGAGGTTTTGGGAGAGGATGGCAGAGCTCTCCAGAGCTCATCCCGTGGTGTCAGACTGGCCCAGCAGAGACAAGGAGGAATTCACGAAAGCAAAGCAGAAAGACTCTGCTGAAACACAAAGGGAAAAGGCCTCGTTCTCAACGTGTGACAGTGTTTGGATGTGGGAAGGTATTTCTCGGATATAGAGAAATAAATATTGGAGAGGGACTTCTCTCAAGGGCCTGGAGTGCCAGGACACAGGGAATGGCTTCCCACTGCCAGAGGGCAGGGATGGATGGGACATTGGGAAGGAATTCCCTGAGAGGGTGGGCAGGCCCTGGCACAGGGTGCCCAGAGCAGCTGTGGCTGCCCCTGGATCCCTGGAAGTGTCCCAGGCCAGGCTGGACAGGGCTTGGAGCAGCCTGGGACAGTGGGAGGTGTCCCTGCCATGGCAGGGGTGGCACTGGACGGGATTTAAGGTCCCTCCAACCCAACCCATGCTGGGATTCTTGATCCTGTAAAACTGTGTTCCCAACAAGGACAGAACCCCCCGGAATGGTGACATCCACCCCCAGGAATGCCATGGTGATGGGAGTGACAGGAAATGAAGGGGGTCCTGGGTGTCCAGAGACAAGCAGGAGACATGAAAGCAGCCAGCTTCACCCTGGTCAATATGGTCTGCTTTAAACTCTGTTTTTACTTCGGATTTGGGCTGCCAATAACTCCTTCAAACAATGATCTAATGCCTGTGTGAATGTTTGTAAAACCTCACTGCTCTGGCAGGTTGAGCTCTTGCCAAGAAGCAATCACATGTAATTAGGGAGAAGGAATTGGAATCTCCTGGCCTTGCAGTGCAGCACATTTTCCAGTTGTGTTTGTCCCATTTGGACCATCTCATTCCTGGGGGTGTGCTCCAAGCTGGGTTTGTGGGACACGCTCCTGTCCTCAAGGGAATCTTTGGAGGAAGCACTGCCAAAAACCTGCTGGACAACTGGGCAGGAGGTACCTGTGCTGGGCTGGCCCTGCAGCTGTGCATCCCTGGCTTGGCTTTGGAGGGAAGGAGGGATATCAGGAATTCCATTTGCACTCCCCCGGGGCTGTCACTGCCCTGAGGGAGCAGTCACAGACCAGCCTGTGATCTCTTAATGGCCATGGCCTGTCTGGGGAGAGCTTCCAAGGCAAAATGAAGGAAAAACTCTTCAGGATCATCAGCATCACACCCCTGGGACAGCTGGAAATGGCTCCCCTGGTTCCCCACCTGCTTATCCCTGCTTTTCCTTGGACAAGGACCGGTGACAAGGACAGAACCCGGTGGGGCAGAGCCCACACGGAGTTTAGACCTCAGTCCCTGCACTCTCAACTGAGGTCCCAAAGGACATTTCCAAGCAAGTTGGGAATTTTGACATGGAAAGTTGGATGGGAAAAGCCTTCTTGAAATTCCTGGAGCATCCTGAAATTCCATTCACTCCCTTTTCCAGTTCTGGAGAACCAGACCTGTTGTGCAGTTCCTGGGGTGTTGCTGTGAAACACCAGGAGGTCAGGGACACAACAGGTCAGGTCCTGTGGGACAAGGAGCTGTTATTTACGGAAGGAATCTTTTCCTGCACGTGAGACAGAGAGGTGGATTCTGCCCTCCAGTGGGGTTTGAAATCCTAAATTCCAGCCAAGAGTCATCACATAAACTCGTGCTGAAGAACCTGACCTAGTTGGAATAATTGGAGGTAATTGTCAGCTCTTTCCAGATGACAAAACTCTTAATCACCAGCAGATGCTCAGCCAACCTCACAAAAAAGGCTGGAAACCCAGGGTGGAATGGGGAGGATTGCTGTCCCAGAGGCACCGAGTTTCAGGAATGGGCAGGGATCTTCCTTAGGGGTTTTTCCAATACATGGTCAGACGCTGGGACTGGCACAGTGGTTTGTGCTCATGGCTTGGGCATCGCTCCAGAAATCCGGAATTGTGCCATGAGCACACAGCTGAGTGACGCTGTAATACCCAGGAACAATCGGAGATGGGCAACTCCGAAATGAGGAGCTGGAAGTTCAGGCTGCTCCATGGGTTCCTGTCCCAGGTCCTTGAATCCAGACTCCTGAGATAGCCTGGGGTTTCCTAAAGCTTGGGATGGGTTGGATGTGAGTTGGCTGCACTCACACAAAGCTGCAGGAGTTGCCTCAGGTTCCACCTGGGAGTTCCCTGCACGTAGGCAAAGCCCTGCAGAGAGGAGATGGAATCTGATGAGGATAAGGATGCTTATGGAAGAGCAGGATACCTGGCACTACCTGGAATATCCCAGTCTCAGCTGGGCTCCTGGGGGTGTGGAGACACTGTACAAGAAGAAATGGTCCTTCTAGAAGGGTCTGACCCCACCAGACAATTAACCTGGATTGCTAATTAATCACAGAATCGTAGAACCATGGAATGTCCTGAGTTGGGAGGGATCCACAGGGATCAGAGTCCAGCTCCAGGCCCTGCACAGACACCCCAAGAATCCCACCCTGTACCTGAGAGCATTGTCCAAATGCTCCTAGAGCTCTGTAACCATTCCCTGGCCAGAGCACTTCCAAGTTCCAGGAACCAGGGTTTCCAGAGGTGGTTTTCCTTGTACAGTTAGATGGCAAAAAACTGGGAACGCCTGGAAGTGCTGAGAGCAAGGAGCTGCCCTTGTACCCAGGCAGAGGCTGTGACAGCTGGGCTTTAATTACCCAGTGCTGTAATGCAGCGCTGGGAGCCTCCGGAGTGGCTCTCAGCACATTTGGTGTTTTACAGCCACGGGGATTCATCCCTTCCCGTACAACCTCCTGCAGTGGGACCAATAACCAGGGATCCTGCCTGGAAACCAACGGCTCCCCTGGGAGCGTGTCTGGGACAAGACTCATTCCCGGCTCTTTGAAGTGGGCAGTAATGTGGAAACAGTGACAGCAGCGCCGTTCCCATGGACCAGGGGTCTGCCATGGGGGCAGGGGCTCCGCAGCCCAAAGAGGGGGAAAATGAACCAGCACCTCTTTGGGAAGAGGTCGGTGTGCTGGGCTGCCTTCCCTTCCTGGGATGGAGCTGCTGTCCCGGGAAGGCTGGGATGGAGCTGCTGTCCCAGGAAGGCTGGGATGGAGCTGCTGTCCCAGGGAGGGCTGGGATGGAGCTGCTGTCCCAGGGAAGGCTGGGATGGAGCTGCTGTCCCAGGGAGGGCTGGGATGGAGCTGCTGTCCCAGGGAAGGCTGGGATGGAGCTGCTGTCCCAGGAAGGCTGGGATGGAGCTGCTGTCCCAGGGAAGGCTGGTTGGGGGCCACGACCTCCTGTTGGAGCACTCCAGACCGACAGAACTCAGCAGCTGCATGAACTGGTTGTGGCCTCAAGCAAAGGCCATTCCTCTGCTGCTGGCTCCTGCCAGATGGTCCCAGCCCAGGCTCAGGGCCTCACATCCCCTCTCAGCTCTGCTTTTCATGTGTCTCTCCCCAAAAAAGGGCTGGGCCAGTGCCAGACTCCAGCAAACCCTCCGGAGCAGTCCCCCGGCTCTGGCAGGTCACTGGTGCTGGAACCAAGTCCATGTCCTGCCTCTCCAGCCCAGACATCCTCCTCGGCTCTCCCTGCCAGCTCTGGAATGAGAAATGGCTCTGCTCTTCTGTCTGCTTCCATTCGAATCCCTCTAGGAAAGAGCTCGTGTTCTCCAGGCCTGTGCTGCTGAAATTAGCACTGGCATCCTGCAGGATTCCAGGCTTGACTCGCGCCTCCAGGAGTGGGAAGAGCTGCCGAGACTGCGGAGACAAGTTGGATGTGAGAGCCAAGTGTCCAAAAGAACACGTTCAGGAACAACAGAGAGCAAGGAGGTGCTCCAGCACGGCAGGGAAATCATCCTGCTGAGGACAAAACTCCCAAAAAAAGTGTTCTTGGGGAGCCAGGAAGGGTTAAACCATGGCACAAGGTTTGGGACAGCTGCAGGATGCTGGAGTGGGCACTGGGATTGGAACCAAGATGACAGTTTTAGGTCACTCACAAAGCTTTCTAATTACACTTTTTTGGGGGAAAAAAAAGAAAAAAATGGTGTGTTTGATTCTGTAAGTGCTGAACATTCCACAATTGCTGTGTTTAATAAATACAGCGGGGGCTCCTAGGAGACTGAATGGGGCTGAATGAATGAAGTATGTGAGACATCTGAAACCTATTAGTTGGAGCAAACTGGTGGAGAGGCAGGAATTCTTCTCTTTTTAAAAATATTTATACATTTTCCTTTCATGTCAGGCCAACATCTTATTTGGGGTTATGTTCCAGTGGAAGGAAAGGTGTGTCGGGGGGAAATGCAGGGGGAGGGGAGGTGCAGATTTGGGTCAGGCCCAAAAGGAACAGAAGGGCTGGGTGGCTTCAGGGCCGTATTTTCCTTTTGGAATCGAACCCAGCACGTTGGTCCACCAGGGAACTTTGCCCCAGCCTAGATGGGGATGAATGTTTTGGGATTTGGTTCATTTTGGAGTGTTTTTGGGAGCTTGTCCCACCTGGAGCCCCTCGCTTGAGGCACCAGGAGATCTCCCCAGCCCTCTCCAGATGAGGTTTATGGAGCCATGGGTCTGGTTTAATCTGGTTTGGATGTTTAGGCTGGAATTAGAGCGTGCATCCAGTGTCTTCTCCACCTCATGGACAGCTCCAGGAGGTCCCACCAGTGTCCAGCAGCAGCAGGAATGTGCCACATCCTGGAGGTTTCCACCCAGGCTTCTCCTTGTGCAGAATTACCTCATCAGCTTAGGAAGAGACAGAAAAGCAGGGAAGATGGATGGGAAGGACACAGGACATTCCCCCAGGAAATAAGAAGAGCTAACACCTCTTCAGGAGCCACTTCACCTGTGTAGAAGTCTCTGGAAAGGGAGAGAAAGAATTGACAACACCCAGCTCCAGTCTGGGCAGATCATTCCAAATGGAGCCTGAATTCCTGCTGGAAGTGGTGGTTGTTTCCTGCTGGAAGTGGTGGTTGTTTCCTGCTGGAAGTTGCACAAATCCAGGACAAGTCTCCCACCTTTGGTGCTTCGCTCTGTGTCTCAGGAGCTCACCCAAGGCTTGGAGTGACATCTGAGCTCACCTCTCCTTGTGCAGGAGCTCTGGATCAAAGCTAAGGATGGTGTCAGAAAGGCCTGGATTTTGCAGTGTTTTCCAGCTGATAAGAGATATGTAAATTATCCCTGCTTTCCTGTGATCCCTAATGATCTTTATTCAGCCCACTTTTACTGCAGCACACACTCAACCCTTTCCCTCCAGGCTTCCTGAAATGAAAATGAGAAGTTTTAGGAAACTCGGAATTTGCAAATGTCTCCCATTATCCTTCTAATCTCCCCAAACTGATTAAATCAGAGAATATCTCCCCACTCCATAGGAAACAGATGTTCCTCTTGCAGCAGGGGCGTGCAGGAGGCATCCTGAAATTTGTTTAATTTAGAGTCTCTTGGAGATGGGATTTTTGGGGGGTTACAGCCTTTAGTGTCCGAGCTCGGATCTGGCTGAATTTGGACTGGTGCCAGTAAGGAATTTCTGTGGAGTTTCTTTCCATCATTAGTGAAGAGAAACTCAACATCCCTGAGCTGAGAGCTTGGAAAATAACTTTGGTTTCTGATGGCATCTTTCAGTCCGTTTAGAGGTGAAAACATGACTGGGACATGGGATGAGGCTGGGTCTCATTTTGTAAGGGAGTAGTGGAGCCCATTCCAAGAATCCATGAATGGAATTAACTCCTTCTGGAGCTGTAGGGAATGAGGCACTCGGGAAACATCCTTTCCCAACCCTCTGATTGCACTTTCTCTGTGGCATCTGTTCCCCATCAGTGGGAGGATCTCGGTGGATTTCAGTCTCATCAGTTTTGTCCACCTGTAACTCTTGGGTTTTCAGACCTCTCCTCTTTATTTCTTCTCTTCTTTTTTACCACGTTCAAACACAATCCTGTTTTTGCTGAAGACACCGAGGGAAGTTGCCCAGAGAAGCTGTGGCTGCCCCGTCCCTGGAAGTGTCCAAGGCTGGACAGGGCTTGGAGCAACGTGGGACAGTGGAAGGTGCCCCTGCCCACGGTAGGGGGTAGAATGGGATCATCTCTAAGGTCTTTCCAACCCAAAGCATTCTGGGATTCTAAATGTCAGCGCTATTTCTAAAATATCTTGATTTTCCTCTGGATTGGAGGTTCTCAGTGTGTGTCCATCTGTGCATGTGTGGGTGGTGGTTGCATTTCAGAATTTCCAGGACTGTTATAGCTCTTATGTTTTTTCCAAACAACTTCCTCCAGTGTGAGTTCTCCCTCCTGAGAGATCCGGACCCCACTCAGAAGAGTTCTCCATGTATGAGGGAAGCTGAATTAAATCTCTCACTGGAGATGATTTAAGGGTTCCTCCAAAGCAGAACCACGTAACAACAATGCAGAGTTGGTTTAGATATTGGACACATTTTCCACCCTCCACGTGTTGATGGTGCCAGTGACAAACTGTGGAAAAAACGGAAGTGTGAGCCAAGAATCCCTTCATCAGCCTTTTGCTAAGGTGCACAACTTATCCCAATTTATCCCAATTTATCCTGACTGATCCCAGCCTCAGCCTTGCTCAGACACATTCTCAAGGCGTGTCTCCTCCGAGCCTCTTGGGAGCACCATTTCCACGTCTGTTCGGAGTGCCTGGACACGTCACCTCCCCTGTCCCCATCCCCGTCCCTGTCCCTGGAGGGGGACGGGTGTCTCCAGACAGGGACGGCTCCTGAGGGGGGAAGTGACCCGTGGAATGTGAGGAGGAGGAGCTGGAGCCCAGAGTTTGGATGGGGCAGCCCTGCAAAAACAGCAAGTTCAGGCTCCCTGGCCGCTGAGTTTTGTCTGAACACGGAGGCTGAATACCATCAGAATAGTTTGTTTTATTTCCAACTTGCCTGAAACCAGAGATTCCTGGGAGATTTCCAAGCCAGTCGCTGAACCCAACTGGATTTCGGTTGCTCTATCGCCTGTGAACCTGAAATTCTGGAGCTGCTCTGATCCCTGCAGCACTTTGGTCGTCCCAGCTCCCTCTCCCGGCATCCCAGTGACCCTTTCACAATATTTGTGTCAGGCTGCGGTTTGTATTTGTCATGTTTCACATTCCCAGTATATCATGGAATGGGTTGGGTTGGAAGGATCCTGAAGGACCATTCCCACCCCTGCCATGGCAGGGACCCCTTCCACTGTCCCAAGGTGCTCCAGCCTGGCCTTGGACGCTTCCAGGGATCCAGGGGCAGCCACAGCTGCTCTGGGCACCCTGTGCCAGGGCCTCCCACCCTCCCAGCAAACAATTCCTTCCCAATATCCCATCCAGCCCTGCCCTTTGTCTGTGGGACGCCATTCCCTGTGTCCTGTCCCTCCATCCCGTGTCCCAAGTCCCTCTCGCCTCACGGTTGCCTGTTGAAAGAAAAGGAGGTTTCCTGTGTTTTGTCCCGAGCACGGAGGGAGCAGAGCTGAGCCCGACTCCGGCAGATCCAAAGGTGGGGACGCAGCCAAGGGCTTGGAATCCGTCCTGGGCTGGGAGCGGAGCGGAGCCCTGAGCTCAGCGCCGG
Organism: Daphoenositta chrysoptera; assembly: GCA_013397915.1. Classification (NCBI taxonomy): domain Eukaryota; kingdom Metazoa; phylum Chordata; class Aves; order Passeriformes; genus Daphoenositta; species Daphoenositta chrysoptera. The sequence goes on along the minus strand of VZRO01005133.1, from coordinate 133,920 downwards.
GGCAGCTCCGCGCATGGAACGTGACGGCTTTGGAGAACGGCACCTCTGCAGTCCGCAGTTCCAGGAATGTTCTAGGAAGTGGGCAGGAGCCTCCTGGTCCTGGTGAGAGCGGGAGCAGCCCCATTTCCCTGGAGCTCGCCTGTGGTCTCCCAGATGCCGCTGTGGCACAGCAGCCGCCGTGTCCGGGTGGTGTTCGCGGCTCGGAGCCCCCCTGCCCCCCATTTCCCTGAGTGCTTCCCTCCCTTTATCCCCTTCCCTCTCATCCCACCAAACCTTTTCTCCGCAGCCGGCAGAAAATGGGATTGTCTAGTTAATACCAAAATAAACACAGCAGTGTCCAGCACGGGAGGGAGAGGGAAAAGGGAGAGCCAGGGGCTGGGATGGATGAGGAGCACGGGCCTGTACGTCCCAGGGAGCCGGAGGTGCTGCAGGACGGGAAAATCCTGGGGGAATCAGCAGAGCTGGGATGGGATCTGAGTGCTTTTCCAGCTCCTGCAGCCTTAGGAGTGTTCCTTGCGGGATTTCTCTCCCTTTTCCCAGGCAATGCTGAGGATGTGGGGTTTGTTCCAGGGCTCTTCCTTGTCGTGATGGGGAAAACATGAGCAGAGTCACTTCCCCACTCCCTGTAACAGGAATAAAACAGGAGCAGAAAAAAGAGCCTGGTGGGGGCCAAAGGTCTTGCAGAAGTTGCCTCCATGAAATGACAGCGAGCAGAAATCTCCAAGGATTTTCCAGGAGCTTGGATACTCTCCCTGTGTTAGCCCAGGTTCCATCCTCCTGCTGGGAAGGATTCAGACCCCAGAGTTGTATTGACTTTGTGCCTGATTTGATTCCTTCCCCGGGGAATGCACACACACGAATGAATGGTTGGAAAAGTGGACCCAGCCTCTGCTGTGAGGAAGGAACTTGTGATCCCCTCCAAACCCCTGGCAGTCCCAAAGCCCTGGGATCAGATCTTGCTTGGATTTTCCTCCTTCCTTCCTGCCCGTGCTCATTCACTTCACCAAGCAGCTGGAATCCAGCACCCGGCAGGAGCCCGGCTGTGAACAAGGAGTGGGAAAAGGGATGCTCAGGAATCTCTAGGGTGGGACTGGATAATCCTTAAGGTCCTTCCCACCCAAACCATCCTGGGATCCTGTGATTTATGATCCAAATGTGCCTTTATGCCCTACATCCCCTTCCTCTGTCCCAGCCAGGCAAACTCCTTCCCTGCACCCCAAATCCCTCCGGACAAACACAAAGAGAGCACGGAAGAATCCAGCCGAGGGGCTGAAATTGGTTAAGGAGCAAGATTAGATCAAGTATTTCCGAGCATCTGGGGCTTCTTGACCACCCCATTGTGGCCCATCCCTGGCTGTCAGACCCTGAGCATTCCCAGAAGGAGTTAAGGGAGACCTGGACGGGAGCCAAGAGCTTTTGCCGGAAGCTTTATCTTCTCCCCAAAAATCTGATGTCTGGAGCTCTGGACAAGGCATTGTCCTCATAAAACACAACAAGAACAACAAAACAAGCCCTGCTATTCACAGCTCTGTAACAAGCCATAAAATAGGGGAAAAAAGGC
>VZRO01005133.1:109117-132311 GCA_013397915.1 Daphoenositta chrysoptera | reverse complement strand
AAATGTAAGAGTTTTATTAAACTGGAACCATGTGTTTCCCATAGTCCCGTCTCCATAAGCTGTGCACATCCCATCCATGTTTATGTTCTCCTCGGGGGTGTGAGGGGGTTTTTTCCATGCCTGGGAATGATTAGGAGGAGGGAGCCTGGATGAACTCATGTCTCCTGTGAGCAGCACCAGGAAACCTGCACACACCGGGAGAGGCACAAATCCTGCGGGAATGGGGAGATTGGTCCTGGAAAAGAGAATGGAGCTCCCCGGAGACTTGAGGAGCCCAGGCAAGGAGAAGGGCCAGGTCTGGGGTTTGCCAGGAGCCCTCGGCCTGGCTGGAGACATTTGGGCACAAGGAGTGGCCACAGCGTCTGTGGAGAGCTGGGTGATGGAGTTGGAACTTCAGATTTGGGCAGGAATGCCCCGGGAAGGAGGCTCAGGGGAGGAATCTCGGGGGAAATGGGTAATGGGATATTTTTAGCTGGAATTGGCAATGCTGTGGTTGTTGTTTCCACGTGGGTGAACAGCCCCGGGGAGGACCGGGAAGGACTGGGAATCATCCCCCGTACAGTGAGCAGGTGTGGTGACATCTGCACGGTGACAGAGCTTCAGAGAGGGGACATTACATCATGGAGAGTGACCTCAGAGATCCCAGAGATTACGGAATTTCACCCATTTTTCCTGGTCTTGAGCCCATTCCCTGGCTCTGACCGGTGCCTCTCCTCCTGCAGGACATCCAGGCTTGCCCGGGGCACCAAGGACTGGCAATCCATGATTTCCTGGGCATCTGGTCGCAGATCCCAGGCTGGTTTAGGCTGGAAGTGCCCTCAAAGCTGCTCCCATTCCATGGGCAGGGACACCTTCCACAGACCAGGTGCTGTTAAAACTTCCCTCCTTATTTCTCATTTGGAATCCTCTGGATTGGGCATCCAGCTGATGATGGGGCTTTTCCCCAGTGATAAAGGGTTTTTTTCTATCCCACATTCCCCTTCTCCAGTGATATCCATGCCTGGCAATCAAGTTATCCCTCAGACTTCCTTTAGTTTTGATAAAGTGGCTCCCTCAGCTTTGCCAGCCCTGGGACCAGGGACTTTCTCCAGGCCTTTGATCCCTTTTGGAGCTGTTTTACAGCTCCTGCGCCTCAGCTCATTCCCTTTGATGGCCCTGTCCTTATCCCTGTGGAAAACTCATCTGGTTTGGGGTCTGCAAATATTCCCAGCAGTACCTGGACATTTTTTGCTGTGTTGCTCCAAGCCCTGTCCAACCTGGCCTTGGACACTGCAAGGGATGGGGCATCCCCACCCTCACAGGGAAAAATTCCTTCCCAATCTCCCACCTACCCCTGTCCTCTGTCCACGGGAAGCCATTCCCTGTGTCCTGTCCCTCCAGGACAGTTTAGGAACGACACAGGCCACGCAGCCAAACCTGGGATGCTCAGGATGTGGGATTTGATGGTCATTCTGTTCCTTCAGCCTTTTAATTCCTTCTCTTGGTGAACGCCTTGAACACGTCCCAAAAATAAGGATTCGTGGGAGCGGAGCCAACGAACACCAGCACCTTTCCTGGCAGAATTCCTGCTCCCCCTGCAGCTGCACCAGCTCTGTGAGGCCAAATCCAAATCCAAATCCACCTCCTGCTCCGTGTCAGCCGCCAGCCAGGAGCGGCCTTTCCAAGGAATTGGCTCCCGGAGGTGTTGGCACCGAGGGAAATGTGCTCCTGCTGCTGGGTCCCAGCTGGCAGCGGGCAGGGGGAGCAGGAGAAAGAGGGGTTTGCACCTCCCGGGGAAGGCAGAGCTGAGCTGTTCCCTCCAATCCATAAAGATTAAAAGGAAACAGATTTTCTGCTGGCTCTGGGTTTGTTCCCTCAGTACCCCGAGCTGGGAAGGGACCCTGCAGGACGGACTGGGGACACTGGGAGTGTCCTGGCCAAGGGTGACATCACTGAGGGGCTGACCCCCAACGAGGGGACGGCGACTCCCACACGACCCTGACAGGCAGAGCCCTGAGCAAGCCAAAGGATTCCAAAGGAAAAGCTCCTTCCCCAGACCTTGGAATATTAATAATGTTTGCAAGACAACAAAATAATGATGCAACTCCCAGAAGGACGTGGAAAGGTCTTTGCCAGACAGCTCAGACACAAAGGCTCTGCTGTGTGTTCTTCCTGCACTGATCTCACGGAATGCCAGGAATCATGGAATCCCAGACTCCCAGAATGATTTGGGTTGGAGGAGACCTTAAGGGTCAAACCAAACCCCTCCATCCTGATGCAGTAAGTGGCCACCAGATCCCAGGGATTGCTGCACATGAATTTCTTCCCATCCCTTTTGGTCTTGCTGTGTTTTCAGAAATTCCTTTCAAATGTATCCTGAAGGTTTTGGGCTCTTCCTAGAGCAGTCAGACCAGTACCCAGCTGGACTCTCAGGGGCTGGGATAAACTGATAAACCTCTGGAAGCCAGGTTTGGAGCAAGAGTCCTCCAGCCCTCCATGGGATCAGTGAGGCCATGGCCCACCTGGGGCAGGGAGGGATTTTAGGATCTGGATGCCATCCATGAAGGAATGTTTGCAGGGCAGGACAGCTGTCCTTGGGGTAATTTGGATGAAGTTTGTTCCTCTCTTCCTTTGGGTGGCAGAGTCAGGCTCTACTCCAGCATTTGAGATATCCCAGGGAGGCCACGGGGCTGGATTTGTTGCTGGGGAGCAAAATCGAGTGTTTTTGTGGTCCTGGGCTGCAGCTGTGCCATGACCAAGCTGCTCCACGCAGGCTGAGCTGGGGCAGCTCCAGCCTTGCCTGGGTGGTCTGGCAGCTCTCGAGCTCCAGACGCTCCTCGTGCAGCCCCTTCCGAGGGGGAGAGTCCCGGGACAGGGAGGGAAGGGAGGGATGCCCAGGCAGGAGGAGAGCTGAGAGGGTTTGCATTTACCAGCTGATCCCGCACGAGGAGCAGATCAAACCCTCTGGATCTCCTTGGAGCAGGATCACATCGACACTTGGAGAAGAGCTGAAGAGGATCCATCCGGACCGAGCAGTCAGCCACGCTCCCACCCACAAGGCTGGTGCACCGTGGAATCACAGAATATCCCGGGCTGGATGGCACCCACAAGGACCATCGAGCCCAACCCCGAATAAAATGGCTTTAACCCTTTTATCCTGGAATCCCGGGATGGTTTGGGTTTGAGGGGCCCTTGAAGCTCATCCAGTGCAATCCCTGTGGTGGGACACGTTCACCTCTGGGACCACCATAACCATCAGAGGGATTGATTCCCTCTTCTTTTCCCTTGAAATCAGCTCTCCTGGAATTCTCACCTTCCACAGGGGAAGGGTGCTCATGTGGTCACTTGTCCTAAAGAAAATTCCAGCTCCTCTATCTGAAAATGGTTTTTTTCGGCTCTGCCTTGGCAGATCCAGGCAGTGAGTGGCTGGAAATCCTGCCCACGGCACCGAGCAGGAGTTCCTGGGATCTGGGGAGCTGGGCCAGGGCTCTCCATCTGTTCCAGCCCCACTGCCAAGTTAAACTTCTGTGCTGCAGATTGCACAAAGGGGAGAAAAGAGCCACAAAAAAAGGTTGGAAAACGGGAAACTCGGAATTCAACCGAGGGCAAAGGGAGAGACGTGGGGCTGGAGCAGACAGATGAGGTGGGGAGAGTCACATCTGCCTGGAGTGACCACTCCGTGGTGGGGACACTCCACACGCCAGGAACAAGGGCTGGATGTGCCTCCAGCCCACCTGAGGGCAACAAGAAAGGTGTTTGTATCCCTGCTTGGAATTTCACAGGAAATGGAGGGATCGCCTTACTCCTGGCAGGAGAAAGAGGCAATTTTCCTTCTAAATCAGGCTGCTCCCGTGTCAAAAGTTCCACAGCGAAATCCCACTGCACTCAGAGCAGGGCTTTTTATGAATAAAATCTTAATAAATGTCCAGGGCTTGATTTTTCGCAGCAGCCTCGCCTGGCTTTGATCTCCCCTTGCCTGGGCTCAGCCCCTGCCAAGCCAAAGAGGGAAAAAGTCCCTTTCCCTGGGTTTAAAGCAAAGGGTGTTTTTTTAAAGCTCTTGGCTGTGGAGCCGTGTGTGATACATCATCCCTCGGCCCCATCCCTCCTCTCCCAAATCCAGAGCACACACTGAAACAATTTCCCTGTGGTTTCCCTCCTTGGTGGAGTCGAATTCCTAGAAAACAAAAGGAATGTTGCAACCGTGGTCACAAGCTCGGAGGCTGGAAATGTTACACACGGCCGGGAGCCCTGGCGTGTCCTCAGCGGGGACCTGGGATCAGCCCTGGCTGGTGGCACCTCCATCCCAATCCCACATCCCCAGAGCATAATTCCTCCCACGTGTGTAAAACCGGGGAGTTTCTCCAGCCCTGGGAGTTGCAGGAGGCAGTGAGCATTTAGGGAATTCTGTTGGCTCTTTGCCCTGGCCCTGAGGTCACTTGGAGCTCCCTGAGGTCTTGGTCTGGGTCTGACCTGGTCCTGTCTAAACCCGAAGTCTTGGGATGGGCACAGACTCATCCAAGAGAATCCACAATGAATGCAGAGCCAGGAATTCCTCCCTGGGAGGGCCGCGAGGCCCTGGAATAGATTCCCAGAGAAGCTGTGGCTGCCACAGGGATCCCTTGGGATGTTTTTGGGTTTGGGGTGGTTTTTTGGTAAATTTTAAGGGCGTCTGGACAAGGTGCAGGCGTGGATTTGTGTGGATCATCCCAGGAGGTGACAGCCACGGCCTGCTATTCCCTGTTGTCAGGAGATGGGATGACTGACATCCTTGGGATCACCTGTTCCCTGGGCTCATCCGCTGAGTTCTCTGCCTTGGAAAGTTCTCAGGAGCCCTCGTGGTCACACAGGACCTTTTTAATGTGTTTTTGGCAAACACAGGTCACCGGACTGAGCCAAAGGTGAGGCAGGAAGGTGCTCCGGGCTGATTATTTATTTAATGTCAGGGAGGAGGAGAAACCAGCCTGGTTTGGGGCTAAAAAGCTGCTGGTTGTGTGTGGGGCTGGGAGCAAGGGAAGGAGTTAATGCTGTGGAACAATTTCCCTGAGGAAAGCTCTGTCTGGGTTGGTTCCTGAGTGTCTCTCAGTGCCTCATGTGGTGCTGCTCGCTGCCACTTTTGATCTCCAGTTCCTTCTGAAATTCGATGGGAAGGTTCTGGAAATCCTGGGCAGTGCAGGTCCAGCAGCCACGTCCTCGTCCCCGTGCCCCCCTCGGCCCTTTTACCCCATTCCCATGGATTAAATCCCTCCATTCCCTGCTCCCCGAGCAGAGTGAGCAGCGTGGGCTGGCCAGGACGGAGCCGTGCCGGGAGCTGGGAGCGGCAGCGTCAATCCCACATTCCCTGACCTCGGCTCTCTGCAAGGATTGCAGCAAAGGAGCCTGAGCTGGCTTTTTTTTCCTGATTTTGTTCGAGATGACATCACGGTTCAGAGCTGTTGCTGCCCTGACAGCAGTTGTGTCATCCTGGGAGAAGCAGCACGGACTAATTTTAGCCAAGGCAGTGTTGAGATGACACTTTTAATAAAGGCAGGGATGGAAAAGTTCAAGGGGCTTTCAGTCAGCTTTGCTGGGGGTTCCTGACAGGCCCTGATGGGGCTGAACCAGCTCCACTTTGATACAGAATTGAAGGAAAGAGGTGAAAGAATCAGGGCTGACACCCAAATTCCCAGCTCTCGTCAGACTCGGGAGATCAAAGAACCCCGGCACGGTTTGGGTTGGAAGGGAACTTAAATCTCATCTCATGCCATGGGCAGGGGCACCTCCCACTGTCCCAGGGTGCTCCAAACCCCGTCCAGCCTGGCCTTGGGCACTGCCAGGGATCCAGGGGCAGCCACAGCTGCTCTGGGAAACCCATTCCAGGGCCTCCCGCCCTCCCAGGGAGGAATTCCTTCCCAGTATCCCTCCTAACCCCCTCTCTGTCCGTGTGAAACCATTCCCTGTGTCTGTCCATCCATCCCTTGTCCAACGTCTCTCTCCATGTTTGTTGTGGCTCCTTCAGGCACTGAAAATCCACAATTGGGCCACCCCAGAGCTTCTCTTCTCCAGGCTGGACAATCCCCATTCCTGGTATCCCAATTCCTGATATCCCAATTCCTGATATCCCAGTTCCTGATATCCCAATTCCTGGTACCATTTCCTCCCAGAGAAAGAGCCATGATCTTGCTGAGCATTAAAATGTAAATGTTGAATTTAACAACTTTTAAGTAGCTTTGAACCCCCTCCCCTGGGCATTTCCACGGTTCCAATGACATTAATTAATGAGGATCTCATCCTATTTTCCCACAGGATTTTCCCAGACAGTCCATGTGCTACCTGGAGCTCCCCAAAATTAAGACATTGGATCTTTTTCTCTGCCCTGATTTGCATTATTTAGTGCTCACAGGTCCACCTGGATGCACAGGAGACATGACAAAAATTCCTGAATCCAGACTGGCAAAAACTCATAAATCTGTTCTGGGTTTGTTAAATAGCTTGGACAGATAATGAATCATCTGCAAATATTTGATTTCATTAATGGTACAGTTATAGGCTGTACTTTTTCCCTTTCCAAACAACATTTTAGGAGCTTGAATAAATCCAATAATTGAAAATTAATTAAAAAGCCCTTTAGAACCAAATCTGTATTATTTAAAATCAAATTCTATGTTCAGGTCAAGCTAAAACATTCATCAAATCACCCGGAAATCAAATCACCCCTAAATGACTCCTCCTTTCTCTTCATTTCTCACTCTGCCCAGGGCAGCAAAAAACTCAATTACTCTGAAGGTTCTGCTCCAAGCACATAATTAATAATACTAATAATTAATTGCAAGCACTTTTCCACTGTGCCTCACACATGAAGAAGTGAAACCCTTCCCGGGCAGTTCCTCTTTGTGCCACCCCCCTGAGCTAAGCCAAAGCTGGGTTTAAGGCCTCTCTCCTCCTCCTCGAGAGGGAGGAAAATGTCATTTTTTGGTCTTTCCCGGTTATTTTTTCCCTTGTGATGTCCCAGTCCTGCCCTTCCCAGGCAGGTGAAGCCCAGACTGATTTAAGCTGGAACTGGGGGCAGGATCAGGATCAGGGAACGGGAATGGNGATGCGCTCCCGGCCGCCTCCGGCCGCCCCGGCCCAGCTGCTCTCTGCCCTGGCTGATGTGCTGCTGGAGCAGATGGGAGGCTCCTCCGGAGTGGTGAGTGGGAACGGGAATGGGAACGGGAATGGGGATTGTCTCCTGGCAGAGCTCAGAAGTGTTCCCAGAGCTGCGTTCCCTGCCCAGCTCCATTCCCGGCTCTGCCTTTTCCCTGGCATCCCACAAGGCTGGTGTTGATTAGGCCGCTTTTAATTAGGCAGAGCCTCTCCGGACCCCTCCAGAGCCGGCGGGGGCTGACTGGGGACCGGGACGGGAACAAAGGAGCGCCGAGGGTTCCGGGGGAGCAGCGGGAGAAGGGCTCAGGCTCTCCTGGAATTCCGGCGCGCTGGGAATGGAGCCGATGGCTGCAGCCCGACCCCCGGGCTGGGGTCAGGAGGGGACGGGCTGGAGCAGATGTGGGATAACCACGGGGAATCCTCGGGTCTCCCTTGGGATCCCGTCTGGTCCCGTCTCTGAGCCCCTCGGACCTGGAAATCAGCTGGATTTGGGCTTTCCAGGGAGAATTCTGGGCTTCCACCCCTGGGAAAAGCCGTGGGTGTGCAGTGGCACGGAGCAGAGAGAGGATTTATGTGCATTTTATTCTGTGTTATTTAAAGAAAAGCCATCAGTCTTGAGCCCTGCAGCAGGAGGCAGAGGAAAACTGGGGTTTTTTGGGGTTTTATTGTTTTGTTTTATTCACAGAGCCAAAGAGTGGAATTAAACTCCCAACTGACAAAGTTCTTCCTTGGAACAAAGACTGAATATCTCCAACATGCTTTTATTTTTTAGAATTTATTTTGAGAAAATGCTTCTTTACTTCCAAGGTTTTTCTCCTCTGGAGCCAAGGTAACTTTTAGGTGTGAAGATCCCGGGCTGGGTCACCTCTTCCTTCAAAAATCCATCTTTCCTTCATTATTTCACGCGAGTTACACCAAAACCAGGAAAATAATCAGCCAGAAAAGTGCTTTTTACTTGATTTTTCCCCCTGCTGTACCACAGCACCGAAATGAAGCCTAACCCCCCGACCGAACCCGAATTACCGAATTACCCCCCGAGCCCTTTGAGGCGAAGCCGCTGTCACTGACACCTCCAGCCGAAATTCGGGAGCAGAGCCTGGCCCGAGGAAGAGCCCCGGGAATGCCGAGGGGACAATCGGGGCCGCGTTCGGCGGCTCGGGCTAAACCCAACCTCTCCCCCAGCCCCTCCTCGGAGCCGAGAACTTTTGGCTGAAGAATGTTGGGCTGAGCTACTCCCACCGCTCGCGGTCCCCTCTCGGCGCTGGGCCCTCCCCCTGATTTCGGATGAGGCTGTACCTCTTCTCCTCTGCTCAGGAGTGAGGGTTTTAGTCCCTTCTTTTCTGCCCAGATCTCCACTAAACAAAGGAGCTCTGGGCACATCACCAGCTCCAGGACACAAAGGTATTTAACCACTTTCCGCCTCACCCCGGAGCTGCAGAGCTGATTTCTTTCTCTTTATCCACTCCTTTCTCTGTGTGATTGTGTCTTGCACTTTTTTTTTTTTTTCTTTTTTTTGTGTTAATTGATTTGATTTGCACACTCACAGGTTTGGCTCGGGAATGTTTTCCTGCTTCCTTCCCAACCGGGTTAAAATCTGATTTCTAGGGGTTCATTCTCTCACTGCTTTCTCAGTGTCTTTCTTACAGGTGGGGTTTGCTGCAGTTTCTCAGCGCTGCAAAGAACTTTTGGAGGCTTTTATTCCATTGAAGCTGTGACTCTCTCGCGGGTGTAAATGACTTTTCCATGCCTGTGCGAGCACTCCGGGAATGTCCCGTGTATCGATCATTTGTCAGGCTCCTCATCCCCCCGCGGGGAAATGGATGCAGTTGGAATTCCTTTGCTTTAAATCGCTGCAGTGCGAAACTTTTTGTGCTTTTTTGCCACCTTTTTTTTTTTTTTTTCTCCATGTGCCCCGTTCGTCGGGAGCTGCGGGACAGGGAACACTCTGCCTTTTGTGTGGCTGGAGATAAGCGGAGCCCGCAGAGCCGAGCCGGAGCTCTGGGGGCTCAGGAAGGGCACTTTTCTTTGTCTCCCAGCCCTGCCTTTCCCCTTCCCACTCTCCTCATTCACTGCATTTGAAACCTTAGAGCCTGAAAAATTCCTGCCCTCAAGAGCTGAGGCATTCCCAGCTGGGACGCTGGGAGCAGCGAGGGAAATTGAACTCTTAATTGTTTTTAATTATTTTTTAATAATCTTGAGGGTTTTTTCCTGGTGGCCTTTTTGGGGGGTTTTTTTTTTGGTTTTTTTTTTTTTTTTGGTGCAGACACATTTTCTGTCCTGTCTGGACTGATTTTGGAGGCTGGGCTGGCCCGGGAAAGCTGCAGTGGGAGAGCAGGGGGGACAGTCAGGGGTGGCTCGGGGGCCTCTCCTTCCCCACCCGGGGCCTCTCGCAGCACAGATTGTTCCCACTCCGGGGCACATCCAGGAGGATTCCTCATTCCTGGAACACCAAATTTTGGGGGTCTTGAGGTGAGAGCTGCATCCCGAGCCGCTGCTGGCCGGGAGGAGGCGGAAGGTTGGGCTCCCCACAGGCACAGCTGGGGGATTTGGGACTGGGGGCTCTGGGGATGGGAGGAGGGGGCGCAGACTGGGGTGGGATCCCTTTTAGAGCCTTCCCTTGGGGTTTCTCATCTCTTCCCCCCGATCCCAGCCTTGCCCCCTGCCCGCTCCCCAGCCCCCCGACACCCCCCAGCCTGTCCCAGGGGCCATCCCCGGGACACCCCGATGTCCCCGGTGTCCCGGGGGTCAGTGCCGTGCCAGGGGCTGTCCCCATCCCGGGACAGCTGTCGCTCAGCCGTGGATGAGCCGGGAGGTGGCTGCCAGCCGCTGATCCCCGGGAGCAGCACGGAGCCCCGCAGAGCTGTGGGATGATGCTCCACGAGCAGGATCTGCTCTTTCTCGAAGTTCTCCTCTTGCCTGGAGGACTTTGGCCGCTCTTTGTTTCTCCGTCAGGAAGATAAATGTGAGGCAGAACCACAGCTCTTGGACATCTCCTGGTTTCCAGCTCTTGGGGAAGGAAGCTCTGGCAATGCAGTGGGGGGGATGGCAGTGGGACCACGGGGTGGGACTGTCTGGCCCCCTGGATCAGCTCCAGCAGGGGCTGCCTGGGGTGATCGGTGACTTCAAAAATGGGAAGGTCCTGAAAAATGTCTATTTCCCCCTCTTTTCCTTCCAGAAAGGGAACTCCAGGACGGCTCCTTGGCACCCGGGAGCTGCTGCCAAAATCCATCCTCCTCCTCTAAGGGCAGCGGGGACCCTGCAGCTGGACAAAGCTCTCGGGGGACTCTCGGAATCGGGGCCACCATGGGGGACTTGTGGCTGGCCAGGCTCCTGCTGGGCTGCACGGCAGTGCTGCTGGTGGCACCGGCCCGGGGACAGTACGAGGGGGACTTGCAGACAGACAGATTCGCAGCCTACGAGGAGAGACCCCCGAACAGAGTGAGGAGAAGGGGCCAGGACTCCCTGCGAGGGTGAGTTGGAGTTCTGTCTCTTTGATAAAGCAGATTTTGGGTGGTTGTCACGGCACATGGAGCAGGACTGGCATTCCCCGAGCTCGGGAAGGAGTTGGATCTGCAGGAGGGAACAGCCAGGGAGGATCCCATGGGAGCAGGGCTGGGCACTGCGCTGCTTTTGGGGTCACCGCACCTCGGGGTCACCTGCAGGGACTGCAGAGCCCCCACACCCAGCAGCTGTGGATTTCCTGTCCCAGGCCAGGTTGGACGTGGCGTGCAGCAGCCTGGGACAGTGGGAGGTGTCCCTGCAGGGGTGGCACTGGTGGCTTTGAGGTCCCTTCCGACCCAAACCCTTCCATGCCCTGCAGCGGTGGCCGTGCCTGTTCCTGCCGTGTCACCTGGGGGATGTTGTCACCCCGGGATTTGCCCCTGGGGTCCCCCTGGCTCCGCTCCGGGTGCTGTGGCTCTGCTGGGAGGGTTTTGCCCCCGGACGCTGCTTTTTTCTGGGAAGGGGCCGCGCTCAGCCCCTCGGGGCGGCTCCCGCTCGCTCCCGGAGCTGTTTCCCACCTGAGGAGGGAGTCAGGGCAGGAGAGCCCGGGCTGAGCGCGGCTCTGCTGCTCTAAGATGGTTCCTGGCCCGGGCTGATCCTGGGTTATTTTAAGTCCGTCTGGCCGCAGCTCCCGGGGGCGTTCCCGCGGCCGTGGGCAGGAGCAGAGCGGGATCCACGCCGTGCCGGGGGCTCGGGAATGCTGGGCTGCAGCTGGAACGGAGGGAGAGCTCTGCTCCCAGCCCAGCCGGGCCAGAGGGCTGCAGCTGGAGCCCCTGGGATGGAGGCAGCTCCTCCTGGAATTCCAGCCTGCGTGGCTTCCCCTCCTGCTATGATGGACTTGGGAAAGAGGGACAAGGACGGGATGATGCTCTGCCACATCCAGAGGCTCCCGTGCATCCTGGGGCTGTGTGGCCGATTCCTGGCTCTCAGAAAGGATGGGAAGGTGTTGGTGTGGGCATGGATAACAGGAGGAGAAGGGAGGGCAGAGAAGGAGAAGGGAAGCTGCCGGTGTTCCCGGCAACAAAAGGAAAAGGTCACTGGTGCTCAGTGGTCCTGGAGCCCTCAGGGACTGGAGTGACCAGATCCAGTCCCAAAAATTCCTTACAGTCAAATCCCTTTGACTTCTGGGAGGCTGAGGAGCCCAAATCCCAGGGGCCCTTTTAAAAACGAAGGGCAGGTTCTCGAGTGAGAAATGGCTCCTGCAACCCCTCCTGCACCTCAAACCCTCACTCAGGGCAGCACCCCCAAATTCTGGCTTGGCTCAGTTCCTGGTGGCTCCAGAGGGCTGGGGTCACCCTGCTCCCTCCTTTCCCCTCCTGCCCTCTGGAGCCACTGCTGCAGGAAGAGAAACCCCCCTGGGATGAGTGCAAGGAAATCTGTGCAGCTGAACTGGAGCCAGCTGAGGGATGATGGTTTCCCTGGCCCTGGGCAGAGCAGGGCTGCTCCCAGGGAGGGATTCCTGGTGGGCAGCACAGGGGGAGCTGCCCGGGCTGGAGCTGCTGCCCCGGGGGTTCCCAGGCTCCCCGTGGGGTGACCCCCACCATCCCCTGGGTTTGTGTCCAAATCTCTCCTTCCCGGCCCTTCAGCTGGAAATCTCCCTGTGTGAAACCTCTTTTCCAAGCAGAGAACCCCTGTGGGATGAGAAATGGGACATGTTTTAAATAAAGTCCTACTGGGCTTGGGAAGCAGCTGCAGAAGCCACCAGCCAGCTCCTGCAGAGCCAAAACTCCCAGGGATTCTCCTGTGGATTCCCCAAAATGGTGCTGATCCCTTGTCCTTGAAACAATTCTGGAGAGCGGCAATTGTGGATCAACTTTGGGAGGCTGGACTCGATCTCAGAGGTTGTTTCCAACCTTAGTAATTCTGGGAGCTTCCCTGCCCTGTCTTTTGCTGCTTTGAGGCCTCAGGATCCTTTGCTCCTGTGGAATTTCCCTTTGGGAAAAGCAGATCAGTCACAATTCCTGGTTTGGTTCTCTCAGAGTGGCTGAAGGAACGAACGAACCAAGGGGGCATTTTCTTGGTGCAGCTTGAAATGCAAATAAAGGTTGGGTCAGCTGTTTAAATTTGGGGTTGTTTCACAATGTGGGCACGTGGGTGACCTTGACAACTGCATTTTGTGGAATTATCTCTCCTCCAAAGCCACACAGGGAACATTTAATCCCATTTATCCGTGGTGTCCATTTAACAGCTCAGGACACCACTGCAAATATTTGCTTTGGCTTTGCCTTCACAGACCCCCAGCTTTCCCTTTCAGGGAGATGAACCAGCTTCAGTCTGGGATCTCTCCCGGTCTGAGCCGTCCCTTGGCTCCAAGGCTTGCAGGAGGGAATTTGGGTAGAACTGGAATTAAAGTCCAGCTGAGCTCAGCTGTGTCCCATGGGCTGGACTGGCAGAGTCCCTGGGCACCACCCCAGGCACTGCCCTGGACACTCAGGGTGCTGTGAGAGGGTCCAAAAATTTGGATGTTGGGTCTGGATGGAGGAAAGTGGACAAATGTTGAGGATTTGCTGTTGGGTTTAAGGGTGGAGCAGTGCAGAGCCCTGAGTGTTCCCCTGTGGAGAAACCTTCCCCGGGTTCCTGGGCTGGCTGCAGCCCTGGTTTATTTGTCCCCTGTAAGAATTTGTTTCCCAATGCGAGTTAATCAGAGTTTTCCTTCCCCACACCTTTTATTCCAGCTCCCAAAGCCCTTTACAGCGTTTTCCTGCCGTTCCTGGAGCATTTTATCCCTGGCAGAAGTGTTTTCCCTCCCCAAATGCCTGGTGAGGGACAGACGTATCCAAGGACTCAAGGGGCAGCCACCAGCCCTGACAAGATCTGGATTTTCCCCCTTCCCTGTGGGCATTTTGCTCTCTTCTGCTGGGTTCATGGTTGGGATGATCTCCAAGGTGTTTTCCAGCCCCAGTGATCCTGGAATTTATCCTTGGCTGTGCCTCCTTTTCTCCCTCTTTCTCCAAATTCTGTCATTTCCCACATGGGACAAGAAGACAGAGCCACACCAGAAGTTCAGACAGAAACAGGACTCAGGTGACTTTTTAGGGAGTTTTTTAAACTCTGGAAGATAAAAATGCCCAACCATTGGTTCAGTTTCTCTTAAATATCACCCACAAGTGGCACAAAACACTTCCTGTGGGTTTTGTAGGCTCCCAGAGTGGTTTGGCTTGGAAGGACCTCAAAGATCACCCAGAATCCATGAAAATATGGGATTGGGAGGGGGAAGCTGCTCCCAGTGACTCCAGGTGCCCAACACGAGCTGTCCCTGCTGCTGTCCCTGCTCGAGGGCACTTGGAGAGGCCTTGGAAAGAGGCTCCAGCAGTTCAGGCCAAAGGTTGGATGTGTTTCTGCTGGAATTATATTTATGTAGAGCTCATTCCCATCCCAGCCTCCTTCAATAAAGGGGAAAGTATGAAATAAATGCAAAGCAGGGATTAGATGCAAAATAAACAAGCCTCTTGTGCAGCCCTGCTTTCCCAAACAACAATTAATAAAGGGATGGGGAGCCATAAATCACAGCCCAAGCCCGGCTTTAATCTGGCCTTAAACTCATTAAAGGAGAGACAATTTCAAATGAGCCTCTCCTGAAGGGCCCAGCCCTGACAAACCCCGTTCCGAGGCAGGACTGGAATGGGATTATTGCTTTAATGAACTCCTGGACAGCTTCCAGGAGCAGGAATGTGAGGAACAAAGGGAGAGCAGGGATGATTAGGCTGGGCCGTGCTGGCACTGCCGTTTCCTGGGACCTCAGTGCTGCCTGTTTGTCCCAGGAAGAATAAAGGCCTGACTTTAAACACAGCTCGTTATGTCAAGCCCATTAATTATGAGCTGGCCCCTGCAAGTGAGAAGATGGGTGGGGGAGGATGTTGGGATGTTTGTGGGACCCTGCTCTGGCTGGGCTGAGGGCAGCAGGCAGAGGTGGCCAAATTGTGGGGAAAAGGGAACGGGAGCAGCTTCCAGCTGAGTTTTGACACCTCCTCATTTTCCACTGGGGAAGGGAGAGGGAAATGCTGGAGCTGCAGAACAGGAGCTGAGGGATGCGGGGGGATTCTCCATCCCCTCCCTGGGCTGGGATGCTACGGAGAGGGAAAGCCACGGGCTGGGATTTGGGGCCACAGGGCACAAATGAGCCTGGAGCTGGCTCTGGGGTGATGTTAAAGATCAAGGATGGAGCTCCACCACCTCTGAGTGTCCTCAGAGAGGGGCACAGGTGGTTTCCTGCAGGATTTCCATCCAGGTCCATCCCTGGAACCTTGCAGTTCCACCAGAATCTTAGGAATTGAAAAGGTTTCAAACCCACGTGGAGGTGGCACTTGGGGACATGGAGGTGGCACTTGGGGACGTGGAGGTGACCGTGGTGGTGGCGCTGGCTGATGATCTCAAAGGTCTTTTCCAGCCTCAACAATCCCTTGATTCTCTGAACCAAGGTGCTCCGAAGAGGCAGCAGAAGCTGAAATTTCCCTATTTTTTACTCAGTCCTGGATTTCAGGGAGCCAGAGCCCCTCGTTGGGAGGGGAAATGAGCTTTATCTACAATGATTTAAACACTTCAAAAACCAAACCAGCAAAAGAGCCCAGACTTTCTTCAGCGAAGGTGCAACTGGAGTTCTGCCCCTGTGATCCAGCCACCTCTGGAGCACATTCCTGCTTCCAGCTCCACGTCCTCCACACGTCCCAGCCTTGCTCCCAGCCAGGGCTGGAATACTACGAACAACACCAGGAACAACGTGAAGGCAGCACTTGGAAACCTCTGACTCGAGACTTTTGTTCCTCAGTTTTCCTTGGGCCCTGATTTATGTTGTGAAATGGTTGATCTTGGCCTCCTGGCCGTGGCTGGGTTCTCTTGTTTTTGGCAGGAATCGTGAGGGAGAATATTGGAATGGCAAAGGAATATCTGGCAGAGGAGCGCAGAGGTTATATGGGTTTTGTCTGGAAGTTTTAAGGGCTGTGTTTGAAGCTTTGATTTACTTCAGAATTTAAGGGGGGAGAAAAAAAAATGGAAGAGTTGGTGGTGCTGCTTTCCAAATGAAAGTGTGAAGTAGTTCCTGGAAATCAGTTGGGTTTTCAGTCTTTTTTCAAAGGAAAAGGTTGCTTGCTGGTCTGCAGGGGTTGAATTAAATGTGCACCAAAAGGGAGATTTTCCTGCCATCACTCAGAGGAGATGTGTGAAGAACTCAATAAAGGGGAAAAAATGCTCTTATGGACAAAGCAAAGGTGGAGAACAAGATTTTATAGATTCCCCCCCTTGCTGAAAAAATATAAAATAGAAAATGATCAGGATTATTGGGCTTGAACCTGAGCAGCTGGAACCCAACCCCTGCACAGCCTTTACGAGACTTTCCTCCTGTTTTGCTTCGTTCCTTTGATGAAACTGAATAAGAATAAGTAAAAAAATTAATTCCATCTCCCAGAGGTGAGGCCCTGGAATGGAATTCCCAGAGCAGCGGTGGCTGCCCCTGGATCCCTGGCAGTGCCCAAGGCCAGGCTGGAGCACCCTGGGACAGTGGGAGGTGTCCCTGCCATGGCAGGGGTGGATTTGGATGGGATTTAAGGTCCTTCCAACCCCAACCAGTCTGGGATTTTATGATCCCATGTTTCTCCATGCTGAGTTTGGAATATTTTTGTGCTGGAATGTTACACATCCAAATTTCTGTTTGAAGTTCTGAGGTTTGTGGCTTTTCCTCGTGGCACAGATATTCAGCACCTCTCACCTTTAAACCCCAGCTCTTAGGACCAAAAATAATTGGAATTGTTGGGACTGGAACCCATTCCTAGAAGTCCTCAGGAGCTGCTCTGGAGAACCAGGGATGGGTTCCAGGTGGGAGGAATTCAGAACCCCCTTTGCAGGACCTTGGCATTGTCCCCACATTGAATAGGGACAGATCTGACTTTTCCAGGGGGATTTCTGGAATTTTTCCATTGCAAATTCCTCATCAAACACAAGCCAGGCCTGGGGGATCGAGCAGAGAACTCCGCACATGGAGAATTCCCTGCAATGAATCCGTGCAGCATTTATGGGGGGATCTGGTAATTCCCAAAGGAGAAGGACACAAATGTGCCACGGATCCCACAGTCAGTGTTGTTCGGGATCTGTTCCCACGCCCTGACACAATCCCAAATCCCTCTGGGGGGAAGATGCTTTCCCAAAACCCCCCTGACATTTGGCACCACTTATTGTCCCCTGGTGATCCCCACCGAGGCCAGGGGGGCTCGGAGCTGTCCCCACCCATTGTCAGAGCTGGTCCCAGGGGCGCAGCAAAAAACCAGGCATGGACCAAAACCAGAGCAAATCCTGAATTGGAGGAAAAATTTCCAGCTCGGATGGAGAGGTGGGATCATTGTCCCTGGAAAACCACAGGCTGAAGTCATCCACATTCGTTTGATTTGACTCTGAATTTCACAATAAGAGAAAGGCTGCAGGGGGGATCACAAATAATCCCCAAAGAAACTTCCCTGTCCTTCCTTAGAGAAGCCTTTCCATGGATAGCAAACATCCCTTCTTTTGGCTTTGAAAATCCTCATTTTCCTGAAACAGGGAAGTTTTCACTGAGCTGGTGGCTCTGGATGGTTGGGAAAACCTGGAGTCTGTGGCCATTCCCAAAGGTGAACTCGTTGGGAATTGGCCGAATCTGTTCCTGGAGGGTTTGATTTCTCCCACAAATTTTTCCTGGGATGAAGCTTGAAGACAGAAGAACTTTCCAACAAGGCAAGGGACAGGGAAGGTGGAAACTGGGAATTCCGTTCTCCCCTGTCAGAGCGGCTGCTCCCCAAACTGGAGGAGCTGGCAGAGCAGGAGAGATTCCATGGCTCGAGTTACAGAGAGAACGCGGAGAGAGAAGGGAAAAATTACTGGGAAATTTTGGGATGTTACCAAAATATTGGGAAAGCTGAATGGATCCCAGAGTCAGGAGATTGTGCTCGAGCAGGACAGGGAGAAACAGCTCCCCTGGAATCTGAGCCTGCAGAGATTCTCAGCCCGGGCTTCCCGCAGTGTTTCCCTCGCTCTCCAGCCTTTCCCAGGGTCTGGCAACACCCGCAGGACCGAGCCCTTCCCAGCTCCTTTCCCAGCCCGCGGCCGCATCCCGGTGCTCCCGGGGGCTTTTCCCAGGTCCCTGCAGCCCCATCCAGGTGCCGCCCGTGTCCTGTCCCCTGGGATCCGCGGTGCATTTGGGAGGAGGCTCCTCCTGCCAAGGTTTCCCATCCAGCATTTCCCATCCCATTTCCCATTTCCCAACCCATTTCCCATCCCATTTCCCATCCCACGGCTCTGTTCCAGCGGATTTTTCCTCGTTTCCCAACTCTCCGACGGAGGCAGTGCCGGGGGCAGCGCTCGGTGCCATCCATTGAAATTCCCGCTGACTCCGTGCGTGTTTATCTCCCTAATCCCGGGTTTGTTTAGAGAGCACAAAGGCGATGCCGAGCGTTTGTTTTCCCTCTGTCCTTCCTCAGCAGCCCTCTCTCTGTCACAGCCACCTCATTTGCATAATTCTCATTAGCTAATGAGCCCTTTCGGCGGCACAGAAGGTGAGAAGGGGCGATCCATCCATGGAAAAACGCTCCAGGTCTCCGCCCGCTCTGGGAAAAACCCCCAAGGAGGCAGAGTTGAGAGTGAGGAGGGGAAAAAAAACCTCTGGATTTTCAAATTTAAATTAGAATTTAATGTTTAATGTATTATTTTTTTTTAAATTATGTCCTCATCCCTGGAAGTGCCCAAGGCCAGGTTGGCGGGGCTTGGAGCAGCCTGGGGTGGTGGAAAGGGTCCCTGTCCCTGGCAGGGGTAGAATTCCATGAGTTTTAAGGTACTCCCATCCCAAATCATTCCCTGATTCCATGATTTTAACACATCCCTTTTATCCTGACCTTCTTTCTGATGGAAGTGAGTGATTCCAGCTTGTGTTTCCCAGCACTGAGCAAACTGCTGATAATTCCAAAAGCAATTTTATCCCGAATTTGCTTAAGATGTTATTTTTTCCCCCCCTTTGCAAACCAGCATTGTCCTTCTGGAGTTATTGCTTTGGGATCTCATTCCCTTCTCCCTCTGGGTCATTCCTGGGACACCATTAATCCCAGCCCGTCCAGAGTGGATTCTCCCCATGGTTTATTTTGAAACTCTGCTAATTTTTAGCAGATGCTGAGCAAGGTTCACTTCGGGAGGAACAATTGGCATCTTTTAGTTTCACCCTCCATCTCCCAGGATCCCTGCACTAAATCCTTGGATGAATCCCTTTTGGAAAGAGGTGGTGTCTGCCCCCTAATTAAAAATCCTCCACTTCATCCATTCCATTGAATTCCCTTCTCTCTCAGTCTGTGGGATTGATGCCACGTTCCTCTTCCTCCACTGATCCCCAAAATTCCAAACGGGAGGGAATGGAGTTTGGAGGGAGATGTCCCCCAGGGAGCTCCTCCCTGCTGTCCTGCAGAGCCTGGATTTATCCAAAGGCACTGAAACAGAGGGAAAAACCCCAAACTGTGTTTGATTTTCAGCCCCAACGTCTGTGGCTCGAGGTTCCATTCCTACTGCTGTCCCGGCTGGAAAACCCTGCCTGGAGGGAACCAGTGCATTGTCCGTGAGTATCCCTTTATCCCTTTATCCATTTTATCCATTTCCCTGCCCCAAGGGAGCCGCCAGCCCGGTGGGAGGGAATTCCCGGCTCCCTCTGCAGAGCTCAGGACGGGGCAGGGATTATGGGAATTCCCAGCTCCGCTAATCCCGATTAAACTGGGGTGGCTCCAACTGGTCCCAGTTATTTAATTCAACCTTTAATCCTCTGCTAAAGTGTCCCTGTGTCCCTTGGCCGTTCCTGCTTTGGGACAGGAGCCTCCTGAGGAGGTGATTTCCTGCTTGTTCCCATAATAATTCAGTTAATTGATGGTGACACTGCAAACCTGGTGTCACCAGAGGTGTCTCTCAGCAGGACTTTGCATTTTTGAGGGAACACAGGAGAATGATTGAGATAAATCTCACCTGGACTGGGAGTTTTCCTTCCTGTCTGGGCTCTCCAGGGCTGGAGAATCCATGAATGGGCCGATGTCCTGCGTTTCTGTAGGATAAACCTGTCCCTGCCCATGGATGGGATGGGATTTAAGGTCCTTCCCACTCCTGCTCTGCCCATGGAGGTGCCCCAGCCCCTCCCGGGGTGATTCCTCTCCCAAGGGATGAATCCAGAGCCGGAGCCAGGTCTGTGAGCGAGGTCCGTGGTGCTAATCCCAGTGTCCCTCTGTGCCTGCAGCAATCTGCAGGAATTCCTGCGGGGATGGATTCTGCTCCCGGCCAAACATGTGCACCTGCTCCAATGGACAACTCTCCCCCAACTGTGGCTCAGCTGGAGGTAGGGAATTCTCCTGGTGACCCCAGGGGTTCTGTGCTCTCCCAAAAGGGAAAGGGAATCGAATCTCTGCAGTTCTACCCTGGACTGGGCAGAGCTCACAAAATATTCCGTGTTTTGGGGTGCTTTCCCTGAGGGCTTTTCCTGAAGAAATAAACGGGATTTTGGAGTCTTTTGAGGTCTCAGATGGAGAGAGACACCCCAGGAATTAGTTTTCCATCAGTGCCCAGCTGCAGAGGAACTTTTGTGACAAAGTGACCCCTCAAACCCACAGCCGGGGGTGCCTGGGAGAAGGAAATTCCCGGGATCTGCTTCCCAAGTGCCACGTTGTGCTCCAGATATCCCTGCGGATCCCCCGGGAAGCAGCGGAGCCTGCAGCCCTCGGGGAGGGGAAGGTGCTGGAGCCACGAAACTCCGAGAGTCAGGGTCCATGTGGGAGCAATCAGGGAGGAATTCCAGGAATGCCGAGAGCTGTGCGTCCATCTGGGCACGGCCCTGGCATTCCCGGGAGCCCGGGCTGGATGGGAGGGGGGCTCCTCTGCGGGGGCTCCTCCAATCTGGAATTCGCTGTTGGGGGCTGGATTTCTGTGGAAAAGGAGACAAATTGTGCATTCCAGAGGCAAGAAAAGCCCCTGTGCCTCCTCTGGAATAACAAAGAGTTGCGTTTCCTGCTTGGTTTCCTGCTCCAGGGAGTGAAGATGTTTTAGGAGTGCTCTGAAGGGGATGTTTAGGTGGAGTAGGGAGTGAGTAGAGACAAAAATCCCACAGCCGATCCCTGCCAGAGCCACTGATCCCTTCCAATAAACTGTAGGACTAATCCAGTCCAATCCAATACTGGGAAAAGTTAATGAGGACGAGCTGTCATCCTCCTTTTCCTGTCATTTCTCCTTTTCCTACAACTTTGGCCTCTGCTACCCTGGCAAATCCTGACAAAGCCTTGAAATTCCTGGTTGGAGGGTGTTCTTCTGCATTCCAGATCCACGGGGGGCTCCAACAGTGCCAGGCTTGGACACTCCGAGGTTGGACAGGGCTTGCAGCAACCCAGGACAGTGGAAGGTCCCTGCCTATGGAAGGGGTGGAAGGGGATGAGCTTTAAGGTCCCTTCCATCCCAAACCTGTCTGGGATTCCCTGATAAATCAGAAGGTGATGGGACCTCAGGGATTTTGGGATCATGGCAGGAGTCAGAAATGGGGCCTGGAACAGTCTTTGCCAGTTGGTTGGAAATTTCTGGACCAGGACTCTTCTTGTGTCCAAAGCCTGAATCCCCCAAATTCCTCAGCTCCCTGGACCTTATCCCGAGCTCGGGATGTGCGGGGAGGAGCTGCCGTGGGGACAGCTGTGACACCCAGCCCCCTCCCAGCCCCCTCCGTCTCCGGGCAGCCTCCCAGATGTGCTGGAATTGCTGTCCCGGGGCTGCCCGAGTGAGGGGAGGGCTGCAGGGAAGCAGATTCTGGATTGGAGCCTTTTCCCAGTAGGAACGGCCTCGTGTCTGATGATCCAGGCAAGGCTTTGAAGCCTCGAGCTCCGTTTCCTGAAGGATTAAACTCCCATCTAAATTTGGGCTGAGCCCTGGCCACGGAGCTGGAGGAAGACGAGGAGACATCGGGACGGATCCAAACCAGCCCCGGATCCGATGTCCAGCCCTTGTGCCGAGCACTCGGAGCACGGAGACTTCCCAGCCCACCCCTCCCTGCTCCCAGAATTCCCACAAAGCAGCAGCAGCCACAGAATTATCCCGCTTGGACACTTGTGAGTGCTGCTGCTCCTGGACAGGCGCTTGGCCCCAGCTCTTCCCAGCCTGGGGCTGGTGTTGGAGGAGCCTCGGCTGAGCCTCCACTCCCACAAACCCGGCCCCTGGAGCTGCCGCATCCCGGCCCCTCCTCTCCCTGGAGCCGGAGCCGAGCTCTCCGTGGGGTTTTGAGGTGAAATCCGCTTTTCACATGACTTGCTCCAACCTCGGGCCCTTGCAGTCGGAGTGGTCGCACCTTCCCGAGGAGGAATGTGTTGTTCCAGGCATTCCAGAGGGACAGCTGGGTGACCTGTGGTTGTAACTCGGTGTTGAGCCCCAAACCTCCCTTTCTGGGCTGCTTTAATCCCAAATTCCTTAAACATCATGGAGTGATGAAACAGTTAAAGCCAACGCTTTGTGTCCACAGCAGGATAAAACTTCCCAATTTATTTCTGCTATTGTTTTCCTGCAGTGCCTCAGTCACATCCAGTGGGTCATAATCCACTGGGAAAGCTGAACTCTCACATGGAAGAACAGAGGATTCGTGCTTTTCTTTCCAAATTCCTTAAAAAAAACCTTCTCCCAGTAACTGGATCTTGCCAAAGAGGCCACATCGTGTTTGCAAAAGGAGGGGAAATATCTTAAAGTTGATGGTTTTCCTCCACCAGAGAAATTCCATCCCCCCAAACTCCTCAGAAGGCTTTGATAGGGAGGAATTTGGAAGATTTGACAGCCCAGAGTGTGAAAATGGTTGAAAATGGAGCAATAATGGAAAACAATGATAAAAAGGGTGGGAAAATATTGAAAAAGTGTAAAATGCTGAAAGAAAGGATTGTGGCAGGGTTGTGAAAGACAGGGAGATACCAGGAACTGTGCCCTTGTTTGCAGGAAATCCTGCAGGAAGGACAGGGCTAGAGAGGTTTAATTGGGGTGGATCCCCTAATGAAGTAAAGGATGGATGCCTTCGGTTTGTGTGGAATCAGCTTTGGCATGGAGTCAGGGAAAGGTTCTTCCCCCAGGGGTGCTGGGCACTGCCAGGGAATGGGCACATTCCCAACCCTGCCAGAGCTCCAGGAGCCTTTGGACAGCGCTCCAGGGATGCCCAGGGTGGGGTTTTTGGGGTGTCTGGAGTCAGGAGCTGGATCCAGGACCCCAGGATCCAGGTGGATCACAGGATCCACATTGGATCACAGGATCCACAGTGGATCCAGGGCTCCCAGCCCAGGAGGTCCCACGGCATCAGCGGTGTCCCCAGTAACCGGAGGACGTGGCCGGGAATCCCTGGGAATTCCGGGCCGATCCCGCCTGCCGGGACCCGGGTGACGCTCCCTGTCCGCCCCCAGTGCAGAGCTGCAGCCTGCGGTGCATGAACGGCGGCAGCTGCGCCGAGGAGTCCTGCCTGTGCCAGAAGGGGTTCACCGGCACCTACTGCGGGCAGCGTGAGTGCGGCAGCGCGGCGGGAGCGGGAACCGGGCGGGAGCGGGAACGGGAACCAGGCGGGAGCGGGAACCGGGCGGGAGCGGGATGGGAACGGGAGCGGGAACCG
>VZRO01005133.1:56356-108703 GCA_013397915.1 Daphoenositta chrysoptera | reverse complement strand
GGAATCTCAGCCCTCTCTCCTGAGCAATACAGACACAGCTCTCTATCAAAATACAGATATTAGAGATGATTAATAGATTAATTTATTTCCCAGTATAATATATAATATATCATTATAATACTGAAATAATTAATAATTAATAATGAAATAATTACATAAAATTGAAAAATAGATTTTTCAATCTATTATAGTATATAGATATTATAGATAGCATTGTATATACTAGATATACTACATATAATATATAGATAATACAGAACAGAATATATAGATGTTATATATTTTAATATATTCTTAATACGTCATATTATATGAGATATGTATGCATCATACATATAACTTATATATCTTATTATATTATTATGATATAATTATATTTACTGTATTACAATTATTATATCATATATCAATTATAAATGATATATATTTAGGTATTTTATATATATTATACCACGTAATACATTTCAAGAAGCCTTTAGTAAGCAACTAGGCACAGTATCCTTGAAAGAATCTCTTATCAATTAGACCAATTAGAACTGCCCAAATTCCAATCCCTGGATCCCTGTGGGAATCACTCCCAGTGAAGTCAGTGAGGATTTTTAAAGACAAACTCCCCCATTCCCCCAAACTCCCCCGGAGCTCTGCCTGATCCCTTGGTGCTGAAACTTTCCCAAAAGTTCAGCCGGAGGCAGAGGCTCCATATGGAAAATTTCATCCTGAGCAGCAAAAGCTTGGGAAAATTCTGAGGAGCAGCAGCGCAGGGCTGGGCTGGAACGTGCAGCCCTCACTCCGTGCTGCTCCCAGCTCGGCGCGGCTCTGGCAGCACATCCCGGCAGGGTCGGGAACGCTGCACCCGCGGCCGCCTCCAGCGGGCAGGTCCTGGCAGCTCGGCCCGGGGGGGATCGAGCTGGGAGCAGGTCCTGGCAGCTCGGCCCTGGGGGGATCGGAGCTGGGAGTGGGCACTGGGGGGTCTGTGCAGGGCAGGGTCCTGCGGGGTCCCTTCCCGCTCTGCAGATTCCGTTAATCCACGAGTTTCATCAGGAAACGTCCCTTGGCTCCAGCCTGGGACCTCTGNGCAGGTCCTGGCAGCTCGGCCCGGGGGGGATCGAGCTGGGAGCAGGTCCTGGCAGCTCGGCCCTGGTGGGATCGGAGCTGGGAGTGGGCACTGAGGGGTCTGTGCAGGGCAGGGTCCTGCGGGGTCCCTTCCCGCTCTGCAGATTCCGTCAATCCACGAGTTTCATCAGGAAACGTCCCTTGGCTGCAGCCTGGGACCTCTGAGTGCGGGGTTTAACCGAGGGTAGCAGGACTGAGTTTAAGCCAGGAATATTTTAAGCCACTATTTTAAGTCAGGGAACACCCAAGTGCTGCTCAGACCTCAGTTCCTTGCTCTGGGCATGCAGGATTAAGTCCCTGAGCAGCCTCCCCTTCTCCCATTCCAGCTGCTGCCATTCCCTACACATTTCCCTTTGTGCATTTTCCCGTTTGCATCCGTTCATCCCGACCCTGCCACTTAAATCCCAACGCTGGCCTGAGGGAACCGAGATTCCAGAGGGCAGGAAATCCTCTCCAGTGCAAGAGGAGTTTATGCCCTTCCTAGAAAGGGGCTCAGGCAGGATCAGGGAACAATTTTTCCAAGGAAAAACATTAAAATCTCAGATTCTCTCTGAGAGAGAGAATCCGGAGCGCGGAGGCTGCGGGTGGGAGAACACGGAGCTGATGCCCCAAGCTCTGACACTCCAACCAGGACGGAGGTGACATTCCAAGCTCTGCCGGCACCATGTGTCCCGCCGAGGGGCTTCTCCAGGAGCAGGAGTGACGGAATTCTCTGTTTCCCCTCGCAGCTGTGTGTGAGAACGGCTGCCAGAACGGGGGCAGGTGCATCGGGCCCAACCGCTGCGCTTGCGTCTACGGCTTCACGGGGCCCCAGTGCGAGCGAGGTGAGGACACGTCCCCTCCCCTCCCCTCCCGGGCCTCAGGCCGTGCTCCAGGCTGGGTTTCACCCTCTGGGCTCAGGTCTGCCCGTTCCGGGTTTTGTTGGATTGCTGGTCCTGCCCAGCTGGCGCCCCAGGCGCTCCGTGGGATGCGGGATGTGGGATGAGAACTCCCCGGGATGTGGCTCGGGGTGGCTTTGCTGGGTGACATTGGCTGTGTGTGAACAGGGAGCTGGAAATTCCTGAGAGAAACTTCTGGAGAAGAGTGGAGAATCCGAGTGTCCTGTGTGCGTGGAGAGGGGAAGAGGCAGGGGGCTGAGCAGGGGCAGACTTTGGGGCCAGCGTATAAAATTCTTTACATAAAGGAGCATTTTCACAAAGCCTGCAGAGATTTGGCAGAGCCAGACTTGTGTGAGAGACAAAATAAATCCTCCAGCTGTGTCCACACAGCTCCTCCCTGCCAAGACAAACAGAGCCTGCTCTGCCCGGGCTGGGAGCAGCATCCCGGGGGGTTTGCAGCCAGGTGAGTGCTGGGAACGACCTTCCAGGGAAAACCGGGGAGCCAGGGAACAGCTCAACCCTTCCAGGGAGAGCTGGGTCACTGCTCCATCCCCAGGGCTCTTGAGAGGAGACCCTGAGCACCATGATTGGTGTCCTGTTGCTCCAGGGGGTGTTTGGTGGGCTCTCAGGAATCCTTGGGAGTCTCCATGAGGAGATTCCAGCAGCAGCACCTTCTGTAGCTCCCAGTTCAGCTCCAGTCCTCATTCTAAGGATCTTCCTGGGGAAGGATTGATGCAGAGCAGAGCCTGAAGCCCTTTCCTCATCGGGAGGAAGGACAAATCTCCCCACAGAGCCAGGGAATGTCCTGGGTTCTGCCAGATGTGGAATTCTCTGCATTAGGAATGGGAGTAATGAGTGAGGAGCATCAACAAACACAAACCAAGCACGAGAAATTCCACCTCAGCAGCAGGGAAAGCTTCTTTCCCTGGAGGTGGCAGAGCTCTGGAACAGCTGCCCAGGGAGTTGGGGATTCTCCCTGTCTGGAGACTCCAAACCCGGCTGGTTCCTGTGTCACCTGCTCCAGGTGACCCTGGGTTGGACTGGATGATTGCCAACCCCAGAATTCTGGGATTCTGTGAGCCCCACCCCTGATAAAAAGAGCTCATCCCCCCCAGATCCAGCCAGATTTATTTAAAGGGCTTCACTTGAATTTACTTTGCTATCACCATAACAAGAAATAATTTTAGTTTTAAATTGGAATAAAGTGAATTTCTGAGTGCTAAGAACAGCTCCAGTAAGAGGCAGCTTTGTGCTGGGAGCAGAACAACCCCCCTCACACCTCATCCAGGAAATTCCCCACTCCAGAGGTAAATACCCTCGGAGCGAGGAACTCCCAGAATTCCAGCATCATTTCCTCCCTGTCCCTGACATCTTCGGGGACGAGGGGCTGGGGGATATTTTGTGGAACCTGAGCTCCCATTACATCAGTGTGGGAGGAAAAGCTGCAGCCCAGAAAAGCTGAGGCTGTGGGGCCAGAGGCCAAGGGTTGGTCACGGTTTTACAGCACAGTGATGGATTTTGATGTCATGGCTCTGATTTCACCCTCCCTCAAGTAGGAAAAAATGACCTGGACCAAGCGCCTGAGCTTGACTCAGGTGATGTTTGGAGCTCCTCCTGTGCTCCAGGGATGAGGTTTTTAATTTGGGGCTGTTTTTCCAGCCAAATGAAATCTTCCTTGTGGAGGCCATGGAAGAAAATCTTGTTTTTTATTGGAAAAATGGATTTTTACAGTGACATTCTGCACCTTGGGAGGCTCCTCTGACCTGTGTGGCTCAGGAGGCCCCTGGGGTGGGTTCTGCTCCTCGTGGTCCAAGGTTCCCAAAAGTTTAACCCAAAAACTCGTGGGTGAAACTCTTCCCCCCGAGCTGGGCTCTCCAGTCCTGTATCCATGAAGGAATTGTGTCCATGGAAAGAGAATAATCCTATTTTCCTCCTTCACCTCCTCTCTTCTGCTTCCATCAAGGAGCAGCCTTTTATTTTTGAGGGTCCCCTTTGATGTCCCTGCAGGGAGGATCCCTGGAATTCCACATTTCAGTGCCTGCAGATCCACGTTTTTGGCTAACAAATTTCTAACAAATTTCTAATTTCCTGATTTTTGGGAGGGGGTCCTGTGAACCCAGGATTCCTTGGAACTCCTCCAATCCCAGCAAAGAGCTTTCCAGATAACCTCAGTTCCTGAGGGTGGAGGGGTGAAGATGCTCCTGCCCATCACTAAAATCAGGGAAACCCAACCCGATTTTCTGGAATTCCTCTCTCGAGGGTGCCCTGGCCATCACCCCCTCCCAGCTCGTTATCCCAGGACAGGCAAATCCCATAAAACCTCTGCCCAAAAATGCTCCCACACAAATTTCTGCTCCCTTTAGTCCCGTAAGGAACACTCAGGCCAGGAGGAACCCCCCAAGTTCAGCCACAGCCTGGCCACCATCTCCAAATTTGCTTTTCCCTGGGATCCAGGAGCCTGTCCCTGGATCCAGGAGCTGTCCCTGGATCCAGGAGCTGTGCTCTCCTCCAGGGGATCTGGGAAGTGCCAGGTTTCCCCCCGCGTGCTTGGGAAGAGCCTGGAGCTCTGCAAGGGCCACCCCAGCACCACCACTGACCCACCAGGACAAGTCCCGACCCCCAGGGCTCTTCCAGGCGTTTCCAACCCCTGCTCTGACATTCCCAGCCGTTCCTGCTGCTCTGGAACCCCCAGCTCCGTGTTTCCCTGTGTTCCTTGTGCCTCAGAGCTGCTCCTTGCAGGAGCCTGGAGCTCTCTCGGGTTTCATCAGGCCGAGACTTCGGCAGGAAACTGTAAAAATAGGACAGGAAAACTCAAAAAAAGTTCTCCCTTTACAATTTCCTTTGGATGTGTTTTTTCAGCACTTGGAATGTCTGGCCTTAGAAAGTGCCCCCGCCAGCTTTTTCTTTTCTGCAAAAGTCCAAACAGTTAAACTTGAGGAATGTGGCTGTGTTTGGATGAGGTAAGGAAATGACGAGCTGGAGAAAGTATTCCATGAGAAAGGAGCCCCTCAGGGAGACCCTCGGGCTGCTCCCACCCCCTCCCCGGACAGACCCAGCCCGAGGGGCTGGAGAGCCACGGTCCAGGCTGGAAAACACCTGGAGAACAACAGGAACAATCGTCTGGGGTTGGCTCCTTCCCATGGGATTGGGCTGGTGGCTCTGGGATGCTGATCCCTTGTGTGATGTCCTGAATGCCCATGGAGGGACAGGACACAGGGAATGGCTTCCCGTGGGCAGAGGGCAGGGTTAGGTGGGATACTGGGAAGGGATTGTTCCCTGTGAGGGTGGGGAGGGGCTGGGAGGGAATTCCCAGAGAAGCTGTGGGTTCTCCATCCCTGGAAGAGCCCAAGGCCAGGCTGGAGCACCCTGGAACAGGAACGAGATGGGCTTTAAGGTCCTTTCCAACCCCATCATTCCAGGATTCCGAGGTCTCTGTGTGAGCAGAGCATCCGTTGCTCCACTGAGCATTTGATTTTATCCTGTCTCCTCTGTGATCCTGGTCTCTCCTGATCCCTGTCTCTCCTGATCCCTGTCTCTCACCCTGATCCCTGTCTCTCTCCCAATCCGTCTCTCCTGTGATCCCTGATCCCTGTCTCTCTCTCCTGATCCCTGTCTCTCCCATGGCCTCCTGCACAATCCCGGGATTTGTGTTGCTGTGGCCCCATCCCGGCGCGGCCGGAGCTCCCTGGGGATGATCCACAGGCCACTTTTGCCCCGCTGTTTTTAAGGAAAAGCCTCCATTGTTTATTGTGAGAAGGAATTGGAGTTCTGGCAAAGGACAAAGCTCCTCTTCCTCGGCTCTGTTTGTTTGTTTTGGAGAGGAGGAATTCAGCCCCTGGCCTGTCTCGGGAGGGAATTCCAGAGGGTGGGAGAAGAGAAAAGCTCCTCATTCCCTTCCCCTTCCCTTGTGCTGGACTCTGGATCTACTCCCACGATGGATTTGTGTGGCTGGGATTATCCTTTAGATAACACAGCAATTATCCCACTTTTCCATCTCCAGGGATCTGAATTCCCACTGGAATTGACTCAGGGACACCCTCCTGGCTCCATGGATGTTGTAGGAGTGGAGGAAACTCTTTTTTCTTGTGACTATTTTCAGAAGTTCCTGATCAAAACCTCCACGTTTCCCCCAGGCACAGTCAGGACCAGTTAAAAGGGAATAAAATGCTCATTTTCAAAGCCTTTTTCATTCCCCCCCAGCAAAGGGGTGATTTCAATCCACTCCTGAATCCAATCTTTCATATCCCACAGAAATTGGGGGTGAAATGAAGTCATAAATGCTTCAGGTCCAGCTCCAGTTTCAATCCAGGTGTTACAAAACCTTTGGAAAACGCCCTTGTTGGGAGCTGTGTTCAGTTTGTTCCCTGCTTCAAAGAATCTGAGCTGCTGGAATGAGCATTCCCGTGCCAAATAATGGCATTAAACCCTGTTGTTATCCCAGGGAAACGTTCCCGTTGTTCTCCTCCGGCGCTGGGGAGCTGAGCCTGGAGAAGGCACCTTCCAACCACTGTCCACCAGAGTTTGAGGGGCTCTGAGTGGGGATTTTGAACACTCTGAGGCTGATTATTCCTTTTAATGAGGCCAGGCTGCATTTCTGGGATAAATTCTGGCTCTTTTTTACCTCTTGGAGGAGGTGAAGGAGGTTCTGGCAATGTGGATTTGGCATAAGGAGGGCGGGCAGAGCATCCCTGGTGCTGGGAATGTGGGAACTGCCCAGGTTCGGGTGCTGCTTTGGCTGATTCCAGAGGAATTGCCCCCATTCCAATGCCCCAGCCCTTCCACAGGACTCCACGTGGGCCACAGGAGCCGTGGAGCATCCTGGACACGATAATTTGGGATATTGTCCACAGGGATATCGTCAGGAAGCTGCTTCCAAGAGGAACAGAGTGTCTGGGTGTGAGACATGGATCCCACCCCAGTCATTGGAATTGTCAGGGATTCATCTCTCGAGGAGTTTCCAAAATCCCCCCCAGTCCAGGATTCCTTGCAGTCCTTTAATGGGAATTGTCATTGGAATTGTCAGGGATTCAGCTCTTGAGGGGTTCCCAAAATCCTCCCGATCCAGGATTCCTTGCAGTGCTTTAATGGGAACTTTACCTGGAGCTGGAGAGGTGGAGCTGCTCCGTGTCCCACTCCGGGCTCTGCTTCTGGGAAGAGGGAACAGCAATCCCAGCTTTCCCCTCGGCTTTCCCAAGGAAAAACCCAACTCCTGCAGGACAACTACCTGCAGCAGGATTCCTGGAACACGGATCCCATACAGGGACTGCGAGAGGCTTCAGACATCTCCTAAGCGTCCCCATTTCCTTCATAAAATTTCATTGGTGCCTCATTAAAAATTTAATCATTTGCCCATTAAAATTAGCACCAGCTGGGGCTGGAAGGCAGCCAGGGCTCTCCAGACTGCAATTTCCTTGGCTTCGTTCCCTCCAGAGGAGTCATCTGCATAGGAAAAGTTATTTCGGGCAATTATTTGCTTAAAAGGGGGTGTTCTCCTCACAGTCCCGCATTCATTATCCCTCTCCAGGAATCCCTGCAGTGCCTGGGGGAGATGAGGTGGGAGGTGCAGCTCTCCCCCTTTTGCTCTCTGTTCACAGCATCATTTTGGGGTTTGACATTCATTAATCTGAGTTTTTTGGGGTCCACTCTGCAGTGACATCGGCCACTGGTCTGGGATCTCATAAAATTTGGGTCAAAAAAAAAGGATAATTGTCTGGTAACTCCCCATGGTTCACGTTTCTGGTGTGATTCCCAAAAAAGGCATTTTTGGGAGATCCCATCACCTTCACACCGATGTAACTTCCAAACCATTCCTCTTCTCCCTCTCCAATCCTTCTCCTCTCGACCTCCCGGTGACACCCACAGCCCAGTTTGATCAGCTTTAATTTTCAGGTATGAACTGCTCCAGAACACAGATCAGAGGGAGCATCAAGCTGGAAATGAGGAATTCTTTGCTAATTGATTCTTTCCCAGACAGGAGGATTTCCTGTGTATTTTCCATGGATTTTGGGACACGGTTACCTGGGGGTTCCAGTGCTGTCACCCCCCTCCACACGAGATTTTTGTTGCTTCACACATCAAACCCAAACCTTTCCCTGCAGGGACATCTGGGAGTTAATCCGGGAGCGGGGATTTGGGGTCATGGGCAGTTCCTAATTACTGCCTAATTCCAGCCTGGAAATTCCCTGGGCGCATCTCAGCCGGCCTCTGGCTGCCTGGCCAACACCTGACTGCTCCCACAGTTCGTGGGGAATGTTCTGGGCTGACAAGGACGAGGTTCAAGGGGTTTTTTCCAGCCACAGATCAAACACTTCCATGCCACCACCTCTGCCCGGCAGAGGGAAAATCTCATTGAGGGATTTGGCTTCCTGCTGGATTCCTGCTGTGCCAATATCCCTCATCAAGGGTCACGGGAGCCCAGGCAGTGGCAAACCCACATTCCTGAGGGCAAAACCCTGCAAAAATTGGGTTAAAATCCTTGGAGTTTAAGGGATGGGAGGATCTTAATTGGGGATGGGAAACCTGCTGGTTGTTCCTGCAGTGTCTGGGGTTTGAAATTAAAATTGCCAGGAGATGTTTGAGAGTTAAAGTGAAGAAATTAATCCTGAGACAGAATCCCAGAGTCTGAGAATTTGAGAATCCCAGAATCCCAGACTGGTCTGGGATGGAAGGGAACATAAGAATCATGGAATTCCAGCCTCTGCCGTGGGCAGGGACACCTTCCACTATCCCAGGGTGCCCCAAGCCCCGTCCAGCCTGGCCTTGAACACTTCTAGAGAAGGATCTTTGTAACTAAAGTGAAATTTGATTGCTTTTCTCACCCCTGAAGTTCTCCAGGACAGGTGGAATTGCAGCCCCGGAATCGCCTGTTTGCCTGACCGGATTTTCAGTTCCTTTTAGGGCCACCACCACCTCCAACACCGGGCTTTGATTTGTCACCACTGCAGTTTTCCCCCCAGATTTCTCACGGGCAGAACTGGGATTCACGGGCTGGATCTAATCGAATCTAGTCTAATCTAACCTAATCCAGGGATTCCTCTCCTCCCCAGATTACCGCACCGGGCCCTGCTTCAGCCAGGTGAACAACCAGATGTGCCAGGGCCAGCTGAGCGGCATCGTGTGCACCAAGACCATGTGCTGTGCCACCATCGGCCGCGCCTGGGGCCACCCCTGCGAGATGTGCCCGGCCCAGCCCCACCCCTGCCGCCGGGGCTTCATCCCCAACATCCGCACCGGGGCCTGCCAGGGTGAGCGGGGACGGGGCCCCAAAACAGCCCCAGAGCGGAGTCCTGAGATAGAGCCACGAAACAGAGCCCCAAAACAGAGCCCCAAAACAGCCCCAGAGCGGAGAGCACTGAGAGGAGAGTCCTGAAATAGAACCACAAAACAGAGCCCCAAAACAGAGCCCCAAAACAGCCCCAGAGCAGAGAACGCTGAGAGTAGAGTCCTGAAATAGAGCCCCAAAACAGTCCCAAAGCAGACAACACTGAGAGCAGAGCCCCAAAACAGCCCTTAAACAGAAAACACGGAGAGCAGAGCCCCAAAGCACAGAACTGTCTGTGGAACTTTGCCAAATCCCCCCTGTGTGTCACAGAGCATCTCCATGGACCAGGAGTATCCCATGGGATCTTCCAGGTTCATGTTATCCCGGAGAGTCTGGCCACACTGTGGCTCTCAGTGAGCTCCTCCATCCCACAGGGTGTCCCGGATCAGGCTGGTGTTTCTCCCAGAGAACCACGGGATGGACACATCCTTTGGGGGCATTCCCTTACTTTTGTCTCCCTCTTGCTTGAGCCAAGAATTCATTCCTGTCCCTTTCCTATCCTTATCCCTGCTGCCATCTGAGGCGTAATTCCTCCTGGAAGGTGATCCAGCTCCTTGGAGCACAGGAAAATCCACACTGGACACGGATCCATGGCTCAATTCCCTCACATCCTTGCTCCTCTTCCCGCAGATGTGGATGAGTGCCAGGCCATCCCTGGCCTCTGCCAGGGCGGGAATTGCATCAACACCGTGGGATCCTACGAGTGCAAGTGCCCTGCAGGGCACAAGCAGAGCGAGACCAGCCACAGGTGTGAAGGTAAGGGAGGCTCCAGGCCTGGATCTGCCAGGGTTCTCCACTTCCCAATGTCCCTGGAGCATTTAAACCTTGGGTTTTTCCAAGGTAGAGGTGGGAGAGAGCTCCCGTTCCAGGCTGGATCCCACCTCCCAACCAGCCCTGCCAAAGGGGTTTTTTGTTGGTTTCCCAGAGTCCACGGCCAGGAAATGAGGAATAGGCCTTGCCTGATCCCCTGATCTTCCCCGAAACCAGAGGGAAATGGTTTGGTTTGTTCACAGAGGGTTTTTTTAAAGGATGTTTTAGTGGGAACACGGATTGATGGCACAGGAGGGACCTGTGGAAGGGTTTAGCCAGGCTCAGCTCAGGGCTGCCTCCAAAGCTCTGCCAGGTTATGTCTGATCAAGCCTTGAAAACTCAAAAACTTTTAATTTCAAGGCTCTTCATGAGGGCTGTGAAGATTTAATCACTGTTAAATGTGGAACCAGGCTGGCTGTGGGAGCTAAGGGAGAGCTCTGCCTGCCTCTGGAAACCCTTGGAACTGGGACAGTGGGAGGTTGGGATGAGATGATCTTTAAGGTCCTTCCAACCCAGACCATTCCAGGATTCCAGGATTCTGTGCCCTGGGCTCAGCCCCTCAGGAAATCTTTCCCAAAGAGAGCCAGGAGCTCCAGAGGTCAGTCCCTGGTGGGGGATGGACATTCTTTCATCCCCAGGAAACATCTGTGTCTGTGGATCCTCCTGGGCAGGGTGCCAGGAGACTTTCTCTAAAATCCTGACAGAATTCCTGCAGAGCTCCGACATCCAGGGATTGAAAGCAGGAGAATCCAAACCAGCCTTTTTCTGTGTCCGTGAAGGACCAGCTTCCTGAATCCAGTGATATTCCAGGAATTTGCCTGGCCAAGGTGGGACCAGGGGCAGCAGAAAGCTGCTCCTGCCTCTCCCTGCCTCTCCCACGCCGGCTGGGGAGCAGAGCACATCTGAAACCTGTTGAGCTGGAATCTCCTCCATCCCGAGATTAAACCCAATCCATTGTCTGGATCTGTCCTCCAGATGTGAGGGGCCTCCCCCTTCCCCCAGTGCCTGGAAAAGCAGCCCCAGGTGGCCACAAACAGCTTCCCTTCCCTGTCCTGCCCAGAAAAGGGACACTTCCAGCATTCCCAGGGGCTGCTCCATCCCTGGGATCACCACCCGGACAGGATGGATCCGGGAGTCCCGCTGGGAATGCCAGGAACAGCAGGGATGCTCCAAAGGGACGGGGTTTGAGGGCTCCTTTCCCAGCTGTGTCACCTCCACGTCCCCACAGGGCCACCAGAAGGCGAGGAGGGTGCCAGGAATGTGGAACCACCTTTGGGGTATCAGTGCTCCCCTGTAGGAGTGTGATTCCCTAAAACCGTGTGAACAGGGGAATAGAGAGGGTTCCTCTCCCACTTTATGGACACAGGAAGATTTGGGCCTCGAGTTCCCTGAAAATCTCGAAGTTTCCTACACCCTTTGATCCATCAGGAGTTTGGTCCAGCAGATGGAGGATCAAATTCCCGAGCTTTACATTCCTGCCGAAACCGCCAAAATCTGCCTTGCTCCAAGTGTCCTCCTCACCGAGCCCAGGGGTTGAATCAAAGCAGCGACCAGAGGATGGATTTGTTATCCAGGTGTGCTCCAGGCTCCAAATCCCAGCTCTGCAGGGGTTCCCTTGCTGAGCTTTGGGTTCATTTCACAACTGGGGAAAGGAGGGAATTCTGTGCTGTAGGAAGAGGAGCTGCTTCCCTCTCGTTCTCAGATTCCCCATCCAAGCCCGGCATCCAAGGAATATCAGACCTCGATCAAACATCTCCGGGGATTCTCCCCGACTTCCCGGAGCTCGGGGGGTCCTGGCGGGGAGGGAAGTCAGCAGCTGGGACTGGGCTGGAGCCGGAGCTCAGAGCCCAGGCCGCTGATTGACCGTGTCCCCTCATTAACGGTGTCCCCTCATTAACGCCGGCGGTTTGTGCCATAACGCCCCCGGCTGTGTCCCGGTGGGAACAGAGATAAGGGCGGTGCCTTCCCAGAGCGATCCTTATCTCCTAACACAAACCTTATCTGCAAACACCAACGGCACCTGGAACTGCTTTGGTCCCGAAGGATAAAGATGCTTTTCCTGCGCGAGATGTTCCGTGCTGATAAGGGAGGCCCCGCTCTCCCGAGAGAACGGGGAGGCTGCAGCTGGATATTCCCGGGATGGATTTTGCTCAGCTCCAGCAGCAAAAACGAATCCTTTTCCTATCAGGGAAACGTGCGCCCCACGTCCAGCCTGGATTTGTGCCTGAACCTCCTCCAAGTCCGGGGTTGCTCCGTTCCAGGCCCATTCCTGCAGCCCGTCCCTGACGAATGTGACACTTCCAGAGGGTGGCTCGCCTTATCCCTTTGTCCATTGTATTCCGAGGAGCTCCGGGGATCCGGAGTTCCTGAGCTCGGGGCTGTGCTCTGGATGATGAGAACTTCTGGCACTGCTCCCTTTCTGATGGATCTGAGCAGTCTGGGAAACTGGGAAGTGCTGGATTTAGGGCAGAGAGGGGTCAGGCTGTTCCCTAAAAACCGCTGGAGACCAGGTCGGCTTGGGAAGCACCGAGAATCGTGTTTATGTTGTACAAAAAGATGAGCAAAGAGGGCAGAAATTGCCAGGTTAGGAATGAATTAACTGATCCCACGCCTGGACTATGGTGGAAAAAAGGGAAGAAAGCAGGATCTGTTGAGGTTTTAAGGGAATGAGAGCCAGGGGAGAAGGGCAGGTTTGGATCCAGCTGAGTTCTTAACGCGGCGGGAGGAAAATTGTTGAGGACACAAGAAAATTCCTGGTGCAAAGTGGAGAGAGGGAACATCAAAGCTGAACTCGGACACATCCTCCTGCTCCAGAGACCTGGATCCATAAATCACAGGGGAAGGGGAGGCTGTGGCATTTTTAAATTATCCTGGAAGCAACCGGAAAAATGACACCGGAGGGAACAATTCCGTGGTGTGGAGTTAAGGGGGAATCACTGGCTGGACAGAGCTTTTCCTGCCACAATTCCAGGGTTTCTCTGCCAAGAATTTCACTTTTTAGCAGCCCTTCCTGTGCTGCAGGACAAAGGCCAAGCCCTGCTATCAGTGAGGTAATGCCAGTGCCTCATCCAGGATGCTTCCCAGAGGAATGTGTCCTGCATCCGAAATCCATCCGGGGTGATAAGAGACCAAAAAAAATCCACGGAGAAACACCAGGAAAGGGAGTGGAAGGCTCCAGGCAAGCTGTGTGCAACAACCTCAGCTCAAATCCTCAAATTTGACCATTTTTGGTCTCACCAGGACATTCTGCCAGGGGGAACAAATCCTGGAATTCCAAAGCTCACCTATTTTTCTCTCCCCTTTGGATGTGAGGTGCTCCTTATGTCCCCCCAGGCCAAGCTTTTGTCACCAGGGCACAAAATCCCAGATTTGCTGATGGAGCCGAGGCTCTGTTGCCTCCCATTGATGTTCCTGCACCAGAGGGAGCTTCCAGAGTTTTCCACAGTCGGATGGAACCCAAAAACCACTTTCTTTCCATTTCCTCCCAAAACCCCTCAGAAGAGCTCATTGTTTGGCTCCATCCGGAGCTCATTTCCCTGGATTTGGGGTGGTTTGGAGGTTCCACTCCCTGCTCTGTGGCTCCTTTGTCCTTTCTGGGAGGGGAGGGTTCGAGTCCCTGGTGC
The DNA here is from genome assembly GCA_013397915.1 of Daphoenositta chrysoptera. Taxonomy (NCBI): domain Eukaryota; kingdom Metazoa; phylum Chordata; class Aves; order Passeriformes; genus Daphoenositta; species Daphoenositta chrysoptera. The sequence goes on along the minus strand of VZRO01005133.1, from coordinate 94,958 downwards.
TGCACCAGAGCAATCCCAAGGCACGGCCCCTGGGGATGTTTTCTCCATCAAATCCTGGGGTTTTAGCACATGGAAAGGTTGGGGTTCCCAGAGGTCTGTGGGCACCGTGTGGGATGAGCTTTGCAGCTCCAGCTCTCCCAGAGGCTCTGCAGCCTTTGGCTTTTCCAGCGTTTTCAGCCTTAAGGACGAGGCCAATTCCAATCCCAGCCCGGCTCCAAAATCAACGTTTGCCTTGAATCCTGCCATTGTCTGAGCAGCAGAGCACAGGATCCTGCTTTCATTTTGAACAGAAGGTTGGAAAAGTCGGGAAGGAGCCAGGCTGGAGCTGGCAGAATTCCCTCCCCGGCGCTGGGTGTTAATGAGAGGGGAATGAACCCGTCCCACTGGGTCAGCTCTGCCTGAGCGGATCCAAAGCACCGCGGGACACTCACAGAGGGAAAATCGAGAAGGAAAATGTGGTGGGGAAGGACTGAAAGGACAACAAAGCCCAGGGCTCAGGTTCCCAAAGCTCAGGATGTGGAGTCCAGCAGGAACGGGCTCTTTTCCTGCTCCTCAGGGCATGGATTTTCAAGAGGGAAGGAAAGAACTGCAGTTTGGGTTGGATTCCCTGGTTTTCCATGGGAATGGGATTAATTGCTGCCCCCACAGCCCCTGATGCTGCTCTGGGGTGAGTGGGGGAAGTCAGAGCACAGGTCTGTCAGCTGCCCCCAGGTCTCGGATCCTCCCCAGTGCCACACCAAGTTTTGAGCTGGTTTTTTCCCCAATAGCACAACTTTTTTCCTTCCCAAAGCTCTTTTCCTTCCGGAGTTCGGTGAGCTGTAGCCCAGGGCAGGGCTGGGATTAAATGACAGGGCAGGCTGGCTGATAAAATCTCTTTTTTGGCTGCGGGGGCCCAGGTGGGGGAAGTGTTTTCTGTGTTCTCCTCTGATGCCCTGGGAGCTCCAAGGGCTTTTCTGAGGGACTCGAGCATCAAAGAGCCAGAGCAGCACCCGAGGGCTCAAGGGGACACCTCGGGTGGTGGCCGGGGACAGAATTTGAGAGTCCTAAAGAACCCAGCAGGAATTTGTCTTCCCCTCTTGACTGGAATAGAATCAGAGAATGGAATGATGGAAAATCCTGGGCTGGGAGGGACCCACAGGGATCTGCAAGTCCAACCCAGAACCACCACCCCCAGTGCCACATCCCGGCTGTCCTTGGACACCTCCGGGGACGGGAACTCCAAACCTCCCCGGGCAGCCCCTGCCAAGGCCCAATCCCTCTTTGTGGGGAGAATTTCTCCCTCCTGTCCAGCCTAAACTTCTCCCCCTGTGGAGAGAAGCAGAGAACTCCACGAATCCCCCTCTGGGAGAGTTCTGGAGATCCTTTATGGCCTCAAGCATCCCGTGACCCCTCCTAACTCCATCTCCCACCCTCTGTGCCCTGGATGTGGATGGGGAAGGAGACGTTCTGCATCCTCCCCGTGGGATTCTCTCCCCTGCAGACGTGGATGAGTGCGGGGCCATCCCCGGGGTGTGCGACGGCGGCGACTGCACCAACACCGTGGGCAGCTACGTGTGCTCCTGTCCCCGCGGCTTCGCCAGCAGCCCCGACGGATCCCGCTGCCTCGGTGAGGGGAGCCGCGGGAGCTGGGGACCCCGCAGAGGGAGCTGGGGACCCCCAGAGGGGGCTGGGGACCCCGCAGAGGGAGCTGGGGATCCCACAGAGGGATTTGGGGACNGGAGCTGGGGACCCCCAGAGGGAGCTGGGGACCCCACAGAGGGAGCTGGGGACCCCGCAGAGGGATTTGGGGACCCTGCAGAGGGAGCTGGGGATCCCGCAGAGGGAGCTGGGGACCCCGCAGAGGGATTTGGGGACCTTGCTGGGATGGGAGCTGGGAACTCCTGCAGAGGGATTTGGGAATCCCCGCAGAGGGAGCTGGGGAGCTTTGCTGGGATGGGAGCTGGGGATCCCCGCAAAAGGATCTGGGGATCCCCACAGAGGGATTTGGGAATCCCTGCAGAGGGATCTGGGGATCCCCACAGAGGGATTTGGGAATCCCTGCAGAGGGATCNGCAGGTGGAGCGGGGGACCGCGCAGAGGGAGCTGGGGATCCCGCAGAGGGAGCGGGGGACCCCGCAGAGGGAGCTGGGCAGCCCTGCTGGGATGGGAGCTGGGAATCCCCGCAGAGGGATTTGGGGGGCCCTGCTGGGATGGGGGTGACATTCCATTCTGCAGGTGCTCTCTGCTCCATCCTGCTCCCAGCCGGAGTCTCGTGCTCTTTCTCCCTCTCCGGAATTTGGGCTGTGGGGGCCTCAGTGCTGGGAAGGGTTGACAAGGACAGGAGGAGGAGGAGGAAGGTTGGGAGGAAGGCGTGGGGCTGGGAATGTGGTGGGAGTGAGGGTGGGGAGATTTGGGAAGAGGAGTTTTACAGAGCAGGCAGAGGTTGGTGGTGCAGTGTCAGGTGCAGCTTTCTGTGGAAATTAATACGGCAAAAAAAAAAAAAAAAATCAGCTCCGAATTCTTTTCTAGCCACAGGTCCTGGAGCAGGACTAAATGTTTTAGTTCCAGGAGGAAAAAAATGTTGTGAAGTGTGAGTAGAAAGTAGAGCCCAAGTCCTCTTGTTTGGGAAACTGATAGATTTTAATGGGAATGGAATTTTTTCCTGCTGTTTCCCAGCCCCTGCCATGAGCCCAGAGGGGTGTGACAGCTCTGGGATGAGTCATGTGGACATTCCCCACTTTCCTTGAAACCAAGAGCTTCAAGAAATGAAAATAAATAAAATTAGAAAACCCAGATTTAAAAATAGTCCCAAGCTGATTTAGCTGCAGTGGACTCTGACTGCACCTGAGCTGGCTCCGGGTGCTCCAGCCTTTCCCTGAGCTCCCTTTTTGGGTCAGGCAGGGTTTGTTTAGGCAAAATCCACAGCTCCTGCTGGGGTGGGCTTGCCCTGGCACCCAGATTTTGCCAGCTCTGCTCGAGGGAGTCTCAGGCTTGTTTGGAGAGTGTGGGGTGGGTTCAGGCCCCGGGTTTGCATCCCATTAAATAAATCCAGGGAGCAGCTGGGAAAATGGAAGATGGATAAATGATGTGGGCACTTCTAAAGCATGAGCAGCATCAGGAGAGGGGAGATTGTCACCCTGGAGTGACCACGGTGTCTCATGTGAAGATACCGAGGAGCACAGCACTCGATCCATTCCCCTCCCTTCTCAGCAAAGCAAACACCTTTTTTATGGCACTGCAATAATCTCCTGCAGCTTTTACAGCTGGAACAGCAACACCCAGAGCTTGAGCTGATCCCCAGGGCCAGGAGCTGCTTCCAGTGCCTGCCCCAGTAAAACCCCACCAGGAGAAAAACCCGTCCTGGCCGAAAGGAGCATTCATGGAGGGATTCGAGCGCCTGGGCTTGACCCACAAAGCCCAGTCCCACACTGGGCCGTGAGGGTCCCACTCATTCCTGCTGGTGAAGGCTCTGCAGGCAGCACAGGAGCTGCTCCAGCAGCTGGGGGGGCTCCGTGGATTTTCCTTCGTACAGTGGGTTCCTCCTCCAGAGCAGCTTAAAAGAATAATTTTCAAATGAAGAAAAATGGCCTTTCAGTGCATTCCCAGACACGCACATGGTGTTCCTTCCCTCCCTCCCTGCGACTCAGCACTCCTGCTCTGGCCTTTCTGAGCTCTTTTTTTTCCCTGAGAGTGCAGCAGAGCTCTGAAGGATTTGGGTTGTGCCTCTGCTCGGGCAGCATCAGCAGATTCAGTGCCTCACCTTCTGGGTCTTGCTGAGCCTGGCAGAGCCCTGGGCTCACAGAGGGTGGGGAGGGTTTCAGCGAGGGCTTTGCCTGCCTGGAGAGCCCTTTTTGCCCACTTTGGTGTAAGCAAGAGGAAAAAGGAAACATGAGGGTTATGGAATCACGGAATGGGTTGGGAGGGATCTCAGAGCTCATCCAGGGGTGCCCAGGGACAGCTCCCAGCAGCCCAGCTCTGTGGGATGAGCTGTGCTGGATAATCTCTCCTGCCTCTCGTGGGCCCTGCCAGAGCCCAGATCCAGCCTGGAATCGCTCCTGGTCCCTCAGGATGAGCAGGACCAGCTCCCTCTGTGCTCTGCCATCCTGGCTGAGCCCTGTCACCCCCCAGAGCCCTCTGGGCTCAATCCCCACCTCAGAGCTCTCTCTAATCCCATCTGGAATTTCCCCTCCCCTCTCTCCTGCACATTTTCTGCCTTACTGGGGTTTTGTGCAAAGCTGTGCCCTGGGACCCGAACACTCCCATGGCTTCTCCTCCCCTTCCTCAGGATTAGGAGCTAATCCAGTCCTGCATTCAATCCCTGCTTTCAGCCTTCCCTTCTCCAGGCCTGACTTTCTCTTTGCTGCTGTTTTTGGTGGATAAAGTTTCCTGAGAAGAGCAATTCCCAGTGAATCCAGCTCTGAGCAGGGGTGGGGGACGTGCCTGAGGAAGGAGCTGCTGGTTTGAACTGGGGTCACTGTCCCCTGCGGGTCCCCGAGCTGTGCTGGGAGCAGAAGTGCCCCCACAGCCCACAGATCAAACAGCCCCAGGCAATTAATTCCAATTACATTCCCGGGATGTACGTTCCCTGCTGGCTGGTGGCAGCCACATCCCAGGAGACTTTCCCCCTCATTAACTGACTTGAGAAAAAACAAGGTGGGAGATGAATGAGGGGAAGATTCCAGGTTTTCCTGGAGGGGTTGGTGCCAGGTGGAGCCTGCTGGATGTGAGAGACCCTCAGTCCCCTGGGCCTTGGCAGGAGCCACAACCCCCCCAGCAGGGCCAGGCTTGGTGTGAGTGGCTTGGACCCATCCAGGGCTCCTTCTGCTCCAGCTCAGTCCAGCTGGGATCAGCCAGGGACATGCTGGGAATGGGAGCCTGGAGGGAGCTGGAATTGGGAACGGCTCCATTTGTTCAGGGAGAGATGCTGGGGCCACTGGGAACTGGCAGGGGATGATTCCTCACGGGAAGCCTGGGATGTGGGACCTGAGGTGTGAAGGACACAGGGGCAGGGGCGGCAGCAGGAGGGGAGACACTTGGCCGTGATCCCATGACTTTGGGAAGGGAGGAAGCACGGGATGAGGTGGGAATGTCCCTGTTCTGTGCTCTGGGAATCCATCCAGAACCTGCTGGGTCCCTCGTCCTTCCTGCAGGGCAGGGAATGCAGCTCCCAGCGCAGAATCCGACGGGGAGGGGTTGCCCAGCTCTGGCTCTGGTCTGGCTGGACTGAGGAGCCTGAATGGGAATGGGAGGCTGAACACTGGGAATGAGCTCCTGGATGTGCTCCAGAGGGAGAACCTCGTGATCTGGGAGGATGAGACAGAACAGGGGGGTCACGCTGGGAGAGGGGATGACCGGGAGAGATTCCATGGGGAGTGGGCCCTCCGGAGCTGGCTGAGAGGGTGGTGGTGGCTCGCTGTGACTGTGTCTCCTCTTCCTCTTCCCCCTCCCCTGCTCTCCCCGCAGACCAGCGGCTGGGGACGTGTTTCTCGGCGCTGCTGGGTGGCCGCTGTGCCGGGGACGTGCCGGGCCAGGCCAGCAGGATGCAGTGCTGCTGCGACTCGGGGCGCTGCTGGGCCATCGGCCAGACCCCCGAGATGTGCCCCGTGCGGGGCTCGGGTGAGTGCCACCCCGGGATCCCAAAACGTGCGTGTTGGGAGATAAGGTTGGAACAGCTCTCCAGGAGCACTGCCAAGGCCACCAAACCCCGTCCCCAGGTGCCACATCCCCGTGGCTTTTAAACCCCTCCCGGGATGGGGACTCCTTAGCCAAAGCCACCGTTTCCATGGGGAAATTTCCCTCTGCCCCATTCCCGCTCTGCTCCCTGCCCATCCCTCCGTTCCCTGCAGGGGGATCCAGGCATCGCTGGAACAGCCCTGTTTTGTTTCAGACGAGTACCGCAGGCTCTGCATCGAGGGACTCCCGGTCGTGCCAGGCTTCCCTGGGAACTTCCCAGGAATTCCCGGATTCGGGCCCAACGGAGTCGGGCCGGGACTCAACGGGCCCGGAGGCATCGGCCCGAACGGGGCGAACGGACAGGGTGGGATCCCGGGACTGCCCGGGATGGGCCCGGGCAGCTCCAGCATCGGTAATTCCCGGGTTTGTGCCGGCTCTGGGAGCAGGGGTGTTCCCGAGGGCTGGAATGCCGCTCCCAGCTGGACACGCGGGAGCAGAGCGGGTGTGCTCCGGGAGCCACACGGAATGTCCTGGCTCCGGGGAGTGCTGGGATGTGGCAGCAGCGCTGGGCAGGAGCTGAGCCCGCAAACAGATCCAGCGAGGCTGGCTCCGGTCTGGAATGTCTCCCTGATTCCCAACGAGGAACGGAGCTTTCCCGTCACCGCCTCGCTCTCGGTCTCCTCATCTCGGTTTCCCCGCTCTGGCGTCCCCCCAGAGAGCTCCTGGGACACCCAAGGGCTCCCCAACCCTCCCTGTGCCCCCCAGGAACGGCCACGCTGAACCAGACCATCGACATCTGCAAGCACTTCACCAACCTGTGCCTGAACGGGCGCTGCATCCCCACCCCGTCCAGCTACCGCTGCGAGTGCAACATGGGCTACAAGCAGGACGTCAGAGGGGAGTGCATTGGTGAGTTGGGGCTGTTCCCAAAGCCCCCGGAGCCCCTCCAGGCTGGTTTTCCCCTTCCTGGGCTTTGCTGTGCCCCAGGGTCCCTCACAGGTTGGTTTTCCCCCCTTGCAGATGTGGACGAGTGCTCGAGCAGCCCCTGCGTCCACGGGGACTGCGTCAACACCCCGGGCTCCTACCACTGCAAGTGCCACGAGGGCTTCCAGAGCACCCCCACCAAGCAGGCCTGCATTGGTAAGGGCTGTGCCCCCTCTTTTGGGGAGCTGCAGGGGTGGCAGAGGGGTCAGCAGAGCCCCAGGCATCAAAAAAGGGTTGTAGGGGCGAAATGCAGGGAGGAGTCCCCAGCACCGCCAGGTGTGGGATGGGAGCTGTCCAGGAGAAGTTTCCTCTGCCTTGGCCTTCCTTGAAATTTTCTGGTGGCAATCAAGGGACTCCCAGAGTCCTCCCCAAGAGCAGAACTCTGTTGGGAGAACTTTATGTGACAAAAGGGGGGAATCTGGGCTATATTTGTATGGATGCAGGATTTCCAGCAAGGCTGTTCTGCCAAGGTGCTGCTGCAGGTGAGGGACTGCCAAAAAGGGATGGGGAGGGAATGTTCCACCAAGGGAACAACAAGCAAAGGCAGATTTCCCTGGCAGTGCCCAAGCTCTGAATTTTTGATTTTCTCCCTTCCTGGTGAAGTGGCTTCCAAAGGCTCCCCCATTGCCTGGCAGTGTGAAAAGCTCCCTACTTTCCAAATGGGATTTTTGAAGATGAATTCCTGTGTCTGAGGGGCACCTGCCTGGGTTTCTGATGAGGGATATTAAGCTGGGACTGCTCCCATTCCCCCTGCTCCCACTTTGTGGTGATTTCCCTGCAGACATCGACGAGTGCATCATGAACGGGGTGATGTGCAGGAACGGGCGCTGCGTCAACACCGACGGCAGCTTCCAGTGCATCTGCAACGCCGGCTTTGAGATCACCCCCGACGGCAAGAACTGCGTTGGTGAGGGTCCTGGTGGCCTCCAGGAGCTCAGGGCTGAGCTGGGATTGTGTTCTCCCTCGGGCTTTAGTCTGGGATATCCCCCAAGGAGAGGGCTGGACTGGGGAGGTGTTTCCATGGGGGTGATGTGCTCCTGTGGGGTTTGGGGTGAGGGGATCAGCAGGGCTGGGGCTGGAGCAGGAGGTGCCCCAGGAGCACTGGGGATGCAGCAGGACAGCTCTGACTGGGAAAGGTGGTCCTGGGCGTGGAGCTGATGCTCTTGGAGGTCCCTTCCACCCAAACCCCTCTCCCGCTCTGTCCCCTCTGAGAATCAGCACCCACCAGCACAATTTGGCCCTGGGGTGGGGCACAGGGGGTTTTTGGGCATGGGAGGGTCTTGATGCAGCTCTGGGGTCCTGTCTGTGCCCCCAGACCACGACGAGTGTGCCACCACCAACATGTGCCTCAATGGGATGTGCATCAACGAGGACGGGAGCTTCAAGTGCATCTGCAAGCCCGGCTTCGTCCTGGCTCCCAACGGGCGCTACTGCGTGGGTGAGTAAATCCCAAACCCAGCTCTTCCCACTCCCAGCCCCTGCCCACATTCCTGGCCACTTATCAGTGCCTCAGGCCAAGGGGAGCTGAGAAATCCAAGGTGTGGCCAGGCAGCTCCTGCTCTGCTGCCAGAAATTGTCCCGTTGTGGGAGAATGGGAAAAATGGAAAAGGTTCTCATGTCCTGAGCCCGTCTCAGTGTGACTCGAGCCTTGTCCTGTGTCCTGACTTCTGTTCATGTGTGCCAGTCCCCTCTCCACGTGTCCCAACCCTCTCTCCGTGTGTCCCAACCCTCTCTGCGTGTGTCCCTCGCCCCGAGGTCACTCCCACCTGGGTGTCCCCTCCCGCAGACATCGACGAGTGCGAGACGCCCGGGATCTGCATGAACGGCTGGTGCATCAACACGGAGGGCTCGTTCCGCTGCGAGTGCCTGGGGGGCCTGGCCATCGGCGTGGACGGCCGGGTCTGCGTGGACACCCACATGCGCAGCACCTGCTACGGGGGCATCAAAAAGGGCACCTGCGCCCGCCCCTTCCCCGGCGCCGTCACCAAATCCGAGTGCTGCTGCGCCAACCCCGACCACGGCTTCGGGGAGCCCTGCCAGCCCTGCCCGGCCAAGAACTCCGGTGAGTTCATCCCTGGCTGTGCCAAAAGCAGGGAAGGTGCTCAGGGATGTCCTGGGATGGCTTGGGCAGCTTGGCAGTGGCGTGGGAGAGCATAAGAAGAGGGCAAAGAGGTGCCAGGCAGTAAAAAATGGCGAGTGGATACCCAAGTCTGGTGCTGGGATGTTGGAACTGGGAGTATCAGCATTAAAATGCACAAAGCCACAGCACCAAGGCTGGGAGAGCTCAAGGAGAGTTTGGGCAACGCTCCCAGGGGTGCACAGGGTGGGATTGTTGGGGTGTCTGGGCAGGGCCAGGGATTAGGCTGGGGATGATCCTTGGGGTCCCTCCCAACTCAGCTCATTCCGTGTTTGTGTTGTATGAGCATAACCAGGTCCAGAACTGCCATCCTAACAAACAAACACTAAACCCAGCTCTAAGCTCAGTGAATGTCACTGTGGGGAGTGTCCAGCCCCGCTGATGGCTCTGTTGTGCTCTGTCCCCAGCGGAATTCCAGGCGCTCTGCAGCAGCGGCATCGGGATCACGGCTGATGGCAGAGGTGGGTGCAGGATTCCACAGGGACCTGCAGGATTCCACAGGGACCTGCAGGATTCCACAGGCACATCCCACAGCACCCTCAGCGTTTCCTTCCAGCTTTTCACGGTGTGGGGATGGATCTGTGGGAGCGTGTGCCAGGAGAGGCTGGGCTTTACTCCCTGCTCTGGTGGGAATGAGCAGCAGGACCCTCTGCACCCTCCTGGCTGCTTCCCTCCTCTGCTCTCCTGCTCCTCTTTGGGGTGTCCCAGGGACAGGGAGGTGACAAACGTGTGCTGCCAAGGGGCTGCTCTGAGTTCCAAGAGGTCCCAGTGCCAGCCCTGGGCAGTGCCTGGATCAGCAGGGAGAGCACGGAGCAGCCAGGCAGCCACGGCCTCGCCGAGCCTTCCAGATGGGAAGGAGCCAGAGGCGAAGCCCTGGTGGCTCCTTGGGCTCCCATCCAGGGCTCCGTGTCCTGGCCGGAGGCAGTCCCAGGGGAATGACGAGACTCTTTCTAGCAAGGCCATGCTCTGGTCATTCCAGCCCTGCCTGGAGCCAGGACGGCACTCAGAGCTCTCCAGGCTGCGTTTCCCTGGATGGAACCGAGCTCCAAGTGCGTGGGGACGAAGGCCAGCAGTGCCTGGGCAGCCCTGGCCATCTGGCACTGCGGGGACTCTGCGGTGCCAGCACTGACTGCCCTGGGCTGGGCGAGGCTGGGGCTTGCCAGGGTGAAATCCCTGCCCTGGCACCAGGGATTGGCTCCGAAAGAGCCGAGGAAGGGACGGTGCTGCAGGGAAGGGACACTGCCCACCTGGCTGCCACCCGTCTGGGTCACCCCAGGTGAATCCAGGGATGGTTAAAGGGCCCGACCTGAGTACTGGGATAGAGTCAGGGATGTCACACAAGGACCCGAGAGCCCTCGACATAAAACTGGGCTTATCCCAGCCCCTTACCCAGCTCCCCTCCTGAGCTCAGAGCCCCGGGCTGGGTCAGGACCTTCTGGGCCAAACCAGGGGAGCAGGCAGGACAGGGAGAAGCTGTGGCTGCCCCAGCCTTGGAAGTGTCCAGGGCCAGACTGGACAGGGCTTGGAGCAACCTGGGATGGTGGAAGTGGAACGAGATGGGCTTTAAGGTCCCTCCCAACCCAAACCATTCTGGGATTCCGTGATTTCTGCAGTGAAGGACCGTGAGGGGGAAGGTCTCTGTCCTTGCATGAGCTGAGGTCCATCTCACGTGACTTTTTCCCTGTCAGACATCAATGAGTGTGCCCTGAACCCCGACATCTGCCCCAACGGGATGTGTGAGAACCTGCGGGGGAGCTACCGCTGCATCTGCAACCTGGGCTACGAGTCCGACCCCACGGGCAAGAACTGCGTGGGTGAGTCAGGCCCGGGGCACTGGGGCTCAGGGGGTGCCAGGGGGTGCCAGGCACCTCCAGGAGCTGATGCAGCCCCTGCTGCCCTCAAGCACCGTCCAAATCCACTGGGAAAGCACGAGGAGCCACGAGAGGACCTGCAGTGTGTGATTTGAGGCTGCGTTGCTGGGAGGGCGCAGCTGCATTTCTGCTCCTCTCTGGCTGCCGGGGCTCCTCTCGTGGTGGAACCCCAGCCCTGCACAGCCCCTCACAGCCCCCCGCAGCCCCTCACAGCCCCTCACAGCCCCCTGCTCACTCCCCCAGCAGTGGGATTTGGGGGAGAACGGGAAGGGTAGGAGCTGGAGGACTCGTGGGTTGGGATAAGGACAGTTTAATGGGGAAAGGAAAACCAGGATTCATGCCCTGCTCCCCGTGGGCAGGTTCAGCACCTCCCGGAGAGCAGGGGAGACTCTGAAAGTTCCTTGTGAGGGAAGAGGAGGGGCAGGGGCTGAGCTCTGCTCTGGGGCAGGGACAGGACCCCGGGAGCGGCCGGAGCTGTGTCGGGGAGCTTTGGGATGGAGCTCAGGGAAAGGTTCTTCCCCCGAGGGTGGTGGGCACTGCCCAGGGACGGGGCACGGCCCCGAGGCTGCCAGAACTGCAGGACAACGCTCTGAGGCAGGGTGGGATCGCTGGGGGTCTGTGCAGGGGCTGGGGTTTGGTCCCGTGGGTCCATCCCGTGGCTGTGTGTGGGAAGTTAACCCTTCCCAGCCCAAAGTGGCTCACGGATGCCGTCTGTCCCCAGACGTGGACGAGTGCAGCGTCAATCGGCTGCTGTGTGACAACGGCCTGTGCAGGAACACCCCCGGCAGCTACACCTGCACCTGCCCCAAGGGCTTCGTGTTCCGCACCGAGACCGACACCTGCGAAGGTAACGGGGCCGGGCGGCCCCGCCAGAGCCGGGGTCTGAGCCCGGCCGGGGCCAGCCCGGCTCCAACAGCCCGGCTCCAACAGCCCGGCTCCAACAGCCCGGCTTCGCTCCCACCGCCCTGCCGGGGCTGCGGCGCTCCCCCTTTGCGCTTCGGGGGGCTTGACCTCGTTTTTAGGGGTTTTTCCATGGTTTTTAATGATATCTCACTCTGGGTTCAAAGCAGTGGACACCCAACCCCAAAACATCTGAGCCTGGAAGCCAGAGCAATTTCCTCCAGGCTCACAAAATTCGAGCGCGAGGCCTGACCAAAATTGCAAGGTTTAGGGAATTTGATTGAAAGGTTGCGATTTGGAGGGGGAGAAATGGTTTCCTGTGCACAGAGGCCGCAAATATTTGAGAAGTGGCACTTTGCACACAAGTGTTGGGTGAAAAAAGCTGATTTTCTGTGAAGAAGGTGAGAAGTGGCCAATGCTGTGCAGCCTCAATCCAAATATTTTTAAAAAATTTTTATATTTTTAATATTGTTATTAGATCTCTCTATATTACATGTTTATACTTATATTTTATATATTTATATGGAATTTATATATAATTTGTTATTTATTATTTATACATTATATAACATATAGNCTTCATTATTATATTTATATATATAATATATAATACTAGATATCATTATATAATATTAATAATAATAATGTTATTATATAACATTATATTACATAATGTAATTATATATATTATAATAATAAATTATATTTATATATTATTATATTTAAAGCCATGTAAAAAACAATTTAAAACCACCATTCTTCACACTGTTTGCTCTCACCCCCTCCAGTTTGTGTCCCCAGGGCTGTGTCCCCTGTCACTGCCCCCAGTGACCGTCCCTTTGTCCCTTTGTCCCTTGTCCCCACAGACATCAACGAGTGCACGTCCAACCCGTGTGTGAACGGGCTGTGCCGGAACAACGCCGGCTCCTTCGCCTGCGAGTGCTCCCCGGGCAGCAAACTGGACCCCAGTGGCACCATCTGTGTGGGTGAGCGGGGCCAGCTCCTGCCAGGGCCGGGCGGCACTGCCAGCCTCACCTGCGTGGCCACGGGGCCTGGCGCCGACGGGCATTCCAGAGGGCAGGGATGGATGGGATACTGGGGTGGAATTCCTGGCTGTGAGGGTGGGCAGGCCCTGGAATGGATTTCCCAGAGCAGCTGTGGCTGCCCCTGGATCCCTGGAAGTGTCCCAGGCCAGGCTGGAGCAGCCTGGGATCAGGGAAGGTGTCCCTGCCATGGCAGGGGTGGCACTGGATGGGATTTAAGGCTCTGGGGACCAGCCTGGTTCATGTCCCCGCTGATCCTAAAGGATCAGTGACTCCAAGGAGCACTTGGGCAGGGGCAGCTCCTCCCAGCTGCCTCCCAGGGCTTCCACATCCCTGGAACGTGGGCCCGGAGCAGCCCCTCAGCCCCCGTGTCTGTCCCTGCAGACAGCATGAAGGGCACCTGCTGGCTCAACATCCAGGACGGGCGCTGCGAGGTCAACATCAACGGGGCCACGCTGAAATCCGAGTGCTGTGCCACCCTGGGGGCAGCCTGGGGCAGCCCCTGCGAGCGCTGCGAGATCGGTGAGGCTCTGCCAGGCTCTGGCATTCCCGAGGAAATGCTGGAATTGCGCCTGGGGAGGGTTGGGATGGAGATCAGGAACGGGTTCTTCCCCTGGAGGGCGGTGGGGCGCTGACAACGCTCAGGAACGGGGTGGGATTGTTGGGGTGTCTGGGCAGGGCCAGGGGTTGGACTGGGTGATCCTGTGGGTCCCTCCCAGCTCTGGATGTTCCATGATTCTGTGGGAAACCTGGAAGGGTTTCCTGGCTGACATGCCTGTCCCTTGCAGACACCGCCTGTCCCCGTGGATATGCCCGCATGAAGGGGGTCACCTGTGAAGGTAAAGTGCTGCAGGAATGGAAAACTGCTGCTGTTGGGAACGTGGTCACGGTTTCCTTGTTGCTGCCCTGCCTCTCTGAGTCTTGGAGGGGATCTGCTTTCTGGCCCTTTGTCTGTCTGTCCGTCTGTCCGTCTGTGCCCAGATCCTGGCTCTGGCTGTGCCCAGAGCACGTGGTTTTCATGGATAAGTTGCCACTTGGAGCCTGGTGGGCGGCTCTGGGTTCCTCCCACCTCCTCCAGGAGCCCCTTGAGGCCACACTGGACGTGTCCCCGTGCCACCCCTCGCCTTCCCTGTGCCCACAGATGTGAACGAGTGCGAGGTGTTCCCGGGCGTGTGCCCCAACGGGCGCTGCGTGAACTCGGCCGGCTCCTTCCGCTGCGAGTGCCCCGAGGGGCTGACCCTGGATGGCACTGCCAGGACCGGTGTGGGTAAGGACACTCCTCTCCTCTACCCAGATCCTCCCTGCCACGTGCCCCAGGAATTCTTGGGAATTGAGTCATACCTGAGAGAGCCCCCAAACCTCACGGCTTCCCCGGAGTTTTGTGTCCCCAAATCCAACCAGCGACAAGGTGGTGTTGGGTCATAGGCTGGACTCGATGATCTCAAAGGTCTTTTCCAGCCTCGATAATTCTGGGATTCTGTGAGGGTCCATCCTCTGGCCCTGTTGCCAGCAGTCCACGCTATGGAATCCCTCCCAAGCAAGGTTTTCCATGCCGGTGGGCGCTGTCTGGAGGAGGCCCCCACCACAGCCAGCCCGGGAGCTCGGCCCGTCCCTGGCCGTGCGGGGCTGAGCCGCGCTGTGTCCCCAGACGTGCGGGTGGAGCAGTGCTACATGCGCTGGGACGAGGACGAGTGCACGGAGCCGCTGCCCGGCAAGTTCCGCATGGACATGTGCTGCTGCTCCGTGGGCTCGGCCTGGGGCTCCGACTGCGAGGAGTGTCCCCGGCCGGGCTCCGGCGAGTACAAGGCCATCTGTCCCCGCGGGCCTGGCTTCGCCAACCGCGGGGACGTGCTCTCGGGACGGCCCTTCTACAAAGGTGAGCGGGAATCGGGGCCCGCGGGGCCGGGCTGGGCTCGGCCCCTCGCAGCTGCGGCCCCGCTGCCGGAGGGGGTTCACGGAGACCCCCCCATCCCTGAACCCCTCTGGTCGCCCCTCAGACGTGAACGAGTGCAAGGTGTTCTCCGGGCTGTGCACCCACGGCACCTGCAGGAACACCATCGGCAGCTTCCGCTGCATCTGCGGCAACGGCTTTGCTCTGGACGCTGAGGAGAGGAACTGCACAGGTGAGGGGCCTGTTCCTCTGGGCTGTTCCTGCTGCCTTTGGGGGGCTCAGCAGGGTGGGGGTGCCCAGAGGAGTCCTGGCACTTATTTAGGGATGTGGGGAGGAGCCAAGGGCAGGACCATGAGTAGAAGTGTCCAAGGCCAGCTTGGACGGGGTTTGGGGCAGCCTGGGACAGTGGGAGGTGTCCCTGCCCATAGCGGGTGTGGCACTGGATGGGATTTAAGGTCCCTCAGACCCAAACCATCCTGTGATTCCACGAGGCTCATCCTGCCTGTGGGGTGAAGGGTCAGCCCTGCCCCAGGGAGCAGCGTAGCTGCAGCCTCTCCAGGGGTGGGGAGTTCCTTTGTCCCTGGTCCCTGCCCAGCGAGTCTGGCGTGCACTGCGGGCAGCCCGGCGCTGGCTCTGGCGGTGCTGGTGGCCTCTCCTGCCCCACTGCCTGTCCTTGTCCCCAGACATCGACGAGTGCCGCATCTCCCCCGACCTGTGTGGCCACGGCTCCTGCGTGAACACCCCGGGCAGCTTCGAGTGCGAGTGCTTCGAGGGCTACGAGAGCGGCTTCATGATGATGAAGAACTGCATGGGTGAGGCTGGGCCCCCCCGGGCACCTCCAGCCCCTGCTGGGGCAGGGCAGGGCATGGCCGGAGCTCCCCAGACACTTCCATGGACCAAATCCTCC
The DNA here is from genome assembly GCA_013397915.1 of Daphoenositta chrysoptera. Taxonomy (NCBI): domain Eukaryota; kingdom Metazoa; phylum Chordata; class Aves; order Passeriformes; genus Daphoenositta; species Daphoenositta chrysoptera. The sequence goes on along the minus strand of VZRO01005133.1, from coordinate 79,573 downwards.
ATGAGGAGTTCTGGGACACCACGAGCCCCCTTTGTCCCCACCCAGCTCTCAGTTATAGGGGCTCCCTTACCTGCCCATTTAATCTCCCTTTACCCTCACACAATTCCTTACAGCTCCTCCCCATCTGCCCAAGGCTTGTTTTTGTTCTGTCAGAGTCCCATCTGTTTTCAATTGAATAATTCTTGTTCGGAGCTTAAAAAATCCCATCAGTGACCTCAGTACCTCAGTTTGTCTCCAACAGCTCAGCCAGACTCTCGCTGTCCTCTAATTCCTGGCATTCCATGTTCCTCTCCTCTGTCCAGCCAGACTCACTTGTCTCACTGACCTGCTCTTAATATTCTGCTCTCCCTGCTTTGGCTTGGACTTTCAAACCACTTCAAGCCATGATTCAACACCATTTATTTGTTTTTCATGTTTTATTCTCTGTGCTCTTTGAAATAAATCACTGCCCCTGGCAGGGGCTTTGTCTTTTCCATACAATTTGTAGCGTGGGTTTCCACAGCTCCCACTGATCATCCTCCTCCTTCTGCTCCATTTTTGGGACAATGGGAATGTCACAATCCTCACCCATGACCTGGTGCCTTCTTGCAGTAATCAGATTTCTAATCTTTATAGAAGGATATAAATTTCATTGTTCTTTTCATTGTTCCTTTTTAAATTTAATGCTCACTGTTACCTGTCCAATTCCACTTTATCCTGTTTTTCTGGGTGACAGGGAGCTGAGTCATCTCACCCCAAAGGGGGTGGTGGCGTTTTGTCATTGCCTGTGGTCAAGGATTAACTTCTTCCCGCCTGTGTTTGGCAAAAGAATTTGGCTTCAGCCTCCTGAGGGAGGAATTCTTTCCAGCCTGGGGCAGGGGACAACAGCAGTGAGAATGCAGCCTGGGATTCACCAGGAACAGGCTCCCACTGATCCGGGGGTGTTTGGTAGGGACCTGCCACCCCCATTTGCAGGTGTCTCCCAGCCCTCTTTACCTGAAAATCCCATCAGTGTCTTATCCAAGTCAGGGAAAATATCCCATTCTTAATTTCAAGAATCAGAAAAATAAACATGAGAGGAAAATGAGTTTTTAAAATATATCCAACCTCAGTCCCGTGTTCTGCTGTCACTGAGGGGCTCCTGGTTCTGCTGAGCTCAAGGCACGAGCTGTGATGTCCCAACATTCAGACTCCAGCCAGGAGACCCCTGGATCCAAGCCCTGCCTCCCTGCCCTGTTACCTGTGTGATATTCCCTGCTCTGGGATGTGCCTCCAGCGGAGGAGCAGCTGGAAGGACCAATCCCCTTTCCCTGTGCAGACATCAACGAGTGCGAGCGGGACCCGCTGCTGTGCCGGGGCGGGATCTGCATGAACACCGAGGGCAGCTTCGAGTGCATCTGCCCCCCTGGGCACGAGCTGACGGCCGAGGGCAACACCTGCATCGGTGAGGGGCCCGCAGGGGTGTCCACAGGGAGCCCTGGAGCTCCTGCAGGGCGGGGGTGTCTCCTTCCCATTCCCTGTGTCCCATCCCTGGAAGCGCCCAGGGCTTGGAGCAGCCTGGGCTAGGGGAAGGTGTCCCTGCCCGTGTCCCTGCCTGTGTCCCTGCCCATGGGTGATCCTTACGGTCCCTCCCACCCAAAGCCTTCTGTGCTTCCATGAGAAGTGGGTGCAGCTCATCCAGGAGGGACCAAGCTCATTCCCAGAGTTTCGCTGCACTGATGTTGTTCGTTCTGCTGCTCCCTTTGACCAGTGGGACAAATCCAGTTTGGACACCCAGGGTGGGCACCAGATGATGGCCTGAGCATGGCTGGCTGCTCAAAGTGCTCTTGTCCCCTCAGACATCAACGAGTGCTCCCTCAGTGACAACCTCTGTCGCAACGGGCGCTGCGTCAACGTCATCGGCACCTACCAGTGCTCCTGCGACTCGGGCTTCCAGGCCACGCTGGACAGGCAGGGCTGTGTCGGTGAGTGCTCCCCAAAATGGTCCTCCCAGGACCTTGGGATGAGCCCAGAACCCTCCTGGGCTCCTGTGTGTTGTATTGTTCAGAGGGTAAAGCAAAGGGGGAACGTCCTGGATGAGTGACAGCCAAATCTGCTGCTGGCAAGGGACTGTCACTGGCTGTGAGGGCACTGCCAGGGGCTGGGAGAAGGAATGAGGTGGTTTCTCCTGTCTGGGGGAGATCTGTGTCCTCCTCTCCCACCCAAACTGCTGCCTGGGCTCTTGTCTGTGCAGGGCCAGGGGTTGGGCTGGGTGGTCCCTGAGGGTCCCTCCCAGCTCAGGCCATTGTGTGGTTGTCCCCAGACATCGACGAGTGCACCATCACCAACGGGGGCTGTGACACCCACTGCTCCAACTCCGAGGGCAGCTACGAGTGCAGCTGCAGCGAAGGCTACGCCCTGATGCCAGACAAGAGGTCCTGTGCAGGTCAGTGGCCACCTTGGCTCTCGTAGCTGGTGCCCCAGGGACCTCTGTGTCCCCCCCAGTTGGCTCCAGGATGAGGGGTCTCATTTTTAAGTCCCTTCCAGAGAAGGGATTTTCCTGGATGGATGATTTTGCTTTGCACTGCCACATCCAGCCCCTCATGATTTGGGATTCCCTCCTGCCCCCTCCTGCTCCCACCATGTTCACTGTGTTCACCTTGGCGTGGTCTCCTCTCCTCTGTGCAGACATTGATGAGTGTGAGGATAATCCTGACATCTGTGACGGGGGGCAGTGCACCAACATCCCCGGGGAGTACCGGTGCCTCTGCTTCGACGGCTTCATGGCATCCCTGGACATGAAGACCTGCATTGGTGAGGCCCTGGCTGTGCCCTGGGCGTGTCCCAGCTCTGCATCCTGTCCCCAGAGCCACACCGGGCTCCTTGGGGTGTCCCATGGTTGGTTTTGTCCTGCAGACGTGAACGAGTGCGACCTCAACCCCAACATCTGCCTGCACGGCGAGTGTGAGAACACCAAGGGCTCCTTCATCTGCCACTGCCAGCTGGGCTACTTCGTCAAGAAGGGCACCACGGGGTGCACAGGTGGGAGCTCAGCACCCCTGGAGCCGGGGCTGCCAGTGGGAAAAACGGGAAACCCCTCGCAGAGCTGCCCTGGAGAGAGCCCCGTCCCGGGGCGCTGTGTGGGGTTGCTGTGGGATGTGCTGGGAGCCCTCCAGGCAGGCACCGAGGGCCAGCAAGGCAGGAACCCACCTGTTCCCAGGTGATGGCCAGGCCAGGAGCCTGCCCTTCCTTCTGCACATCTGCCAGGGCTGAGCCCCTCAGCTCCAGGGCACAACCCCGGGCGGCCTCTCCCCCAAAGCCCTGGGAGCTCCGGGAGCTGTCGGTGCCCGAAGCCCGGAGCGGGACCATCCCTGGCTCAGCCCTGCTGTGCCAGGAGAGCCGAGCTGTGCCAGCCCTGGTGTCCTTCCTCTGCAGACATCGACGAGTGTGAGATTGGGGCCCACAACTGTGACATGCACGCGTCCTGCATCAACGTCCCCGGCAGCTTCAAGTGCAAGTGTCGCTCGGGCTGGCTCGGGGACGGCCTCAAGTGCAACGGTGAGTCCTCGTCCAGGGGAGGCTGATCCCTCTGCAGCTGCTCTGCAGGCACCTGGGGAGGCTGGGCTGAGCTTCCACTGGAGCACCAGGAGATGGAGGGGCTCAGCCTGGAGCAAAGGAGGCTCAGGAGGGACCTTCTGGCTCTGCACAACTCCCTGACAGGAGGGAGGGGTCGGGCTCTGCTCCCAGGGAACAGCAGGACAAGAGGGAATGGCCTCAGGCTGTGCCAGGGGAGGTTTAGGTTAGATATTGGGAAAATGTCTTCATGGAAAGGGTTGTGCAGCCCTAGCCCAGTCACCATCCCTGGAGGGATTTAAAAGCCGTTTAGATGTGGCACTTGGGGACATGGTCAGGGCTTAGCAGTGTCCTGGTCGTGGCCATAGAGGCTCCCAGGGATGCGTTGGAGCCTCCAAATGCCTGGGTGGTCTCCTGGGCCATTTGTAGCTGCCCAGGCTTGGGGCAAAGGCAAGAAAAGGTGTCCAAGGCCAGGCTGGACAGGGCTTGGAGCAACCTGGGCTACTGGAAGGTGTCCCTGGGGTGGAACTGGGTGATCCTTAAGGTCCTTCCCGCCCGAACCACTCTGTGGTTCTGTGGTAAGTGGGTCCAACTCATCCAGGAGCCCAAGGTCATTGCAGGTTAGCCAGGCCAGGCACTGACAGGGTGTTGTCCGTGCCCAGACCTGGACGAGTGTGCGACCGAGGAGCACAAGTGCAACCTGAACGCCAACTGTGTGAACACGCCGGGCTCCTACCGCTGCGCCTGCCGCGACGGCTTCAACGGCGACGGCTTCTCCTGCTCGGGTGAGCCCGGGCTGGCAGCAGCAAAGGGGACTGGGACAGGGACAGGGACCAGCCCCTCTGAGCCACCGGCCTTGCTGGGTGCTGCCTGTGGCTGGGGTTCCCCAAAGCACAGGGCGGCCTCGTCTGTGCCACAGGCACCTCCAGCAGGGATCCAGCACCTCCTCACCGGTGTTTGGGGGGGCTCAGGGCCATGACAGGGATTGGGCAGTCCCTGGGGTGGAACTCCTGGGGTCCCCCGGGCTGGCTGGGGGCAGCCCCCAGCCCTGTGTGGACGCTGTCCCTCCCCACAGACGTGGACGAGTGCGCGGACAACGTGAACCTGTGTGAGAACGGGCAGTGCCTCAACGCGCCCGGCGGGTACCGCTGCGAGTGCGAGATGGGCTTCAACCCCACCGAGGACAGCAAGGCCTGCCAGGGTGAGTGCCCCGGGCTCTGACTCCCTCCTGGCCTTCTCTGTGCCCTGCTGTCACCTCCTGATCCAGCGCTGAGCCAGACCCCAGAACCTGCTGGTGCCAGCCTCCTGAGGTGCCACCTCTGCCACCGGCTGCAGTCGGTCCCCAGCCCTCAGAGAGGCTGGGCTGAGCCTGGATTCCTGCAAAATGGAAAACCAGGGGAACAGGGGTGAGGGGAGAGAGCGGGAGAGGGGAGGAGATTGTCTCCCACAGCACCAGAACTGTCCTGGGGTGGGTTGGTCACAGCTGGGCAGGAGAAGCCTGTCCTGGCCCTCACCCTGCCACAGCCTGTCCCCAGCTGTCCCTGTTTTGCAGACATTGATGAATGCACCTTCCAGAACATCTGTGTCTTTGGCACCTGCCAGAACCTGCCCGGGATGTTCCGCTGTGCCTGCGACGATGGATATGAGCTGGACAGGAGCGGGGGCAACTGCACAGGTCAGGGCTCCTGGCTCCCAGCTCCGGGGTCTGCTGGGCTGGGCTGGCCCCAGCCAGTCCAGCACCCCTGTGATGTCCCTGCTGCTGGGGGGAGGCCAGGAGGGACATCTGGGTGTGGCTCTGCTCCTTCCCTCTGCCTCTGGGCAGGGTGGTGGCAGTGGCACAGGGCAAGGTGTGTTCTAGAGGGACACCATGGGGTGGGGAGGCACCCTGGGCACAGAGCTCGGGCTGGGCTGGGCTTTCCTGGCAGTGCTCACCTTGATCTTCCGTGTCCGTCTGTCCATCCTCGCAGACATCAACGAGTGTGCAGACCCTGTGAACTGCATCAATGGGCTCTGTGTCAACACCCCTGGCAGCTACCTGTGCAACTGCCCCCAGGACTTCGAGCTGAACCCCACTGGGGTGGGCTGTGTGGGTGAGTGGGACCCCCTGGCACCCTGGGGGTCCTTCTTGGTGGTCCCTTGTAGCTGGAACTGGTCACAATGAGGCTGTCCCTGCCTGGCTGTCCCTGCCTAGCTGTCCCCCGTGGGTTTAACTCTGCAGCAGCAGCAGAACCCACGTCCTGTCGAGTGTGCCCCTCCTCGTGTCACTGTCACTGCTGTGGGTGCCCCTCTTGTTGAAGCAATGTTACTCCAGGGCAGCTCTGGAGCTCTTTTATTCCCTGGAAGTGTCCAAGACCAGGCTGGACAGGGCTTGGAGCTGCATGGGACAGTGGAAGGTGTCCCTACCCATGGCCAGGATGATCCTTCAGGTCCCTTCAACCCAAACCATTTGGGATTCCATGATCCCACACAGCTCCCAGTTTTTCCTTATCCCTGGAAGATTTCACATTCCTTTGCAGCCCGTGGCAGGGGGTGGAATGGGATCATCTTTAAGGTTCCTCCCAACCCAACCCATCCCACAATTCCATGACTCTGCTCCTCCTGCCCCCTCAAGCTTTCCAGGAGAGGCTTTGCTGACGCAGCTGTCTCTGTGCAGATACCCGGGTTGGGAATTGCTTCCTGGACACGCAGGATCGAGGGGATGGGGGCATCTCCTGCAGTGCTGAGATCGGAGTGGGGGTCACTCGGGCCTCCTGCTGCTGCTCCCTGGGCCGTGCCTGGGGCAACCCCTGTGAGCTCTGTCCTCCAGCCAACACCAGTGAGTGGGACAAGCTGGGGATGAGCACGGGGTGGGAAGGAGGGAGGAGAGGCGGGGACGCTTCCCGATGGATTATTCTCAGCTCAGACTGGAGGTGCCGAGCTCAGGGCTTGCTGCTCCATCCAGGGCAGGGCAGGGGTGAAGCGGGGTAGGGGAGAGCAGGCTGTTGTGTCTGGGGGATCCGGCTGGGATCCTTCATTCCCAGCACAGCGGGCTGGGAGAGGGAATGGGGAATCCCCCCCTGCAGGGAGGGCAGGCTGTGGGATGGCTCCGCTGGCCCGGCAGGCGACGGGGATCGAGCTGATCCATCTGAGCCACGGCCACATCCTCATGGCCTGTTCTCCTGGGATTCTCCTGGGATTCTTCTGGGATTCTCCTGGCTCTCCCCGCTCCTCCTGGTCCATGGGAGCCCTCTCAGCCCCCTGACTGCCTTTCTCCACAGCTGAGTACAAGACCTTGTGCCCTGGGGGAGAAGGGTTCCGGCCCAACCCCATCACTGTCATCCTGGAGGGTGAGTTATCCCTATTCCCATGGCCCTACCCGAGGGATGGGGTGCTGGGGGACCCCAGCCCTGTGGGGACACTCTGTGCCATGGCACTGGGCTGGTGGGTGCCCACTGACCACCAAGTGATGGACACAAAGCGTGGCTCTCCTTGGCCGTGGTCCAGAGCGGGGCTGGGCGTGGTGGGATGAACTCTCTGGAGCTGCGGGGGTGGCACAGGCAGTGAAAATGTCCCACTGCTGTCCCTCCCTAGACATCGACGAGTGCCAGGAGCTGCCGGGGCTGTGCCAGGGAGGGAATTGTGTCAACACCTTCGGCAGCTTCCAGTGCGAGTGTCCCCTGGGCTACTACCTCAACGAGGACACCCGCATCTGCGAAGGTACCGGCACCAGGGGCTGGGGATGGGGTGGCTGCAGGGGCTGGGTGTCCGTGGTGGGTGGCACACACACGTGCCAGGGCTGTGTGTGCGTCCTGGCTGCCCCAGGAATGGTTGGGAGCATCCCTTCCCCTGTCCCTTCCGGATTTCCTCATCAAAAACCTGACCCTGTGCCAAACCCACCCATCCCTCGTGCCAAGCCTACCCCACCCCAGCCCATGCCCTTCCCCACCCCTGCCCAGGGCTTTGACTCCTTTATCCCACAGACATCGACGAGTGCTCTGCCCACATCGGGATCTGTGGCCCTGGCACCTGCTACAACACCCTGGGCAACTACACCTGCGTGTGCCCCCCCGAGTACATGCAGGTCAACGGGGGAAACAACTGCATGGGTACGGCTCGGGATTCATGGGAAGGGCTTGGGATTGATGGGGAGGGCTCGGGATTCATGGGGAGGGCTCAGGATCCATAGGGAATGGTCCAGATCCGTGGGGAGGGCTCTGGCACTGCCATCCCACAGCGGGCTGTGCTGAGGGGATGGAGCAGAAGTGCTGGGAACAGGGCCTGGGTTTCAAAGCTGAACGTGGCACTCAGTGCTCTGGTCTGGGTGACAGATTGGGCATGGGTTGGGCTCAATCTTGGAGGTTTTTCCTCCCATTCCTGGGGCTGGTGGTGCCCAGGGCTGGCAGTGCCATTCCCAGGGCTGGCAGTGCCCATTCCCAGGGCTGGCAGTGCCACTCACAGGGCTGGCAGTGGCATTCCCAGGGCTGGCAGTGCCACTCCCAGGGCTGGCAGTGCCATTCCCAGGGCTGTCCCGAGCCTGGTTCTGCCATTGCAGACATGAGGAAGAGCGTTTGCTACCGCAACTACAACGACACGTGCGAGAACGAGCTGTCCTTCAACATGACCAAGAAGATGTGCTGCTGCTCCTACAACATTGGCAAGGCCTGGAACAAGCCCTGCGAGCCCTGTCCCACCCCTGCCAGCCGTAAGTCCTTCCCACATGATCCCTGTCCCCTCGATTTTCCCATTTTCCTGTGATATCTGGGGCATGGACATCAACAAGAGAGAGGAGGAGAAGGGAGATGCCCTGAGGGTGACTCCAAGCACAGTGGGTAGCCCCTGCTGCCTCTCAGACCCCATTTCCAGCACACTTGTCCCTCACTGGGCACAGCCATGACCTCGGTGTTCCCTTTCCAGCCGAGTACCAGATCCTGTGTGGGAACCAGGCCCCCGGATTTATCATCGACATCCACACAGGGAAGCCCATTGGTGAGTAGATCCCGCATCCCCACGGGGCCAGGGCTGCTCCCGACCCTCTGCTTCCTTCCCCGGCTGCTTGTGAGCTTCTGCCCTTCCCCTCCCGTAGGGAAGTCAGGGTTAGGGCAAGGAAAAGAGGCTCGGCAGTGCCAGAGACTGAGGAGGTGGGAGATGAGTTCTCCCAGCATCTCCCAGCATTCCCGGGATGCCGAGGGGGGACGCTGATGCTGTGGGGCATTCCCGGGATGCCGAGGGGGGACGCTGATGCTGTGGGGCATTCCCGGGATGCCGAGGGGGGACACTGATGTTGGGCTGTGTGCAGATATCGATGAGTGCAGCGAGATCCCAGCCATCTGCACCAACGGCGTCTGCATCAACCAGATCGGGAGCTTCCGCTGCGAGTGCCCCATCGGCTTCAGCTACAACAACATCCTGCTCATCTGCGAAGGTACCGCGTCCCAGCGGGAATTCCGGCACCTCCCGCCCCCAGGACCAGCCGTTCCCGGCACAGCCCGCGCTGGGTTTATCCCGGTGCCACCCCAGCGCCCCTGTGCCCTCTGTGCCCGCAGACATCGACGAGTGCAGCAGCGGGGAGACACTGTGCCAGCGGCACGCGGAGTGCGTCAACATCCCCGGGAGCTTCCGCTGCGAGTGCGCCACGGGATACCGCCTGTCCCCCGGGGGGGCCTGCGTGGGTAAGGGGGACACCTGGGCCACACCTGGGACACACCCGAACACACACGCGATCATACCCACCCTTTGTTTTGGGACAGCAGCACCTAAATCTCGTTGTCTGTGAAGTCACCTGTCCAAAGCCGTGGGCGGGGCTCTGCTGTCCCCGCTTGTCCCCTCCCTGCCCCTCACCTGCACCCCTCGGCTCCGTTTCAGGTCGCAACGAGTGCCAGGAGATCCCCAACGTGTGCAGCCACGGCGACTGCGTGGACACCGAGGGCAGCTACGTCTGCATCTGCCACAACGGCTTCAAGGCCACCGGGGAGCAGACCATGTGCATGGGTCAGTGTCACCCCAGGGGGACACAAGTCCCTGACGCTCCAGGGTGGTGCCACGGACAGCCAAGTGTCCTCCCAGGCTGTCCCTGTGCCGCGCAGCCGCCTGGATCCTCAGGTGTGCCTTTGTCCCCGCAGACATTGACGAGTGTGACCGGCAGCCCTGCGGCAACGGCACCTGCAAGAACACCGTGGGCTCCTACAACTGCCTCTGCTTCCCGGGCTTCGAGCTCACCCACAACAACGACTGCATGGGTGAGTGAGCTCCCCGGAGCCCGATCCCACGGATCACCCAGGGATCGGCCCTGGTGGCCGCGGGTGGCTGCGTGTGCCACAGGTGACACTCTGACACTCTTGCTCCGTCTCTCTTCCCGTTTCCCGCTGCTCTCCGTCCCGCAGACATTGACGAGTGTTCATCCCTGGTGGGGCAGGTGTGCAGGAACGGGCAGTGCATCAACAGCGTCGGCTCCTTCCAGTGCCTGTGCCAGGAGGGGTACGACCGCACCCCCGACGGCAAGAACTGCGTGGGTGAGTGACCACTTCAGTGTCCAGGGCAGCGTCCAGGGTCCGCTGGCCTGGCTGGTGCTGTGCCGTGTGGTCCCCAAGCTGGTCCCAGCAGTGGGATTCTCCAGAAGCGCTCACAAGTCCCCAGGAAGCAAAGCCTGGTCATTTAAATGCCCACGGAGAGCCGGACTGGCCCCTCCCTGCCTCCATCTCCCTTCAGGCCTGTCCTGTCCATGTGCTGGGACCTGCAGGCTGTGGGAGAAATGTCCTGTCCATGTCCTAAAATTGTACCAGGGACGTCCTTGGAACCATCCTGGAAATGTCTCCGCTCTTCCCTGTCACCTTTGGGGCAAGGCAGGGCCTGGTGCACCCAGGGCATCCCCAGGTGCTCAGACAGAGCCCCGACCCCATCCCTGGCTGTTTTCCCCCTCCCCAGACATCAACGAGTGCGTGAGCCTGCCCGGGACCTGCTCCCCGGGCACCTGCCAGAACCTGGAGGGCTCCTTCCGCTGCATCTGCCCCCCTGGCTACGAGGTGCAGAACGACAACTGCATCGGTAAGGTCGGCTCTCTGCCCCGTTCCCAGCACGGCACCTGGGCACCCTGACCTGTCCCTTCCCAGGGGCATCACCAGCCCCAAATCCCTGCTTCAAGCCAGGCAAGCTCGGGGGGCTCAGGAGGCTCGGGGGTGTTGCTGTGCCCGTTTTCCCTGAGGGAGGGTTGGGGGGTGGGACAGGGGTGGAGTCCAGCCCCCAAACACGCCCCTCACCTGTCCTCATGACCTCTGGCTGCCCCTTGTGTCCCTGCTCCTCCCAGACATCAACGAGTGCGAAGAGGAGCCCAACATCTGCCTCTTTGGGACGTGCACCAACACCCCTGGCAGCTTCCAGTGCGTGTGTCCCCCGGGCTTCGTGCTGTCCGACAACGGCCGCCGCTGCTTCGGTCAGTGCCGCCGCTCCTGGGGGGCGGGAGCAGCATTCCCGGGATCCTCCCTGACCCCCGCACGTCCCCATCCTCCCCCAGACACCCGCCAGAGCTTCTGCTTCACTCGCTTCGACAACGGGAAGTGCTCCGTGCCCAAGGCCTTCAACACCACCAAGGCTCGGTGCTGCTGCAGCAAAATGCCCGGGGAGGGCTGGGGAGACCCCTGCGAGCTGTGCCCGCAGGAGGGGAACGGTAGGGACAGGAGAGGGATGGGGGTGTCCCCGTGGGAGGGACGGGTGTGTCCCCATGGAGGGATGGGTGTGTCCCCATGGGAGCAGTGGGTGTGTCCCCACAGGAGGGATGGGTGTGTCCCCACAGGACTTCCAGAAGCCACCAAAGCCCTTTGCAGCTGCTGGGAGCAGAATCCCTTCAGCACACCCCACTTTTCTTCTCTCTCCCAGTTGCTTTCCAGGAGCTGTGTCCGTATGGCCACGGGGCCATCCCAGGCCCGGGCGACACCCGGGAAGGTGAGCAGCGTGGAGGGACGAGGAGAAATTTGGTTTGGGGGGTTGTCACCTGGAATCAACCAGACCTGGGCTGCTGGAGAGCAGGGTGGGATCCTGGGGGGGACACGGGACTGTCCCCAAACCCCAACTGCCCACCCGGGGTTCACCCCTCAGCTCTGGAGAGGGAACACCTGAACCTCCAGGGACCGCCTCAGCATCCCGTGTCAGTCCTGAGGGGACGGGGCTGTTTGTGGCTGTGTGAAGCTTCGTTTTCCATTCCCAGACGTCAATGAGTGCTCGGAGAACCTGGGCGTGTGCATCAACGGGGCCTGCATCAACACCGACGGCTCCTTCCGCTGCGAGTGCCCCTTCGGCTACAACCTGGACTACACCGGGGTCAACTGCGTGGGTGAGGCTCTGTGGGGTCTCTGGGGGTCTGCATGGGTGCCCTGCTCCCTCCTGCTCCGTCGCCCTCCCTCCAGAGGGGATGGATCAGTGTGTGCAGGGAGGGAATTTTCCCCTGCCCCTTCCCTTCCTCCTGGCTCTGCTGGGACCGTGTGAGAGCTGGAGCTGCGAGAGCCCAGCCCGGTCCTTCCTCCTCCTCCTCCTCCCCCTCCTCCTCCTCCACCGCTGCTGTGCTCCCCAGACACGGACGAGTGCTCCATTGGCAATCCCTGTGGGAATGGCACCTGCACCAACGTGGTGGGAGGCTTCGAGTGTGCCTGCGACGAGGGCTTTGAGCCGGGGCCCATGATGACCTGCGAAGGTACCGACCTGTGGGAGTCCCTCGTTCCATCCCTGTGTGGGACCCCCCTGCCTGGGGTCCCTGCCTGGGCCAGCCCCCCGTGGATGCTGTGGAAACGCTGGATGAGGCTCCTCTCCACACTGGGCTCCTTCAGCTCCCTCTGGAGCTCTGGAGGAGGCCTGGAGACCTGGATAAACACGGGAGCTGCCTCCCCACGGACCAGCAGCCCGTTCCCATCACAGCTGCTGGGACACCAGGGGTCTGTCCCTCTGCAGGGGAGACCACGGCAGGAGGCCTTGGTGGAACAAAGCTCTCGCGGGATGGATGCCCGGGGAGGGTGGCCCTGCCCTGGGGAGGTGCTGCCCTGCCCAGGGCACCGGGGTGAGTCCTGTCCTGTCCTCTCCTCCGTGCAGACATCAACGAGTGCTCCCTGAACCCCCTGCTCTGCGCCTTCCGCTGCATCAACACCTTCGGCTCCTACGAGTGCACCTGCCCGTCCGGGTACGCCCTGCGGGAGGACAGGAGGATGTGCAGAGGTAAAACCCCTTCTGCAGCCAGCAGGGGATGGCCCCAGCTGTCCCCAGCCCCTGCACGTGGCCAGGTGTGTACGGGGAAGGTGGGAATCCTGCGCTGGCAGCTCTGGGCTTTTCTCACCATCACCCACCTCGGTGTCCAACTGGTAGGGCGGAATTCCTCCCTGGGAGGGTGGGGGGGCTCCCCAGAGCAGCTGTGGCTGCCCCTGGATCTCTGGAAGTGTCCAAGGCCAGGTTGGACGGGGCTTGGAGCACCCTGGGACAGTGGAAGGTGTCCCTGCCATGGCAGGGGTGGCACTGGATGAATTTCAAAGCCCCTTCCAGCCCAACTCATTCCATGGTATTTTTTAACCAGTGTGCCAGCCAGATGGAGCAGTGCAGGGCTGGCAGGGCTGGCAGGGGCTCTCACGGGGTCTCGTTGCAGATCTGGACGAGTGTGCGGAGGGGCTGCACGACTGCGAGTCCCAGGGGATGCTCTGCAAGAACCTCATCGGCACCTTCATGTGCATCTGCCCTCCCGGGATGCAGCGCAGGCCCGATGGAGAGGGGTGCACAGGTACCAGGGCGGGCTGGGGCACTCCCGGGGCATGGACAGTGTCCTGATCCTCCAGGGAGCTTTGGTTTACATCCTTCTTTCTTTTACATCCATCTTATTTTACATCCTTGGGCTCCTCCCTGGGCTCTCCCACGTGTCACAACTTCCTGAGTGTCCCAGTGGGACACACAAAACCTCTGTCCATCCCTGGAGCCGTGGGTCACCCCCAGCCCTGTGCCACACGTGTTTGAGTTTTTCCGAGTCTGTGCCAAGCTGCTTTAGGGATGGGCAGGAATGAACAACCCAGAGCTGCACAGCACGGAGCCAGCTCCAGCCCAATCCCAGCAGCAGCTGGAGCAGGGACAAGCCAGGGAAGCTGAATTTCAGCCACCCTGCTCTGGGAGAGGTCCGGGACGGGTGGAGGTTTCTCCCAGCTGAATAAAGACATGGAACTGATCCTCAGGGGCTCTGTGAGGGCGTTCCAAAGGGAGGGGAAGCTGGGCAGGTTCGTCCCGGGGCTCAGCAGGGCTGTGTGTGGTGCCTCCCTGGCAGATGAGAACGAGTGCCGGACCAAGCCCGGGATCTGCCCCAACGGGCGCTGCGTGAACACGGCCGGGAGCTACCGCTGCGACTGCAACGAGGGCTTCGAAGTCAGCCCCGCGGGCACCGAGTGCATCGGTAATGCCCCAGGAGCACGGGGAGCTCCTCGGGCACCCGGGGGGCTCAGAGAGTGGGACAGCGACTCGGGACAAGGGGTGGAGGGACAGGACACAGGGAGCGGCTTCCTGCTGACGGGGGGGATACTGGGGAGGAATTCCTCCCTGGGAGGGTGGGCAGGCCCTGGCACGGGGTGCCCAGAGCAGCTGTGGCTGCCCCTGGATCACTGGAAGTGTCCAAGGCCAGGCTGGACGGGGCTTGGAGCAGCCTGGGACAGTGGGAGGTGTCCCTGCCCATGGCAGGGGTGGCACTGGATGGGCTTTGCAGGCCCTCCAACCCAACCCATCCTGGGATTCTTTGCTCCTGAGCAGGAAAGCTGTTGGAGCACCACCTTTATCCAAACCCCCCCACCTTCCCCGCCAGCTCTGGCACCGCCTGCTCCGTTACCCTGGTGCTGGCACTGCCTCAGATCCTGGATTTGTGTCCCCTCCTTCTGTGCCCAGACACCCGCCAGGGCTTCTGCTTCACGGAGGTGCTGCAGACCATGTGCCAGATGTCCTCCACCAACCGCAACCTGGTCACCAAGTCCGAGTGCTGCTGCAACAGCGGGCGCAGCTGGGGCCCCCAGTGCGAGCTGTGCCCCCTGCCTGGCACTGCCCTCTACAAGAAGATGTGTCCCCACGGCCCCGGGTACTCCACGGACGGCAGAGGTGAGCAGGGCACGGTGCCAATCCCCCTGGGAAGTGGCCGGGACGGGCCTGGAGCAGCCCAGGAGCCTCTGCAATGTTCTCTGGCCGGGGAGCTCTGGCTCTCTGGGTGAATCCAGCCTGCCCCGGGGTCGTGGGGTGAGGGGGAGCTTCAGCCCTGCCTTAGCCTTGCATTTTTGGCTTAATGTTAAGGAATCCCTCCGGCCTGCAAGGTGTAAGGGTGGCAGATCAGGTCTGTTTATAAAATGGGCTATTTATTGAACAGGCAGGAGATAACAGATGAAAGATCGTAATCAGAATTACTTGTTACACAGTGTAAAACTAAAACCAACTACTGGTAGATTACAGCAGGACATAAACAGTGCAGATATCAAGGTATTAAAACTGGCAAAAGAAACAGGATTGATTAGGAGCCAAATGCAACTTAGCATGGAAATGATGATAATTTAACAGAGTCCTTCACCCAACCTCCATCCTGCTCTGGGGAGAAACCCCACACATTTCCAGAGAATGTGCAGCAGATTTCTGCTTTGTGAAAGTTCAGCCAGAAATCCAGTTTATCTTTGATTTCAGCCAGAAATCCAGTTTATCTTTGCAGCTCTCACTTTAACAGGGGGATGTTTATTGGCAGGTGGGAGCTGCCATGCCAAAATAACTCAGAGACACTTGTCCTGTTTGAGTTATCTGCTAACAAACCCCAGATAAACTCTCGGAGGGGGGTGAGCAGCCCTGGCACCTGGGCACAGAGCAGCTCTGGCACTGACAGCTCCTCCCCTCCCTCCACAGACATCGACGAGTGCAAGGTGCTGCCCAACCTGTGCAGGAACGGGCAGTGCATCAACAGCATCGGCTCCTTCCGCTGCCACTGCCGCCTGGGCTACACCCCGGACATCACGGGCACGGCCTGCCAGGGTGAGCCAGGCACCCCCGGCCCGGCCCCGGCGTCCTCAGGCACCCCTCCCTGCTTTTTAACCCTCCCAGGACCCGCCCTTCCCCCTGGGAGCGGTGGGTCTGCAGGGCTCTGGGTACTCCGCCCCGTTTCGTGCTCCTCTGCAGCTCAAAGTCGTCACTCTGTGTGGTTTAACTCCTTAAAAAGGGGGTTCTCTGTCTTCCCTGACCCCAGCAGTCACAGGGACCGGCAAGGACTGGGATCCAGAGGTGAAATGTGGGAGCAGCCAACCCCCCCAGGCAGCACAGCTGGTTCCACCCAGCCTGAGCGCCGTGCTGGGAATCCAGATGTGGGCATAAAAGGCACTTCTGGGATCACAGCTCTGTCCCTGCAGGATTTGTCCCAGATTGGCTGTGCTGCCTCAAACTGAGCTGTTCCCCAAAGCCCTGGGCTCTGCTCACCTGCTTCCTGGAGAGGGAAAACGTGGTGTTTGTCTAGGAGTGCCAGAATCCATGGGGAGGTCTCACCCCTGAGCCACAAAACCTGGGATCCCCTCGTGTCCAGGAGCCCCTGGGTGGGCTGGGTGGTCCAAGGGGTGGAGGGGACCCTGCCCCTGATGTGCTTTGTCCCTGGAGCGCAGATCTGGACGAGTGTAACCAGTCCCCAAAGCCCTGCAACTTCATCTGCAAGAACACGGAGGGCAGCTACCAGTGCTCCTGCCCCCGGGGCTACATCCTGCAGGAGGACGGGAAGATCTGCAAAGGTAGGGAGCCGGGAGAAGGAGCAGGGAGCAGCTGGGGCAGAGGGACAGAGC
Source organism: Daphoenositta chrysoptera (assembly GCA_013397915.1). NCBI lineage: Eukaryota > Metazoa > Chordata > Aves > Passeriformes > Daphoenositta > Daphoenositta chrysoptera. Next base: position 63,269 of record VZRO01005133.1, on the reverse strand, counting down.
AGATAGAAAAAACATGGAAAAACACCAGCAGGTAGATGTGGGAAAAGGTGCCACGCCGGGCTGGTGCATGGGGGCTTCATCCTGCCACACTCCAGATGTGCCTCAGCAGGGAAAAAATGCTCCTGGCCCTTTCCTGGAGACTGCACAGCACATCCCGAGCTTCAGGGAGCTTAGACCTGGATGTCCCCTGCTGTGGGCTGTGCCTGGCATTGTCACCAGCCAGGCTGAGGCACCACAGTGTGAAAAGCCTGGCCTGGGGATCTGGGAAAGCCTGGGATTTGTGAACTGCAGGAGAGGCAGGGAAACATCTCTGCATCTTGCAGATGTGTCTGTGTGTGACCCTGAGGCGGGGAGAGGTTTGTTCTTCTCCTGTGAGAACTTTGGAGGTGCTGGTTCTGTGCATCCACGGGGACACCGAGGTGTCACAGCCTCAGGCCCCAAAGACGCCTCAGTGTGGTGGGAGTGGGATAAACTGAGTGGGATAAACGGAGACCTTTTCCTGGTCCCTTCAGACTTGGACGAGTGTTCCACCAAGCAGCACAACTGCCAGTTCCTCTGCGTCAACATCATCGGGGGCTTCAACTGCAAGTGCCCCCCTGGCTTCACCCAGCACCACTCGTCCTGCATCGGTGAGTGCAGAATTCCCTGCCCTGCACATTCCCACGGAGCAGCCCCAGCTCGGCAGAGGCTTCCCAGCCCCCGAACTCTGGCTCTGAAGCCCTGCCCCTCTCCAGTCGCCCTGGCAGTGTCTGCATTGTCCCTCTGCTGCTCAGCCTGGGCTGAGCCTCACCGTCTGAGGTGGCCACAGGGCTGGGCATGGACTTTCAGGTGGTCAGGATGGACTTTCAGGTGGCCACAAATCCCTTCTGGTGTTTTGCAGACAACAACGAGTGCACAGCTCAGCCCTCCCTGTGTGGAGCCAAGGGGCAGTGCCTGAACACCCCGGGCAGCTACAACTGCGAGTGCCAGAAGGGATTTTCCCTGGACAGCTCCGGGGTCAACTGCGAAGGTGGGCCTGGGGCTCCGGGGTGGTTCCATGGGGAGGAATTCCCAGGGCACTCCCGGGCTCTGAAGGGGCTCGGTCTAGATGGGAAGTTCAAGGAGCATTTGGGCAACACTCCCAGGGACAGGGTGGGATTTTTGGGGTGTCTGGGCAGGGTCAGGGGTTGGGCTGGATGGTCCTTGGGGAAAGGAATGGTCCCGTATCCCACCAGGAGAGATCTCCTGAGCTGGTGGCAGCCCAGGCCACAGCTGGAACCAGGAACTGCCCAAGCAGGGATGTCTGGGAGCCGGGGGTGTCGCTCAGTTCCGAGCTGCAGAGCCGGAATTGGGCACAGGAGCCCCCCAGCACCCTGCAGGGTCCCTGAGCCCCCCGGGGCAGGGGAAGGTGTCCCACCCTGTGTGTCCCTCGGGTGCAGATGTGGACGAGTGTGACGGGAACCACCGGTGCCAGCACGGCTGCCAGAACGTGCTGGGGGGGTACCGCTGCGGCTGCCCCCAGGGCTACGTGCAGCACTACCAGTGGAACCAGTGCGTGGGTGAGTGGGGCCTGCCCGGGGGAGCTGTCCCCTCCTGGGGGAGCTGTCCCCTGCCTGTGGGGTGTACCCTGTACCCGTGGGATGCACCCTGTACCTGCGGGGGACACCCCATGATTCCACAATTCCGTGCAGATGAGAACGAGTGCTCCAGCCCCTCTGCCTGTGGTTCTGCCTCCTGCTACAACACCCTGGGCAGCTTCAAGTGCGTTTGTCCCTCGGGCTTCGACTTCGACCAGGCCTTCGGGGGCTGCCAGGACGTGGACGAGTGCTCGGCCGGGGGCAGCCCCTGCAGCTACGGCTGCTCCAACACGGACGGGGGGTACCTGTGCGGCTGCCCCGGGGGCTACTTCCGAGCAGGACAGGGGTAAGGAGCGGCCAGCGGGGCGTTCCCAGCTGGGAATTCCCAGGGGATGTGGCACAAAGAGCCCTCAGCTTCTCCTCACCCACCCCGAGACCCTCGTGCCAGCAGCATCTCCTGCCCCACTTCCCTGATGCCAGGGTTAGTGCAGCTGCCAGCAGGGGCTCTGTAGATCCACCCAGTGCAGGATGGAGATTAATTAGTCCATTAATTAATGAAACCGGGCACGTCCTGTGCCATGTCCCACACCCACATGTGACCCTCTGGGTGTTGCTCACGTGGAGAACCCAGGAGTGGTGGAATCATGGATCTGAGCTGGCTCTCTCTGCTCTTCCACCACCAGCCACTGCATTTCTGGCTTGGGATTTGGGAAGGGTCCCTACCTGCCTGCGCCCCAGGAGGAGGACGAGGACAACCTGCTGTCCCCCGAGACCTGCTATGAGTGCAAGATCAACGGGTACCCCAAGAGGGGCCGGCAGCGGCGCAGCGTCAACGGCACAGAGAGGCACCAGGTGAGAAATCCAGGGCATCCTGGAGGGGCTGGAGCAAGGCAGGAGCTGGATCCCTTGGGATCCCATTCCCTCAGTCCAGGCAGAGCCAGCAGCTCATCTATATCTGCCTGGGTTTGGCATCCCCAAACTTTTCTTGTGAAACCAAGGAATAAAGCCCGCATTTCGCATCCCTGGAGGGGCTTGGAGCAACCTGGGATAGTGGGAGGTGTCCTGTTTGTAAGGTCCCTTTCAACCCAAACCATTCCATGATTCCATTCCTCGGAGGGAGTTCTGGCCTCTGCCCAAAACTCTCCCAGGAGTTTCCCAGCCCTGGGCCAGAGAGGTCATTTTAGGGCTTGGAAGGAGAATGTCCCTGGAGTTACTGACGCTCCCTGGGGATGGGAGCTGTGTGCTGGGGGTTCAGAGCCAGAGGCACAGCCAGGACACCAAGAAACTCCTGTGGGAAATGAAGGACCAAAGTGAAGGACCACGGATGTCGTTGCTGCTTCCCAGAGCAGATTTGGGGCTGAATCTCCCTAAATCAAACCCACCTCCCCCTGGCCCTGAGCTTCCCTAAATTCCCCTCCCGGTTCCTCCCCAGGACCACGCCGTGAACTTGGCCAGCATGGACGTGGAGGCGCCGCTGTCCATGACCCTGAACCTGTCGGAGCTGGCCCACAAGGAGCACATCCTGGAGCTGCTGCCGGCCCTGGAGCCGCTGGAGAACCGCGTGCGCTACACGATCTCGCAGGGCAACGAGGAGGGGCTGTTCCGCATCCACCACAAGGAGGGGCTCAGCTTCCTGCACCTGGGCCGCAAGAAAATCCTGCCCGGCACGTACCTGCTGGAGATCGTGAGCGTGGCCCTGCCCCGCCGGCGGGAACTGCACAAACTCGAGGCCAACAACCACCTCGACCACTTGGCGGGGGAGCTGGGCCAGGCGCTGAGGATGAAGCTGCAGCTCCAGCTCTACTAAAGCCACGAGAGACCCCCAGCCCCCCCCGACAGCGCCGCCCTCCCCCTCGCCACCCACCCGGGAACAACGGGCCCCTCTCCTGCCACCGCCGCCGCCACCGCCGGGACTGCCATGGGAAATGTCCCTCTGGGATCAGCCACCGCCGGGACTGCCATGGGAAATGTCCCTCTGGGATCAGCCACCGCCGGGACTGCCATGGGAAATGTCCCTGTGGGATCAGCCACCGCTGGGACAGCCATGGGAAATGTCCCTCTGGGATCAGCACCCACCGGGACAGCCATGGGAAATGTCCCTGTGGGATCAGCCACCGCCGGGACTGCCATGGGAAATGTCCCTGTGGGATCAGCACCCACCGGGACAGCCATGGGAAATGTCCCTGTGGGATCAGCACCCACTGGGACAGCCATGGGAAATGTCCCTGTGGGATCAGCACCCACCGGGACAGCCATGGGAAATGTCCCTGTGGGATCAGCACTCTGGGGATCCTCGGCTCCTGGGGGTGCCTGAGCCGAGCCCAGAAGGGCCAAGCCCAACAGGGCCAAGCCCGAGCCGCAGCTCACAAAGCTCCCAAAAGCTTTGCCAAAGATTCCAAGCTCCTGGGCAGGGATTCCCCTCCCTCTGCTCCCGCCTGTCCCCCTGTCCAGGACGCTCGGGGCTGGCACGGGCGGTGCCGTGGGGAGCTGCGTGTTCTCCACGGCCACACCCAGGAGGTGTCAGAGGGGCTGGGGGTGGCTTTGGGAGGGGCTGGGGCTCCGTGTGGTGTCCGTGCATTTCCCAGCAGCTCCTGTTCCTGCTCTGCCTCTGCGCTGGAGCGCTGCTGCAGGATCCATCCCATCCCTGGGCTCTGTACCCCTCTCTTCTCCACGGCCCCTGGGCCTCTGGGGCTCCTCTGGTGTTTTTGGGGCTCCTCTGTCAAACAGAAAAGGGACAGCTCAGGTTCTCCCCTCCCATCTCGAAGCCGTGGGCAGGAGGGGACAGGGACATCCAGGGCTTCCTTTAGAACAGAATCCTTGACTTGGGGTCACCCTGTTCGTGATCCCCCAGCCGGGAGCCCCTTGGGAAGGGGGGCTGTGAGTGCCCCCCCTCTGCTCGTGCCCTGCAGCTTGGTGGGCTCGGGGTGGCAGCCCCACGGGCATTCTCTGGTGGATGCAGACCAAAGGCACTGAAGAGAATGTGGAAAATCGGGATGAAGTGGCTGCAGGGCTCGGTGCTGCCCCAGATTCCCGGAGTGTTCCTCTCACAGCTGATCCCTGCAAGGCCATTCCCTGGTTTTGCATGAATCCTGTGCGGTTCTCCAGCAACCCTGTGCTCATTCCCGGGACAAAAGGTGCTGATTAATTCCCGGGACAAAAGGTGCTCATCAATTCCCGGGACAAAAGGTGCTCATTCCCACGGAACTGCCTCATCCCCAGGCCCGAGGTGCTGCAGCCCCTGGGAGCTGCTGCTGGTTCCTGGCCAGCGTTCGTGCACTGTATCCATCCACCCTCCCGTATTTATGGAAAACCACCAAAGGGATGCTTGCTCGGTGTTGTCAGGAGTGCATTTTCCTGTAGCTTTACATTTTTTTGGAGGGGTGGGAATTTTCCCTGGCTCGCTGCCGCCGCGGGGGTGGGGGATGTGTGTGTTTACTGTATCGGGGCTCCAGGCAAACTTGAAAACTCTTCAGAGCAGCTCCAGACTCTGGATTTTACAAGAGTCCCAGAGCTTGTGACAGGATGGGTGGCCTGATGTTTGGGATTGTTTTTTTGGTTTTTTTATTATTATTTTTGGTTTGTTTTTTTTTTCCAACAGGTGCTTTTTTTAAAAAAACAAAAACCAAAACCCAAAAACTATTAATAATAATGAATTAGCAGAGCTGGGTTTGTGTGTGTGTGTTGAGCCAAAGTCTCAAAGCTCAAGGTTTTCTCTCTTCCTCTCTGGTGTGGTGTTTTGGTTGGTTTTTTTTTTTTTTTTATTTTGTTTATATTGACATTTCTTGCTGGTTGTTTTTTTTGGGGAAGTGTTGAAACCCCAAACCTGTGCCCCTTGTCCCGCACAGAGAGGTGGCTCTTTGTGGAATTCCTTTTTTGTATCAGAAGCAACGGCAACAATAAAATTATTTTGGGTTAAGTGGGGCCGTGTCTTTGTGTGGGCACGGACTGGGGGGCAGGGCCCATCCAGCTCCAATCTGGAGCTTCCGTGGAGACAGAACTGGGATTGTCCAGCCTGGAGAAGGCTCCAGGGAGAGCTCAGAGCCCCTGGCAGGGCCCAAAGGGGCTCCGGGAGAGCTGGAGAGGGACTGGGGACAAGGGATGGAGGGACAGGACACAGGGAATGGCTTCCACTGCCAGAGGGCCGGGCTGGGTGGGATATTGGGGTGGAATTCCTGGCTGTGAGGGTGGGGAGGGGCTGGGATGGAGTTCCCAGAGCTGCCCCTGGATCCCTGGCAGTGCCCAAGGCCAGGCTGGGATAACCTGGGATCAGGGGAGGTGTCCCCGCCACGGCAGGGGTGGCACTGGACGGGCTCGGCCGGTGGAGTCCAGCCCAGACGCCCCTTCCAGGCTGATATTCCCGGTTTTAGGAAGCTGCTCCCGGCGCAGACGGAGCCCGGTGCCAGCAGAGGGCGGGCGGGACTGCGGCACCGCGGCCGGGGGGGCGCGGGGACAGCGCCGGGAGCGACGCGGACCCTGCTCGGTGCGGTCCGGAGGGCAGAGGGACAACCAGGAGCTCAGACAGCGGGAAAATGTCCCTGGAACAGCCCCGTGCGTGCCCGGGGGGTTTGTGTGGGACCGTGGGGGGACAGGAGGAGGCCGGGCGGGGTCCCCGTGTCCTGGGGGTCGCTCCTGCCGCAGCCGGCGGTGACCCCTCGCCTCCTCCTCCTCCTCCCGGCCGGTGCTCTCCCGCTGTCTCTGGAGGGCCGGGGCAGCCCCAGGGCTCGGGGAGGGCTCGGTGCCTCCGGGACGCGACACAGAGCGGAGCGGGAGCCGGCTGGGGTTGGCACGGTGCGGCTTTATTTCCACGGAGGGGGACGAGCTTCTCCCGGCGGGCTCAGATCCCTTCGGACGCTCCCTCCCGCCGGCGCACCCCGGGCGGGAGCCCTGAGGACACCCGCAGCCCCTGCTCGCCCCTCGGCCGCTTGCAGGCCCCTCGGGGAGCCGGGACGGCCGGGCACGGGCACGGGGGGCGGCCCCAGCAGGGACTGGGCACGCTGGGCCCCCCCGGGGGCTGCCAGGCCCAGGAGCCTCTCCCGGGCCTTTTGCGGGACCCGCGATCCGTCCCGGGGTCCCCGCAGGGCCGCCCGGGCGGGTGTCCCCAGCACCGGCCCTCGCTCAGCCCAGTGTCACCGGCTGGGCAGGGACACGGTGCGAGGGGACAGGGCCAGGGGGGGCTGCACACGGGGGGTCTCCACCTCCCCCTCCCTTTGGGGGGCTTGGGAGTGCCGCGCACGGAGGAACAAAGCCAGCGCCTGGGTCTGGTGCCGATAACCCCGACGGACACAGCTCAGCTACAGGGACACACACACACGCACTGGGCCGGGGGCAGCGCTCCCGGGGGGCTCGGCCGGGGCGCG